>JAFBJQ010002205.1:191151-292866 GCA_016785345.1 Trinectes maculatus
GGGGGTCTGTGAGAGCTTGCATAACGCGATTAGACTGCAGGAATCTGAGAAACAAGTCTGATTGTTCACAACCATGTGAGGCACACAGAGAGAGAGAGAGAGACATTGTTGTTCAAGAGCCATGAGGTACAAGGTCAGAGGTCAAACTCAAAGGAATGACAACAAGAGGCCCAGAGCAGGATGAAGACACGGGAGACAGGGGGACATTGTGATCCCCACACATTCATACACTGTCCCTGTACTTCATATGTCCCCAGTTGACAAATTGACAAAACACTAGAAGCTTAAAAGTAGCACAGAGTCTTTCTGTGAACTGGCTCTGGAGTTGGGTGTAAGTGTGCATTTGTGTGTGTGTGTGTGTGTGTGTGTGTGTGTGTGTGTGTGTGTGTGTGTGTATAGGCTGAAGTCTCTGTCCATTAATTATTAAACCTGAACGGTCCATTCATCCTGAGATGCTGTGAAAAGCCAGGAGCTTCACAGGGGACTGCAGCAAGGAAAGATGACCCCCCACCCCCACCCCCACCCCACCACCACCACCACCACCTGTGACCTCCTTTACCCGACACTGAGTTTATTTCTGGATCTGAACATCTGAACAACCTCAAAATCACAATCCAGTGTCGAACTGGGTCGTGAATATTAATGAATCTGATTAATTAATGAGAGACAAAATTTTAAAAAAAAGTCACGTCAGACGACTGAGGTTCGTTTCACTGACCATAACGCAGGTCAAGGGTCACAGTGTTTCCTCTGCAGCTCAGCAGAAGCCTGTGTGTCTGACTGCAGCTGTAGAGACAGACGGGCGAGGCAGGGCTCTAATTTACGATTTCATCAATCTGCTCCGACTGAAAGACAGAGACATCGCTGCCAGTTATCTGCTACATATCTACACTGCTACGCTTACAACTCTCCCTCTCCTCTCTGACCGAGGACACAACGATGCTACTGGGGGAGGATATGATTTTCCTTATATATACACACACAACCTGTAATGTCGCCTCTAAACTTTCATTTCATGTCAAAGAGTTGGTGAAGTTTTCTAATGGATCTTGTTTTGGAAGGAAACCATCACATTTACAGCAGGACACCAGCCATCAGTAAATGGATTGCACTCCCTGGACGAGACAGCTAGACAGGCTCTTTTGGGCAGGGCCTCCCACTGCACTGCACCACACACACACACGCACACACATGCACACGCACACACACATTCACACAGGCAACAGAGTAATCAACAGCCTTGAAGTTCTCCTGCTGATGATGCACTTTTCTTCTTTTTCCAATCAACCACTTCACTCCTTCATCACTCTGTTGCTCCTCCTCCTCCTCACTGCAGTCAGCAATGGACTAACATCAGCAACACACTCACACACACACACACAGTGCACACTGCAGCATCTCTCTAAAGCTCCTGTATCCGATTGGCTCACTGTATATACACATAGTAAAACTTAAAAATACTATTTTATATTTATATATTTTAATAATTCAACTAAATTAAAGCTGAGTTAGATTTTAACAGGTTTAACTCCAGCAACTCCGAACATCAGTACACACATTGATACTTAGTCAAAAAGATATTTACAGTAACTGTATGTCAGTGTTTGATGAGATGGTTTTTGCTGCCTTGTCTTATTGTCACACAAAAACTTTCCTGAAGCCTCATCCCCCTCCAGCCACTGCACTGCACTGCTCCACAGCCTGTCTCCCTCTCCACGCCTCCCGGGAAACCTCCTCCACTGCAGTCAAATGCGGGGAAAGACACACCCATATAATATAAACGCCCTGCAGTAATGGCAGAGTGAGGCAGGGTCTGCATGAGCAGAGAGAAGGAGTGAGAGACGGAAGTGAAGACAGCAGCGTTGTGGAGAAGAGAGAATTAGGACGCTGCAGAGGGATGAGGATGGCAGAGGCTGATTCAGATGTGCCAGTTACTGCTACCAATACATGAACATATCTGTATATATATGAATTTATCCACAACACAAAATACACAACACAAAATAAACAAATCATTATTCACTATTTACTGCGTTTGTTTACTTGATCTATGCTTTGTGTAAACGGAGTGCATCACAGAGTCAGGCTGCTGATCACTGCTGTTCAGTCACACATGGCCCTGATGGATGTTGTGTTTTTATCGTGCTCAGCAGAAAGGACTCAGCAGAAAGGACTCAGCAGAAAGTTCACTCCACGTGAGGTTCAGAGTTAAAGTGAAAATCGATGTTATTTCCAAAGATCAGCTCAGCAGCCGAGCACCAGGTTAAAGGATCTCTTCATACGGACGACATGTACCAGACTGTTTTCGTCTGAGACCGGTGCGTTGTGCTTCCTCGTGTGTGTGTGTGCCTGTGTGATCAATAAGAGCCTGGAGCTGCAGCTGCAGGTGATCAGAGTGATTCATTTGTCAGGGCATCAATCAACCGCATATCGATCAGCTCCATAAAGCCACTTCATATACAACACACTGCATCAGCAGCTAGTATGCACTCGTGCACACAGGCTCTGGAGGAGCCCAGCTGTGT
Source organism: Trinectes maculatus (assembly GCA_016785345.1). Classification (NCBI taxonomy): domain Eukaryota; kingdom Metazoa; phylum Chordata; class Actinopteri; order Pleuronectiformes; family Achiridae; genus Trinectes; species Trinectes maculatus. Next base: position 193,677 of record JAFBJQ010002205.1, read on the forward strand.
GTGTACCAATATGCTTCATGTGTGCATGCATCTGAGCCACACACGCTCTGTGCAACCATGCATGCATGTGCAAAGGTGCGTGACTCAGCTGCATCCCTCACTTTCCATTAGGTTTCTCATGCATCTATAATGCAGCCCACATGATAACTGCCCTGCTGGGAGGAGGAGGAGGGAGGAGGGGGGTGCACGCGCTCCTGCGTTCAGTCAGTGCTGAAACGCACACGAAGACGGTTGTATATACTGTACATACTCAGATTTTCATCTGTCCCCAAGCCTGTCGACGTGTGACATCATTATGACATCATCACATGAGCAAAATGGCCTGTTGGTAAAAATGAGTGCAGTCACATTGGCATCAATATAAAATGTAGATTTTAGAAAGGGGGGGGGGTTATTTATTAAATTAATTACATATCTAATGATCTGATCATCTGTGGGAATATTTTCACAAGAAGAAGAGCATAGAAACCCTGTCTCACTGTCTCCTCAACGATGACAGTCTCTGTTTTATTCCCCTCGTCCCTCCCACTGACTGAAGACGGGAAACGCAGCTCATGCGTGTGAGCAAAAGAGGGCGAGAGCCCATTAATGAGCATTAGAGTGAGTGCTGAAGATGCAATACAGCACTTAATGCCTGTGCTTCCTCCTCTGCTTTATGGTGGATGAGGCGGCGATGGAGCAAATGAGGAGAAAAGCGCCGTTTACTTTGAAGCAGCCAATCTGCCGCCGTCTCGGAGGAACGAAGGAAACGAAATGTTTGTAATTACAAAAAGAAAATACAAACACCAGTTCCTCATGTCTGACTGACTTCTCACTAAGAAGAGCTTATATGATTCTCCTCCTCCTCCTCCTCCTCCCCTCTTCACTCTCTTTCCCCTAATACCTCCATCTTTCTATCCTCCCCCACCTCCCTCTCATGCGCTCTCATTTCTTTTCCTCCGCTACAGCATCTTCTCCCTCGCACTCTTGCTCTTGTCGTCACACCTCGCTGCTTTTCCCTCTGCCTCCATCTCTTCTCCTTAATTGTGCTGCTCTCCCTTTTCCCGACGGTCCCGTTTTCCACGGTGTCACTGACAGTTGAATGCTTCCCTCTCCCTAACCCTCTGATCCCTCTCTTTCATCTCTTCTCTTCCCCCTGCTCATATATTTGCTTTATCTCTCCATCTGTTATTTATTATTCATGAATCTGCTTCAGAGAGAAAAAAGAATAAAGATGCATCTGCGGAATGAAGAGGACCCTCTGCCAGTGCGTGTGTGTGTGTGTGTGTGTGTGTGTGTGTGTGTGTGTGTTTGTGTGGTCTCTGCTGGTCTCTGCATTGGCGCAGTAAGGCAGCATCACTGATTCTGCTGATGTGTGCTTGGCAGGGTCTCACACACACACAGACACACACACACACACACACACACCCAAAGTCCAGCTACTTGACATTCACTCACTGTTATTTATCAGGCAACAACCACTTGACAATAAGATCTGCATTCCTATTTAATCAATCGGACTGAGAACCACTACATCAGCAGATCTGGCACAAACCAAGACGCCTCCCTCATAAAGCGTCTCCCTCTAGTTTCCTTTCACTGCGTCGGCAACAGTGATCAGAAAGTTGTGACACTGTGTCAGTAAATTGATTTTGGAATAAATGCATTGCTGTCCATTTAAAGGCCGGCGCGGAGCAGCTCCTCCGTCGTAGCTCGGCGAGTTGCGTCCACTCCTGAGGCCGTTTGAAGCAGCTTGAAAGAGAATCCAATCAAACTGCATTCAGTCCATTCAAAGTGCCACGCGAGGCTATAAATAGCCCCCCGTTCTCAATGAGCATCCGTCATGGCCTGTGCACACGCCTGAAATATGTGGGTCTTATTTTCACTGCCACCCACCTGAGCAAACATGGAGACTTAATAATGAATGAAAACACACTGGTAAGAAAAAAAAATACATGGTATGATTAAATTTTTCTCCAGTATGTCAACAAGGAAATGAAGAAGTTCAGGGTTTTGCTCCTTTAAAGCCACCAAAGCTGGAGAGGGATGGGGAGAGATGGAGAGAGATGGGGAGAGATGGGGAGAGATGGAGAGAGATGGGGAGAGATGGGGAGAGATGGGGAGAGATGGGGAGAGATGGAGAGAGATGGGGAGAGATGGGGAGAGATGGAGAGAGATGGGGAGAGATGGAGAGGGATGGAGAGAGATGGAGAGAGATGGGGAGAGATGGAGAGAGATGGAGAGATGGGGAGAGCGGTGACGTAACATTTCCAGACAGGACTCTGTCAGCTGGGACTCACATGACTCCTCTCAGATCCACACAGAACACACTGCTAACATCTCCGCGAGGCAGCTTCTATAAATAGCTCTCATTGTACCCACCACACCCACCCATCATGCTGCACACACACACACACACACACACGCACACACACACACACACACACACACTCATGCATAAATGCATGCAGTGACACATGCATGCAGGCAGCTCCTCTCATACATAAACACACACACACACACACACACACACGTGTTTCTTCTTTTCCATCCGTGCCACCTCTCTTCCTCCTTCTCCTGCTTCTCATATGCTCAGTGACAGATGGTGGACATGATAATTACCAAAAAGACCAAACAGTAAACGAGTTCAAACTCCTCCGTGAGCCCGGGATCTGGGTCTCTCTCCATCACACGTATGCTTTTCCCACCTCTGTCAGTCTGACAGCTTTTTCCAGGAACATCGTTTGTGCAGGGCATCTCAGGCGCACACACACACACACACACACACACACCCTCCTGATAGAGTGAAAGATGAAGATGAGATATATGTTGCATCTCCTCACTAATCACTGCGCAGCAGTACAGCTCCCAAACCAATTACACAGCCAGGCCTTTTTAATGAATCCTTTCATTAGAAAGAAACACACTGATCAAAACGCTGCTTTGGTGCGAAATCCTGCAACTCATTACAAACCAGAATAACACATCCACCCCCCCCCCCCCCCCCCCCCCCCCCCCCCCCCCCCCCCCCCCCCCCCCCAACACATCCACCCCCCACCTGCCCCCACCCCCCCCACTCTCGCCTCAGGTGCCCCACTTCTCTTACCCCCTTTCCACAACTGGAACAAATGTCCCATTTTTGTCATCCAGTAACACGGCAACAATAGCACAAGAGTCAACGATGACATGGGAACGATAATAAATAAATAAATAAATAACGATGTGGTCAACAAACTCGGTGCAGCTTAGAAGTAAAGTATTTGATACCTTGGTGACCGTCATAGCATTCACCTGTCTGACGTCTGTTGTCAACACAATCTTAATCATGAGAAATTCATTTAAATATATAAATATATGTGTGCGTGTGTGTATAAAAAAGAACTAATGAGATTATAATGGGAATGACACATCTGGTGCAAATGACTTTTACAAGCGCCGTGCTGCATCAGGGAGTTTTATTGCCACTTGGTTTATTTCGAAGGCCTTTTTATACAGACTTCTTCCGGGAATCATTACTTCACACCGATGCTGTGGATTCAAGAAGCTGTGTTACCGTTATTCCACTCTGTTCTGCCTGCCGCCATCGCAGGCTCCGACTTTACATCATCATTGTAACATAAATAATGGCTCCTGTCAGCGCTGAGGTGTGAATCTGCCCCCGACACATTATTCACACCTGCTCTGTCCGACTCTCCTCTTGTCAACCCGAACCTCTTTCCATCTCTTCCTCCACTGCCTTTCTTAATGTCTTCTCCTCCAGCTGTTACAATTAATGAGGTCATATTTCATAATTAAGCCGATAATAAGAATAATAATACCTTGTCTTCTCTCCCATCTCTTCTGCTCTCAGGTTTTAATGAAGCTCTCGTGGAGCGAAACACACTGTCTGAAATGAAAGCTGATTTTTTTTTATTTTTTTCTTTTCCTTAATTGCCTGGATGTGGACATGAGGTGACACCTCGGGTTTTGGTTGAAAACACTTATCACTAATGGTCTCTCACTGCTGCCAAGGATTGGATGGAGTGGAGCAAAAGTCATTCTTGTGTCCCTGTGCTTCCTTGACTTCACCTCTCCTTATTTCTTTTTTATAATTCTGCCCCAGTTTCTCCCCACCATTCATTCTCCAGGCATTAGAGCAATATTCATTATATTAATTGCAGGAAAAATAACGACTCCCGCCTGTAACCAGCATGCACACACTGTTCAGTACACTGGGGAGATGGCTGCCACTGGGGTGTGTGGGTGTGCATGGACCCTGGGTGCTTGTTTTGCCAAAAGCGACCAGGCCTATAAATCCACTGTGATAATTCTGTCTATTCATAAACACACATCCATCTTAATACACACACACACACACACACTTCTCATGTGCGCACTGCAGTATTTGACCAATGGGACCATGTGAGTGTGTGTGACAGAGAGCAAACGAGCCCACAAGCGTTAAGGACATGCGTCTGTGTCAATGCGCCTGTGGGCAAACAGTAAACACCATTAACACCCACAGCAACAGTGACCAGTATCAATTACCTAATGGATTAGATGTGTTTGTTTACTATATGTATAATGTACTATTATTGCTATTAGCTTTCACTGCTGAGTCTTATATATGGATCTTTAGAAATAATGTGGCTTCATGTGAACTTGACAGACAGCAGGATTATGGGAGTTGTAGTTTCTAAACACGTGCACAACTAAAGAGAGAAATAAACCACAGCAATAGTGAACATCTATTTTCAGCCTGAGCTATTCTTCAAGTACAAATCCCAAAATGACCAGAACAGATTTACTCCTTTTTCCTCTCTGTGAATTAAACAGGGTTTGGGTTTGCGACCGGAGCTGCAAACGATAATTAGATGACGGACAAAACATTTAATCATTTTCGATGAGCAAATAAAATAAAAGTCATTTATCAAAGAAAAATAATTTAAAAAGAAGTAGTTACAGGTTTTCGTTTTTTTTTTTTTTAATGTGCTGCTTTTGGCTTTAGAAAACTGAAGCAATGAAAAAGCAATTTGTGACAAACAAAAGGCCAAAACCACAGTGAGACACCAAAGGTAAATTATGAACCAGCCATCAGAGAGAAGACTGTCACAGTGGGTCAGGACTTTATTTAACGTCTTTATTTAACCCCATCAAGCCACAGTCTAACCTTACTGTTATTTCTCCTGCCATCACAGCTCCATGAACAATTGTCCAGCCATCTTCCTCTCCGCCCTGTTCCCTCCATCTCCCTCAGATAATTTATGTTTCCTGTTTTATGTGATCTTTGATCTGTTATCTGCTTTGTCCGCAGGGTTAATATCAAGAAATTCGACTTAAATCTCATTTCGTCTGGGTTCACTCAGGGTCAAATGGCCATCAAATCTTATTTTCCCCATCCTTGCTGGCCACTAACCACGTTTACCAGGCTACAACCAGGAACAAGGAGGTCGTTCCAAAACCTTCAACCTCTAAAGACAGTCGCAAAAAGAAAAGTACATGAACAAGTACAATATCAGTGACCCCAAATAATACTTAGACTTTATCTGAATCTTTTTAACCATTAACGGAGTCTAAAACTGCTTTTAAAAAGACGATAATATCAGAATCAGCTCATTGAAATGGCTCTAAAGTGCAAAGTACTGTTTAGTGGTTACACGTCTTCCCAATATAGAAAACGCCAGGTTTCCCAGATTTAACTGTGTAAACATTAACATAAATACGAACAGGGAAGCAAACAGTTCATTGAACAGAGCCGTCTTTGTCTCCGGGAGCTACAGGGCAGTAAAGTTACTTTCCTGCCTTGACATGGAGCCACAGTGGGCTCTTGTTGTTGCTGGGGCCACTTGGCATCATGATTACTGAGGGGACCCCTTGCTACAAAGACCCCAGGGGATGGGGGAGTTTAGGAAAAACCAAATCACACCTCATTAACTTCGATTTAAAAAAAAAAGAAGAAAGCTTTTCTCACATACTTGTATATAAATATCATGTATGATGCCGATGTCTGCGTGTTGTTACTGTAGTTGTGTGTCTGTGCCTGGCTGAATGCGTCGTGTGTGCACATGTGAGAGGAAGCGAGAGAGAGAGCCACTTGGCCGAGGCAGTGGAAAAAGTGCGAGCCAGAGATGATGACGTTGGTGGAGAGGAGAAGAACAAACTAACTTCCTGAAAACCTATTCAACACTTTGAGTGAGCACTCGCTCCATCAGTCTCTCAGTCTGTCACTGGCTCCAGCTACACAAACTCAGTCTGGTTCTTCTATTTTGTAAGTTGCAGTATTTTTATCTGCTTTAGTCTTTTTTATGCATTTTATGCATTGGTATTTTAATGGCACAACTCCGCGACACATGTAGTTCTGGCATATTACGTTCCTGATGCACATTACGATGGGCGTGCTTATCATTTGCATGCTGCCCCCTCCCCAGGACTCACACACGCACACACACGCACACACATTCAGGTAATTAACACAATGTAGATCTGAGCTAGTTTTAATCTAATCAGCCCACCCAGCCTCAGTGTCCCCTGTGGGTTCGCACAAATACACGCACTCCTCCTTTTCTGTCTTTCATCCTCTTTGCTCCATCACTCGCTTCATCTCAACTGGTTTCTGACAGAATCCATAATGTGCTCATTTGCATTTAGATGTGACAGCTCACACCTGATCTGAAGACCCGTCATTATATTATCATATTGCATTATTGTAATTTTCTATTATTATTATTATGATTATTGCTACAGTTCGCCTGCAGCAGATCTGCCATACATATGGACCTCAGCGTTACACAGATCTGTTTGTGCTATGGCAGTGGCTGTTGTTATTTCTCCAGCACTGGCATAGTTTTAATCACCTATAAACTTTCGGTACTTGCCTGTGTGTGCGTGTGTGTGCGCGTGTGTTCTGTGTTGCACTGAGTAGGCAGCAGCAGTTGCCGGAGCAGTAACTCCTGCCTGAGGGCTGCCTCCTGCCTCTGACTGAGACAGAGAGTTCCAGAGCACCGTGGATGAAGGAGGAGAGCGGATGAAAGAGTGGGAACATTTCACCGACTTGATTCAGCCCTCAGGAAAACTGACACCCAACACACGAACCCCTCCGCTCCACAACAGACACGCACACACACACACACACACAGAGTTGCACACAGAGTAACACAGGGACAAGTGGCTCTGTCTTTGCTTTGGGACATATTTTCTGGCTCATTGGGTCCATTCAGAAATGGCGGGCAGCGGCCGTTGGAAGGCTCTGCCTGTAGCTAGAACCACAATGAGCCCCATAAACGTCATCATCGTCTGTTTATTGCCCTGTTTCTTTTGGCTCATTGGTCCATTTGTGCTTCATGGAACCTGGTAATTGTGTCCCAGACCATTCACCGATCTCCAACGGGTTCACTTTCCTAAACCGCACTGAACAAAGTCAGCTGTTAGGTAGCACTTCCTGTCTGCAGGACCTCCCTGAACTCCTGGAAGTAAACAGGCCCACTGGAAATAAGGTCATTATAATAATCAGCATGTGAACCTTGAAGGCGACTGTGCAGTAGCTCTGTTCACGATAAAAATGTCTCAGTATAAGGAGAGGTCAGATAATGTATGTCATATTTTTTTACACTTTAGAACAGTCAAAACAAAATGCAGAATGCTTCGTGTTCCTGTCAGAGAAGAATCTTAACAGTATCTTAGGAACAAGTCAAACTGTTTCTTACCCAAGGTACACCATGTGTTTCTGATATCGGATCACCACTGATCCATGGACTGGACACAGTCTGCCAGACACATGGATGATAGCTCATATTTTAACATGGTTTAAATATCCAATCTCAGCTGGGATAAGTTTCCTCCTTATATGATTATTTCTATCCAATTACCAAATAGATTCTAGAAGTGGAAGACAACAGGTCTGACTCGTACAACACGCAGGTACAGAGGCGGCGTGGTGACATGTCACAGCTAAAGTCATTACAGGGCAGACAGGAAGACAATAACTGATATGATATAGATCCAGACAGCAGGCGATCACAAACTACACACAGACGAATGACAGACGGTTTGTCAAGCAGCAGCCAGACAAAATCACTTCCCATGATGCAACTCAATACAACCTCTGAAACCGAGCATCACTGTCTGGTAAACATCTCTGTCTTAAACCCTGATGACAATTAAACCCATCACAAACACTATCCTGATACACTATATTAATAAAATCCACTTGAGAGAAAGACATGTTTTGGCGACACACACACACACACAGCGATGCAGCCGGAGCAAACAGCAGAAACCATGAAGCACAACATGCTCCATTAGACATAAATGAAATGCACATCTGAAAAACGTGGCACGCAGACTGACACCAGCTCTGCATTTAGACAACGCGGGGGCTGTGTTATGTGGGCGTGTTGTTTTAACGTTCACATCAGACAATTAATAAAGATCCAGCGAGTGAGACTGGAGTTACAGAGGAAGGCCTCAGAGATGTGTGCGGCTGTTTGTATTAACACAGGCAGGGTTTTACAACTCTGGGAATGTATCACAGCAGGGATTATTGATGCACCTGCCACAATGGCTGCAGTGTAAACAGACACAGACACACTGCACTCACTTCACCTTCACAAGGCAATTTACCCCAAATGTGTATGTGCATGTGTTTTACTTACACACACAACACCCCCCTGTATGAGTGTCCATTCCTCAGAGTTGCATTTGCACGTGAGCCAAGGAAATACCACACATACCAAGATGATTAGCAGCAGTCTGCTATGGCACAAACTAATAGTGGAGCTGCAGCCGTCACTTTTCTCCATCTCTGTCTATAAGTTTTCTTCCTCCACAGCTCGTGCGACATCTGTCACAGCAGATTACTGCACTCTGAACAAACTGTACGTCTGAGACACAGAGATGTCAGAGGAGCTAACACTGCAGTGTCAGCACGCGAGCGCCTGCCCTATGGAGCACTGGGTCCTCACACACACACACACACACGCACACACACACACACTCCCCCCCCCACACACACACACACACACAAGCTGTCAAAAGGGGTCATTTGGGAGACTTCACGATATCGTGACAGAGCTGACGTGTTCACTGACACACACGACACACTGACAGTCTGTCCCTGACTGACCATATCTATGTATGTATGTGTGTGTGTGTGTGTGTGTGTGTGTGTGTGTGTGTATACGGAATATATAACAATGAATAACTGAAATGTTATGAGCTCACCATGTTATGGCTGCAGTGTTGTCATCACGTGGTTGGATCCAAAACACGGCGCTTCAGTCTGCTGCTGACGAACTTGACGTCACAAGTTTTGTTTTCAGCTATGATAATAATCGCACATCGCTTATATAATAACAAATACCGATATTATACCATAAACTAAACACCTGACGGATGTAAACTCTTTGTTTTTGTTTATGTCCAGTTTTTTTTACTCATGTAACTCCACTGTGATCCATCCTGCTGATTAATTAGGTTAATTATCGCCAGGTGTGCAAGTGACGCGGACTGAACCATTTGATGCCCGTTGAGGGGGGTGCGGGAAGTTTATTACTTTTCAACAAGTTTAACGTTTATAAAATAATTTTATTAAACCCGCCAATGAATCAGGCAACGTTTGCTATATATATTATTTTAATATTATTTATTATATATATATTTGTGAATTGTCATTCATTATTTGTAATTTATTGATTAGCAGTGCTTAATAGCAAAAGTACCAAACTTCTGATCTGATTTTAGTTAATATAGTAGAAGAAGAAGTAGTAGAAGAAAAATGTGTGGGTTTGTGTGTGTGTGTGTGTGTGTAGACAGATATAAAATTTGAATTTAATCTAATTTCCGGTTTTAGACGAAACTGCAAATTTATCTTGCAAAGACCAACAACCCTGCCCTGACAGGCAGCATCATTATGGGTGTGTGTGTGTGTTCATCACTCACACACACACACACACACACACACACACACACACACAACAAATGAGCACAGAACACGTTTGTGGGACCTGACTCGAGCGCATTTTTATTGAACGTTTATAACTGTTAAAAACATGTATAAAATTGGTCCTGTTTCAGAAACAAGGCACGCATAGTCATGTCAATGTTCAGTGTTCATGTCATTATTAGCATTATCATTTATCAACATCATCAGCATCATCAGCACGTTCCATCTCAGTATTTGTCTAATAGTAGTATCAAGCATTCCCTAATATAAAAACACGTTCCAATTTTTTTTCACAGAGGTTAAAATTTTTATTCCGAGCAGCAAGACAATATTCATGCAAAGACGGGAGTGGAGGAGAAGATGCGAGCTGACTGGACTGACAGGCTGACGGCTCTTTAATAGTAGGTCTCCCGTTCCACCCAACCTGGACACAAAAGAAACAAATATACACATGATTTAAAATTGGTTCAATATTTAACCTTTATTTAAAAGCATGCAGAGCATTAAATTAATAGAAATAAGACCCACGTATCTGCAGCCTAATCAAATTTTAAAATGTCTGCAAAGCACATGCAGTTAGAAAAGATAGATATGAGGAAAAGAGACAGCAGAAAGGCACAACTGTGCAGAAAAACAAGGAGTACAGAGGGAGAGAGATGGAGGAAAGATAACAAGCACATGGATTCTGGACTCACCTCCTGGGCTGCGTCGAAGGATCAGCTTACGGATTTCATCATAGATAAAGATGAGAAGGGAGTACGGGAAGGCGCAGAACCACCAGTTGGGCCTGGAAAATACAGGAAAAGTCATGAGATACTGATCCAGGGCCCCAGGCCTGCATTGGCAACATGTGGTCAGTAGAGTAACCACGACTACAATCAGCTGGCTATGGCTGGCTGGTTGACAGTATGGGGACTTTTTGTGGTGCACTTACTTGAGCGGGTACATTCTAAGGGCAACGTCCATGCCGGGGCAGTAGGAGAGGAAGGCAGCGAGGGCGGTCTCCTCAAACAGCCCAAAGATCAGGATCTTGTTCCTGAAACACACAGGGGGACAATCGTGACTCACTGTTTCAGAAAATAAAACCCAAAGCCCCAAATGAGACACATTCTAACAGATGGACCATTGTGACTTTACAAGCACTGTCCGGAATGCCTTTCTGACACAATTTCAATTGTTTATATCCCAAAATAAAGACGAAGGAGAACTGGAGTTCAAACACGACAGCTTTTCACTGTGCAAACCGCCTACAGCTAAGACTTTTCCGAGTTGGTAGAGAAACTGATGTGCATTCACAAACAGTGGCAGTCTTTGTACTCACTTCATGCCCTGTTGGAAGACAGAGTTCCTCCTGGTCTTACAGATGATCAGATCGGCCCACTGCACGATGACGATGCTGACGAAGAAGGCCGTGTGGCAGGTGAACTCCACGATCTTCCTTTGCTCGTAAGTCTGACAAAACGCACACAAGCATTTCACCACAGTTTATACCAGGTGTCAACAGAATTTATTATAATACAGATAGACAGATAATATTGTAATACATGTTACTGACCCACTGCTGCCCATAGCTGTCCTCCAGGTCATTCACGTATTTATTATCCCAGGACACTCTGATGCCCAGCAGGGTGGAAGGCAGGAAGCCATTTTCAGCCAGAATCACAAAGTAGGTGAAGAAGCCCGCAAGCGCCTGGATCATACCTGCAGGGGAAACATGAGATCGGATGTGGATATGACCCGACCCAATGCTATAGCTATTATCTGATTCATCTGTTTCGAGATCAAACTTTGGATCAATCAATGGGTACGTTCACAAATTGGCCTCTTGATCTTGTGGAAAGAATGAATTGAATGTGAAAGTGAATGACTGAGTAAATTAATTTAAAGTCTTTTGAACGGATCTTTCAAAACAAAAACATTTGTCACTCCATGAACGAGTGAGTCAGTGAATAAATGAGATTATTTTGCCTTCTGAGGAATCAGGGGCTTAATCAGATAAAACCAATTTACTGGTCTTTCTGTAGCAGTCATTTTGAATCTTATGAGATGAATAATTAGATAATTAGGAAAAACACAGAAATGCATCATGGTTCAAGACGCAACATAAACTCAAATAAATCATTTTTCCTCCTGTTTTCCTCCTAGAAGAACGTTCAGAATAGGTAACAGACCTATTCCTGGCTTCACTATTGAAGCCGGAGTCACTGATCTATCATCACTCAAAGACACAAAGACACACACTCTGGTTCTATATCAGTACAAGCCTATTTCGGGTGCATGACACTCATCTGCTTATCATCGAGTACCACGCTACTAAAGAGTCTTTCCAGAAAACTGTAACAAGGAACCATAGAAGGCAATGTTCTGGTTTCAGCAGGGGGCTACGTAAAAGTGTGGAGATTTTACCGATCTGTCCGTAGGCTATGCTGATGAGCCTTTCATTCACCAGTTTGTCTGTTTTGGGGTTTCTGGGCTGACGCTTCATGATGTCGCTCTCAGCTGCTTCATAAGCCAGAGAGATGGCAGGGACCTGGGAGACACATCACAACACGGATCAGTGAAACACACAGATACAATGGCTTAATAAAAAAAAAAATCAATACGACTGCAGCACAAAGGCAATGAGACCAAAATAAAGCAACCAGTCCTCACCATATCAGTTCCCAGGTCAATACAGAGGATGGTGACGGTTCCCAGGGGCAGAGGGATGTTGGCGATGATGAAGAGGAGGAAGGGTGTGATCTCTGGGATGTTGCTGGTCAGAGTGTAGGCGATGGACTTCTTCAGGTTATCAAAGATCAGACGACCTGATGAGAATTGGACACAAATAAGTGAAGTTGTGATTCAATTTTCTTAACCATCCAGCTAATTAAGAACAAATGTCCGCTCGTTTATTGTTCAGGTAAATTGCCCAATCGCTCACCTTCTTCCACACCAGTAACAATGGAGGCAAAGTTGTCGTCCAGCAGGATCATGTCAGCGGCCTGCTTGGAGACATCAGATCCAGCGATGCCCATGGCAACACCAATGTCAGCCTTCTTCAGAGCAGGAGAGTCGTTCACACCATCACCTGTCACAGCCACAATGGCGCCCTGTGGAGAGGGAGGAGGGGAGCGTTCAGGGAAAAATTATGTTTGCTTGTGGAAATTGTCCTCCTAAAAGGAAAAGAAACCAATGATCACGTTTTTTTTTATTTCTTAAGTACTCGGTTTCAGAATAATCCTGCTTTACATGACAATATAAACCGATATGTACATTTGTTAAAGCTGATGTTTATTGTTGCTGCCTGTTGTATGTAATGACCATCATTTATTTTCCTGTGCTCCATCGAACTGTTTCTCCCCTGACTGAATGCAGAGTTGAATGTGAATAGTCAGCAAATACGGCTGAATTACTGCCGACCGTCGCTGAACAAAGTTATCAGCCCCATCTGATCAAATGCCAACACCAAGTCATCAATACCCCCCACCCACCCACCCACCCCCCGACTGTGAGCTGCACTTCATCATCAGTGGTAACAGCACATCACTGATGACTGAATGCCTGCTTCTTCTGCAAAGATACACTCTGCTTGTGTGAGCACTTGACCTATCAACAATTACCCATTTAAATGAGTAACTGATGGACAAACGCCCACCCAACAATAAATATAAAACGTGTTCTGCCTGCTGATGCATGGATATTCATACTGTACATGTGGGTGAGCTCACAGCTTAACAGATGTTCTTGCTTGATTATTCTGCCGACTGAGTCATCAGACTAAATAAGCAATCGGGTGTAAGGATATCACATATTCGCCCATGCATTTACATAATTAGGCAAAAGCACATGCTGCACTTGCCGAACTGTTAAACAGCACTGCCAATTGCACGAGTAGGAAATAATGTACACAAACACACACATCCTTGTTTGTTTGGTTTCTACCTGTCTCTGGCAGCCCTCCACTATGATCAGCTTCTGCTGTGGGGAGGTCCTGGCAAAAACAATCTCAGTGTGATATTTCAGGATGTCATCAAGCTGCTCTGGGGTCAGATCCTTCAAGTCTCCGCCGTGCACTACACAGGCCTTGGCGTCTCTGAAGGGAACACATAGCCGACAGGTCACCGACTCTCATTCAAACACATACTATAGACTTGTTCGTGTTGTTGGGGCTCGCTTGTTATTACCTTGGGTTGACTTCGTTGATCGGGATGTTCAGGCGAGCAGCAATGTCCTCAACAGTCTCGTTGCCTTCAGAGATGATGCCCACACCTTTAGCAATTGCCTTAGCTGTGATTGGATGATCACCTGTGACCATGATGACCTGGATGAAGGGACAGATTTTCATTTATGCGGTCAAAATTTAAAAAAAGAAAAAAGGGGATCATATATTTCGGGAAAAAAAGACAATGGCACACCTTGATTCCAGCGCTCCTGCATTTACCGACGGCATCTGGCACAGCAGCACGAGGAGGGTCGATCATGGACATGAGGCCAATGAAGCACAGCTTCTCAGTGGGGAAGTTCACTTCTTCAGTGTCAAAAGCAAAGCCCTCTGGGAACTGGTCATCAGGCAGGCTGAAATGGCAAAATCCTAGAAGGAATATAAAAAAAAGAGTATTATTACCTTATTTGATAATTGCAATGCTGGAAAGTGTGATGAAAGCGTACCAGCATCCATCCACCCTTACCCAGTACTCTCTCTCCCAGACCTCCCAGTTCCAGGTAGGCGTTCTGGAAAGCATCTTTCATCTCGTCATCCAGAGTCTGCTCTTTGCCCTGGATCATGATGGTGGAGCAGCGGTCCAAAATCCTCTCTGGGGCTCCTTTCATCACCAGCAGGTGTTTGGACTCTCCTTCGGATGCTGAAATCTTGTGAATGGAAAGCTGGGGGCACATAAGGGAAAAATACACAGGTCAGTTTGAGCAACCACGAACCAAGAAGTCTATTTATGAATTAACTAAAAATATCCCTTAAGCACACACACACACACACAACACAAACAAATTAATATAATAACATAATGACGTTTCTCATACCTGGTATTTGTTGGTGGAGTTGAACGGGATCTCGGCTATTTTGGGGCTTTTGTCTCTCATCTCCTGGACCGATCCGCAGCACAGCTCGATGCATTTCAGCAGAGCCGACTCAGAGGCATCACCAGCCACATCTCTCTGAGGGTGGGAAAACAGGACCACTGGCATCAGGCTGGTAACTTTCAAACAGAGCATGAAACACTCGTATATACGTATATTTATATACAATGTGTGTGTCAGAATAACAAGACTCATTCTTGCACGAATCCTAATTTCCTCAGTTTCTCTGCATCACATTTACTTAACTTGACAAACATCAACACCATGTTTAACCTATTCTCCCTCTTACAAACATGACTGTGGGCAAAGATAATGAGCAGTGAGGGAGAGTGACTGTAATTAGAGTCATTACGCCCGCTCGACATTTACAGGTGATTAACACACGCCGACACACTACATGTACACACACACACACACACGCACACAGAGTAACCACATAATTATTCTTCACCACACCCATGAAAATGTACATGAAATGACACACCCAGTGAGCCTCTTGGCTCTTCTCCTGGAAGTCTGTGTGTGTGTGTGTGCGCGGGCGCGTGTGTGTGTGTGTACACACTCCAGGGAGAGTGACATGGGATGGAAAACAAACCTGCAGGTCTGAGTGATCTCATCTCTGCAGTAGTAATATTAAATTTGACTATTTAATTAAATTAATTAATTTCTCATTTTTATATGCAATCTCTTACATTTGAGACGTTATCAAACATTCAGAAAATATGTATTGATGTAATTAGTAGCAATATTAAGTCTTTTGAGGTTAAAAGCCTTTTTACAAAGGTGTCTCCGGTGTTATTTGTTCGGGTAAACACAAGAGGAAAAACACGTCAGCAGAGGAATTTAACAGTTAGAGTATTTAGATACCTTCAGGATGGGAACGCTACTCTGCTCAGCCAGGAAGACGGCCCGGTTGCAAAGTCCGGCGATTCTGGCCAGGGCAGCCCAGGTGGCTGAGCTCCTGTCAAAGGAAGCACCGCTCTGGTTCTCTGTGGTGTCGGCCTCGTGGATCTGGTTGTCAAACCACATGTGGGCCACTGTCATCCTGTTCTGGGTCAGGGTGCCGGTTTTGTCGGAGCAGATGGTGGAGGTGGAGCCCAGAGTCTCGACAGCTTCCAAGTTCTTCACCAGGCAGTTCTTCTTGGCCATACGCTTAGCAGTCAGGGTCAGACACACCTAGAGAAGCGATTGTGTGAGCAATTTCAAAGCTGAGTCATCTTTTGGATCCATAACTGGACTATTAATACACAGGAAACACTGGGACTCACAGTGACAGTAGCGAGGAGACCTTCTGGCACATTGGCCACAATGATACCAATGAGGAAGATGACAGCCTCCAGCCAGCTGTATCCAAGGATGAGGGAGAGAACGAAGAAGGACACACCGAGAAAGACGGCCACGCCGGTGATGATGTGGATGAAGTGCTCAATTTCAATGGAGATGGGCGTGCGTCCAACTTCAAGTCCAGAGGCCAGTGTGGCGATACGACCCATGACAGTACGATCTCCAGTGCTGATCACGATACCACGAGCAGTTCCTGCAGCACAAAGGTTCATTAAATTACTGAGAAAAAAAACACTCAAGATAAAATGAAGCACAGTATCCAACTGGCTGAGCTCATACCTTCAACACAGTTGGTGGAGAAGAAAGCAATGTTCCTGGTCTCCAGTGGGTTCTCATTGGAGAAGTCAGGAGTACGAGTCTGTGGCTCTGATTCACCAGTAAGAGACGAGTTATCCACCTGAGAAATAAGACAGAAACTGTGATATGTGGGATGAAAAAAATTACAGGCTACAGGAAAACTGATAAAAACAGAGCAAAAAGCTAAGATTTTCATTGAGGAAGAATTTTTTTTCTTTCTCAGGCTGCACAAAAACTAAATCTGGCACAGGGAGGGGAAAGTAGGTGAAAGCGATGTGGAGGTTGGTGGAAAAGCACAGGGCATAACTGGGTCGAGTGTTGCTCTCTGGTCTCGAGGATATGCCAGTCCCCAAAATAGGACACGACGAGTCAACACAACAAGGCGACAGCTTGTCAGACGAAAAAGCATCAGTCCATTAATTAAAGCAGTGAGCTAAGATGGCAGTTTAGTTAAGTAGTTCAATGCACTCATAAACAGGATGTTTTTTTATGTGTCAACCAAAGGACAGACAGCAGATGACAACTTCTGTATTGTCTTGAAGACAAAGTGGTTTTCAGGTTGCATTATTTAAATGTGGGTCCTAGACAGAAGAAAATAACATCTTTTGAAAGCACCCACCTTGCATCCGTGGGCAGAGATGATTCGCAGGTCGGCTGGGATCCTGTCACCACCCTTCACCTCCACTAAATCACCCACCACCACCTCCTCGGCATTGAGGCTCTTCTTCTCGCCATCGCGGACTACCAGGGCTTGCTACGCAAAAAGACGTGACAGACACGGACACTTGTGTAAGGAGGAAGTGACAGGATCAGGAGTGATACGGTATAAGACAGGGTATGGGGCGTGAGCATAGAAACCTATAACATTAAACAGATAAATGGATATAAGGTATGAAATGTAAGGGCACCTGTGGGACCAGGTTCTTGAATGAGTCCATGATCTTGGAGCTCTTGGCCTCTTGGTAGTAGGAGAAACAACCAGTGATGATTACGACAGCGGAAAGCACAACACCCAGGTACAACTGCGAACAAACAAGACAAAAAAAGCACCATAAAAACCAAAAATAAAATAAACTTGCATTGCTCTCATCAGATCAGAAAATATATGCGATTGTCTTTGGATGACTTCATTTGTGAAGTTTGACATCAAGCCACGATTAAACCTCGTACCACCCTGTCACAGAATTTTTTTTCTTACATTATCATTGGCAGGCTCGTCCTCCATCGCAGCCTGAATACCGTAAGCCAGGAAACAGAGGATGGCACCAGTCCACAGAAGCATGGAGAAACCGCCAAACATCTGGATGAAGACAGAGCAGAAGAGATCTTTAAAGTCTCCATATCGACATCGCAGCCACATTTAGCCTTTATCATGGAAGCTAAAAACTTTAAATGGCACAAAGTCAACATCTTAATGAGGCAGAATGAGCCTGGGGCTGTTTTTTCCCCACTCTATCAGACAGTGTGCAAAGTAAAAGAGACCTGATGGTACCTGTTTGCAGAATTTGACCCATTCTGGGGTGGTGGGAGGAGGAGTGAGGGCGTTGGGGCCATCACGGGCCAGAATCTCAGCAGCTTTTGCACTTGTCAAACCCTGATATGAGCAGAAAAACAGATTCAGCCACAAGAAGGATTAAAACTTCAGATTATTGCCAATTTCTAACCATAAATACAACCATTTTCAAGCACGTCCTTATTTATCTTTTGCCAGCTAGCAGACTTAACTCACTGATATGTATTTAAGTCCAATGGGAACTGAAGGTACTGCTTGTTGCTTAGCAACACAGCATCAACAGAAAAACTGCCGTCTCCTTCATCAGCAGGTAGAAGGAAGAAGAAAACAAGGCAGAGGGAGGTAAAGGAGGGCAGGGGAAATATGAGGCAAATAGGACGATATGAAATCAGGGCAGAGGGGGTTCTGCAGCGAATTAATTATTCACAACTTCTGCATGCATGCACACGCAGAGCTTGGAGACCCCAGTTTAGAGGTACTGATTAACTATTCTCCTTGATCTTTCCTCCATGACCAGGAGCACATTTGCATGAGGAGAGAGGGCTAGTTTCAGTGTGCGACTATACCAAGTGGGGGTTGTCAGCTTGTTTAAAAGGCTTATGCGTGTTTCACAACACAAATGGCACGACACTTTTGGATCAACGGTTTAAGTTATTATTTATTATTAATATATTATTATTATATATTATTATTATATTATTATTTCTCTGTAGGGGACAAGTCGACTTAAGAACGATTAATGATTAAGAAAAATCAGGTAAAAAAAAAAACATCCATCACTGTCCTCCCTGCCTTTGCCCCAGTTCCTTCTTTCCCCTTCCTCCTCCCCAACTCTCCCACTCTCCCCCAATCGTCTCTCTCGGTTTAATAAATCCTGGGAAGCTGAGCCTGCAGTGGCTGATCACACCCTCAGTGACACTTCTCCTCATTATGTGAGCGAAGATCTCCTCTCCCTTTAAACAAAGTCCCCTCTTCGATTCGCCTAAGCCTCATGAATCATTCATCACCTGAATGTCAACTGTCAGACGGAAGAGAAAAACGGGACATAATGACAAGCGGCAGCCACTGTGCTGCTGATATTTGATATTTATTTGATCTGCATTATAAATGTGGAAACTCTGACTATGATGCCAGAGGTTGGAGACAACGACACTACATGAGTCCGTTTGACTTCTGCAGCTGCTGGTGGGACACATGAACATACAACATGCAGAGATACATAAGGCACTCACATTGCTGAGGTCTGTTCCATATTTGCGATTCAGCTCATCCAGGGTCAGCTTGTGATCATCCTGGAAGGACACACAGAGAGGAGATGATGGCATCAGTCCAGTGTTTGTGTGCGTGTGTGTGCATGTGTGTGTTCGATACGCCAGAAGCCAGTGACATTTACACCGCATTGTGTGCTGACCTTTCATTTCAGAGTAACTACCTCTCACAAGGCAGCGCTGCAACAATGACAGAAACACTGACAGCTGAGTGAGAGGGATGAAGAGATGAGGAGCGAATGACAGTGATGGGAGAAGAGATGGAGAAGAGAGCGAGGGAAAGAATCCAGTTTGCGCTAAAACATATTACACAACAGTAGAAATAACAGGAAGGATGGGATGGTCACACTGGAAGCAGGAGACAGTGGACGATCAGAGGACAAGCTGACTCTCACCATGTCCACTTCCTTCTTCAGTTCATCCATATCCTTTTCTTTCTTCCCTTTCCCCTTCCCTTTCTTTTTGCCGCCCTGCTCCGAGGTCGCAGCCAGCTCATACTGCTCACGTCCTTCCTGGAAACACAAGGGGGAAAAAAAACATTGTTTAGTATTTTAATTCCAAAGTCAAAAAAATAAATGAATTGTCTCAAGCCCCAACCTATTTCAGTGTCTCTCGTTTTTGTCGACGATAGAGCTTTTGTTCTGCAGCAGTGTATAAGCTCTGCTAAATATTTTATCAAAGCTACAAAATATAGGACATTGTGAAGCGATCTGATAAAGACTTTAGTGCCAGTGATGCTCAGCCGCCCTTGAAGATCCTTCTATTATCTCTATGATGAAAGTATTACAGCCTTATGCTGACACCGACAGATAGACAGATAGAGCGATAGACAGACAGACAAACAGACACATAAGAGAGAAAAATGTGGCCTCGATGAGGGAAAGAAATTTGCCAAGAAAAATGTGGCACCTCTTAGCTTGTCATGTGGAGTTGGGATGAAATACTGAGAGTCCTGTCAGAGGAGTGGGATTTTATATATATATATATACACACACACACACACACACACACACACACACACACACAGCAATTCCTTTATCCTTAACGCTGCCATCTGTTAATGCTAACAGACGAACAAGGGGAAGCACTTTTTCCGAACTGGCAAACTTTTTAAAGGCTTTCTCCCATTAAAGTTGTTTTCTTCAAAAACCATTTCCCATCTGCTTCCGCTCCACTTTGCGCTCCATCGTCTGACAATTAGACAGCTTGCTTCCTACTCCTATTTCTTATCCTTGCCTATATATAGGACCTCCGATTCCTGAGAAAACTGTTTAAGCCCATGATTATTAATATTAATTGATATTAATGGAAGAATAATCCACAAACTGGTGGTTTTTGTTATTTAGATACATAGTCAAACAGTTGAAATCCTAGTCACGGTTACAAAACACTCAAGGTACAGGAACAACCTTCATTGTGTGACTCGTCTCAGCTCCGGGCACTTTGACACCCCCCCCTTCTCCCAGACGTCCCCTCTCATTATCAGCAGTCACTGTAACTGACAGAGCAACAAAGGCAGAGCAGAGATCATGTCTTCTGCAGGCGGCTGTAAGCAAGAGGGTGTGAGAGACAGAGCGATGGAGAGAGGGTGAGATAACGGGGAGAAAAAGAAACCCGAGACAAAAGAAGTGGGATGCAAAAGACAAAAGGCGCTGAAGTGAAATTTATAAACCGTCCAGCAGTGTCACACTTCCATCCTTTATTCATCAAGCCAAACTCCTCCACGCAGCTGGGGTTGAGCGACAGTATATGATGATACTGATACTGTGAGACTGCAGCAATGTGCCAACCCTGTATTTACATTGTGGACAGTTGTGGTCAGTGTTGTATACATTGCATGCTTCACCAGCGATATTTTATTGGCAGGTGAAAGATGCATCAGCCTGTTGGTGTGTGTGTGTGCTGCTCACAGAGGCACAGAGGGAAAGTTAAGCCTGTGCTTGTTGCAGGTAGGTAACATGAGATCACAATGCCAGAAGCCAACATTGATCAGCGGTTAAGGCTCATTTATAATTCAGCACTGTACAGGGATCAGAGGTGTTAGCATGTTAGCAGGGAGGGAGGCTGCCCAATGACTACTAATGAGCCGTTTGTCTCCATCCAACACCACAGTGTGCAGCAGCCATTTTGGAAACTCCTCAGACATTGATTTTGGGACTCAAAAAGTCCCCCCCCCCAAGGATCGGCCACACTGACGTGTCCAAATATGGACATCCTGCACATCGCCGCAGTCATGGAAATATGCAAACTAATATTGTTTTCCTGTTGCATTCGACTTCAAGTTTCCCAGGGAGCCACCGGAGCCGAGTGTGTGATCCCAGCACATGTTGTTGTTATTGCTCGAGCCCCCTGGTTGGTTAAGCTGGGAAAACACTGCAGCCACATCTTAGCCTCAAGACCCCCAAGGGCCCCCAGGGGCCATCTGGCTTCAGGCAAATAAATCCCAAACAGTGGAACATCTTTCTGAAACTATTTGACACATAAAAACGATACAGTGCAGCAATTAAACACTGCGAGACAAAAACTACTGAACGTCTGCAAGATAACAATCAAGATAACACTCGATTTCACTGCACCACTAAAATGCTGAAAAGTTTCAGTGTTTTTAGAAATGTCAGACATGTGTCCCTGAGAGCAGACATATTCAACTTTAGATTGACAAGTTTCAGCCACGTCTCCGGCTTCATCTCATCCGTTTCTCTAAAATACACACACACACACACACGCACGCACGCACAGAAGCCAACTGGACAGAGCACAATGGCCCTTTATGCTACTTACTTGAAATCTAAATCCATAAAAAAGCCAAATCTTTTCATGTGGCTATTAAGACCAAGGACTTATAAACTACTGTATCTGCCAGTGAGCTGACTACACTATATCTTCTTCCTTTGTGAAAATGTCACAATGGAACAATGGAAATTTTTTTTACAGAAATGAAGCCTATTATTGGCTGTTGGCTTGTTAATCCAGGCTACAGTTTAAATCTGATCACATTCCTTGTGCAGATTAGAGGGAGAAATCTCACACGAGGGGACGTCATGTCCGGCTCTACATGTTTACGAGTGTGGATTCAGCTGAAGGGAGTCAGGGTTCGTCACGGGTTGTGAACTAAAGTTAATAATCTTGATGAGAAAAAAGGATGAAAGTTAGCTCGGCTTTTGTCGAAATAAATGTGTGTGTGTGTGTGTGTGTGTATGTATGAGCATGGGACGACAAATCCTTTGACATGAGATTAAATGCTGTAATGAGCGTGATCGTGCCAGTAACAATAAAAAACAAGTTAGCAAAAGTATTTCTGCAGCCAAAGGCTCACACGTAAATCGCAGTCTCATATTTTAAAGAAACACACTTTTCACTGGAAGAAACAGATTCCTGTGAGCCTTCCTGGAGCTGGGGTCTTTGGCCAAACACACAAGCTGCTCATTCAAATGTGGTCACACACACACACGCACACACACACACACACACACACAGTACTGGCTCTTTGCCAGGTTGCCACAGGCGACTATTACCACACCTCTAGAGATATGTGAATGGGCTGTCACATGGAGCAGCCCCTCTCCCCCCCATGTCCCATGTACCCTCTCCCCCTACCCCCCCTCTACTGTTCCTCCAACTACCCCTCTATTCTGTTCTAATGGTGAAAAGAAAGTGTGTTAATTTACATGGGCTCATGTTTAACACTCCCTTCACGTCCTGTGCAACTTCCAGCTTCGTCCGCTCATTCACTCCAAGTGAATGAATGAATGAATGAATGAATGAACTGGCATGGACGACCACTCCATCAATTCTCTTTTCTTTACTTTTGACGTACAACTTTGTCTCTTTCCCCTTTAAAAACCAAAAAAAAATAAAAAAAAAACTTTCATTAAGTTACAATTCTCTGCAAGACACACATTTACTTACTCCAGTAACTCTGTACTCCTTGTATTTCTCACCATATGAGTGTACATAAAGAAGTTTTTCATGATGAATTGCTTTAGATGTGGGAAGAAACAAGCATCAACAGAAGAGAAACAGCAACCTGGAACTGTTCTGGACTCGAATGAATGAACCAGTAAATCAATGGTGCTTTTTTTCCTCCGCTTTCAGACCTTTGCCACGCCTCCACCACACCAACCAGCCAAGAAACCATAGCTACAAGTTGCATCATTTCCTCAAGAGGGAGGAAAGTTGAGTGGGTCGCACACATGTGCCTCAAATATTCAAACTTCCTGTTTTTTCACGTTGTCATAATCCCGTGTGCAAATTGCCACATACTTCCACACAGATGACTCTGACGCCGATGTTTTTGATTTGGCATAAGGGGAAAAAAAACATGGCCTCATTCCGGAGATGCAGGATTCGCAGCAGAGAAGCAGTGTGCTATGGAGTTTGTGCGTTTTTTTTTTAAATGCGAACGTTCCACTTTTACTAAGCAACAGGCTCGCAGTGCAACTTCAAAGACCTGCCACAGAAAACAAAATTGCACGGCTCAAGCTGCTTAGACAAACGGAGGCGAAGAGAGAGTGAGCTGGCATGTGAAAGGACTGGAGGAGGGAGGGAGGGAGGGAGGAAGAGAGGAAAAGACAAAAGACAGCAAAAAGGAGAGATGAAACAAGGTACAATGGCAACAGGGAGGGAAAAGAGGAAGCCAGAGATGGCGTGAGTGTGTGGAAAAGAGAGGAATGAGGAGAGAGGGGATATGGCTGTGATCTGTGGCGAGCGAGGGGCGGTCTGTGACAAAAGCCCTGCTTAATACACAATGACTGCAGAGCGGAAAGAATGTGAAATCCTGACAGAGAGGGGGGGGGGGGGGGGGCGGAGTGAGGGAAAACAGGTACAAACAGAGAGAACAAGAGGGAAACAGACTGTGAAGAATGGATGTGAAAGTGAAGTGGTGGGGTGGAGATGAAAAGTGGCCGAGAGCTCATTTGGTTTGGTTTACAGTGGGTATAACGGTGTGGAGAGTAACCGACGACAGAGTTCCTCCTCACAGGAGGAGGAGGAGGAGGAGGAGGAGGAGGAGGAGGAGAGTGTTACCATCTATGGCCACTACGGGGGTCGATCCTCACTTGAGGGAATATTGTTCCTCTGTTCTCCTGCTTCCCTGATTCAGATCAGCTCGAGAAAAGACGCCTTTTCACGTCTCTGAGTCAGGTGTGACGGCATGAGGAACAGTGACACTGGCCCGGATCACACACACACACACCCCCCCCCCCCCCCCCCCCCCCCCCCCACTCAGACCAAAGATAAGGGCAACCAACTCCCCCCCCCGGGGTCCACTCAGACCAAAGATAAGGGCAACCAACTGTCATATCAATAAAGTGTTGCAGAAATATCCCCTTTTCAAAGTGCCGTTTCCAAATAGCTCCAAACCAGAACCAAAACGTTTCTTATAAATTGCAGCCACTATGTCAATCTGCCCAGTGAAGAGGAAAAGATAGAAAAGATGGAGCCTGGTGAGATTATGAAATATTTATTTGGATCCCCTCCATCGGTCTCCTGTGAGTCTCACAGCTGTCGCCGTGCCTCTGCTCTGCACTGCTGCCTCCTTAACCAGGCAGCAGAGACGCCAGAGTTCAGACAAGTGATGCTTGATCACTCTGTTCACTTTTCTATAATAATAATAATAATAATAATAATAATAATAATAATAATAATTTGCCCTTAAGTGCACAAAATTAAATAAGGAAAACTGACCTCTGCAATAGAGACTGGCTCGTTACAGATTACGTTGCCTGCTGTCAAAGACTCAAACATAACGAGCTTTGCAATATATCGTTTATTAAAATAAATGATATTATATACTGGATGGATGAATTATCACTGTTTTCAACTTCCTTTACGCCCTCTCCTAAACCATGTCTACGAGCCAAGTTGCTTAAACAGTGGCAATGCGGCAACTGGTGCCTCCTGGCTCCTCTTAAAACACCCCCCACCCCCCTCTTTTCAAGCAATCAATCCCTCCCCCTGCTCCTCTGGGCTCCCTTGCTTTTGTCTCGTCATTGCAGTGTGCTGCATGTGTGACAAGAAAACAGCGGAGAGCCAGAAAGAAGCCGCAAAGGAGGTAAAACAGGGGGGAAAAAAACAATAATCGTCCCTGTGAGGCTCTTCTCATACCTGCGCTCCCTCTCACTGCCCTGCTTCTTCTCCATTACACCAAAACAACTTCTCATCCTTCCTCTCCACCTCTCTGTCCTTACACCAGGAGTCTGCCAAGTGTGGAGGAGAGGAGAGAGGACTGAAGGGGGCAGGAAAGGAGAGGAGACACAGCGGGGAAGTGGATGGAGGTTGGATGGGGGCAGGGCATGGCTTTCATCACACACGGGAGGGAAAAAAACACAGCGGCAGCAGCCAAGAAGCAAAGAGCTAAGATTTTCAGAATGGTAAATGAGCATCTTTGGAGAAAAGGAGGAGGAAAGTGAGGCTGAAGGAGCCGTACTTCCTCACATCTCCCGCCAGATCTCGCTGTCCATCTTCCCCTCCATCCATTTCTCCATCCCTCGCAGGCTGAATGTGTAATGAGTGTTTCTGTTGCGCAGCATGGCAGGGTGTGGCGACAACTGATATTTCATACAACAGGGTTCAATTCCATGCCTTAGGTCTGTGAAAAATAACAACAACAGGGTTGTGGTTGTGCCTAAAAATCATAGCAACGAGACATGCAATAGGTGCTGCTGGTGAATCTGTGTGTAAAAGACACACTTTGTGAAAGGACGGATGGCTCTGGTGAAAATCTCACACTGTCTGCAGACAGAAACCAGACCACAACCCGGGATGCGATAGGAAGTCTGTCGTTCATGAAAGGATGCTGTTCTTGGTGGCGATTTTATGAAGAACTTTCTCAGTGTGATGAGAAAAAAACCTGCAGGATACCTCATGTGTGTATTTTATCGCAGTGCATCACATCAGAAGTGTGTCTGGCTGAACAGCAGCCACACTCCCAGTCCCTAAAAGGTGTGTAGATCTGACTGAAGACACGTTTCAGACAACTGGCCACACTGGCTCCAGATCTGCCAGCAGAGGGGGGAAACACATCCCACCCACTCAACACACTCTCTCTTCCTCAAATGTTTCTCAATGAAAAGCTGATCTGATGACGATGGTGACTATGATAAACGCTCCACGTGCGTGTGTCATAGTTTTAAAAAAAAAAAAAAACATCACGCGCACGTTTGACACTTTTTCTCAACCTGAAGCTCAAATTTACTCCCAGTCCGTGAAGGCACCCCGGCAGCCATTGGCACCGCTATCCGGCCCCTTCAGGGGCGCCGATTTCCACTGCTGCGGCGCAGTTAGTGCTGTTCCACTGCAAAACTTTGAGAACATCCCGTTATGTAACCGCAGGCAGCGTCTTAGCTAGCCGGGGAAACTTACTCTCCCCGTCAGCCTGGATCAATGAGAGGGGTCCCTGCGCCCCGCGGGGCTCAAAACACGGAAGTCCTCAAACTACTCAACATTATCAGACATTTGTCAATGAAAAAAAGTAAATAAAACAAGGCTTACTCTGTCCAGATAATACTCCGGCTACACCTCCCACTCCCTCCGTGACAATAACACCGGTCGGACTGAATGGTGGAGATTGTAAATCCGTCTTTTTCCCCCACTACAACAACAATAAGAGCATCGGCGAATGAAAGAGAATTGTGTACTCACTCCTCTTCCCATGGTTCCCGAGACGTGGACTCAGCTCTCCCCAGCTCAAGTCGAATAGAAACAACTAAAATCCACCTTAGAAACTATTTACAATATAAAAAATATATTAAAACAGGAAAATAAATGTCCCGGATGAGCCCTTTATTTTTTTTATGTTTTTTTTTTTAATTTTTTTTCCTCAGCACGTGTCACTTCCCCTGAACAAACATCCGAGCTCGCGAGCCGCAGCAGCAGACCCTCCAATACTTATACACGGCGTTTCTTCCATTGTGACGTCGACGCCGTTTGCCATGGTAACCCCACGGAGGGAGGCGGAGCTTACCCCATTATTGGGCGTCTTTTTTTAAGACTGACACACACATATACACACACACACACATGCACAGCTTAGACAGGCAATGACAAATACAACACATTTACAGAATTTAAGTAAATATAAGACATGATTTGAAAAAAAATATATATACAGTTAGAACATTCAAAAGACATTTACCACAATATATTTTGTAATATATTAATTTCCTTGATATGCACACACATGCTTCTTAATGACCCACAGTTCAGTGCTATACTCCTCATGGAGTATGTGGAATCAAATCATCAATTAAAACAAGCCGTTTATCAAAATGTGGAACTATTCCTTTAAATATCAGCTTTAGGTTGCAGATACGGGAGGATTAAAGGACACTTGCTTTTAAATATATGTACATATGTACAGACTTGAATGAGGCAGCCATCATGCGCAGAATGAACACACAGTTATAACCAAGTGTATCTTCAGCCTTAACGCTCTTCTTTGAAGAGGCCCACCCCTCCCCCTAAACTGCCAAACACACACACACACACACACACACACCACAGCTGGGTTCGCAGGCACCTCCTTTCCCCTGCTGCTTTGACAAGGTTGTTGTGTGCTGATAACGGACAGCCAACTTCTGAAGCTGCAATAGCAGATTTATGTGCAACCTCCAGTCCACGCACTGCAGAATCACTGCTTCCAAAATATCTGAAATTGCTGCTTGAGATTCCACAGCACGTATGGACCCCAATCAGCCTTAGAGCCCCCTAAACGTTCTCCTTCTCTTCCCATAAATAGCGGAGCGCCTGTTTTTTGTTTCCTGCGACATATTGCTGTCTCCACTGTGCAACCCCGATTCCCCGCTGGCTGCAGGATGCTCCCTGACCCCTGACCCCCCTGCAGAGATGCTTCCATGCAGAGACCCCATCGATTGTTACGTTGAAGCCCTGTCTGCAGGTTTAGCTGTACTGTACCCCAGCAGCAGCAGCACCCTCCTGACCATTTGCATCTGTTCCAGGAGCTCTTAAACCCTTTCATCCCACAACACAAATGAGAGATTTGGGCTTTCATGCCTGGATCTAAGTCTGAAATCAGAATCATTCAGTTCGTTCTTTTATCCACAGACAGAAGAGGATGAGTTTATGCCTTTTGTGCATCATGCACACCTACCCAAAGCATCATATTTATATAAATCCAAGGCAAACCAATGATAAGCAACAAAGTTTTAATCTCAGTATTTGCCAAAAATAAAATAATGCTTCATTGCACTTCTGTCTGCAGCCTAAACAGCTCTATCAGCAGGCTGTAATAGATTATGTTTTGAAGTGAACTCTTCAGCTATGAGCCTCCATTGGAGTGCTATTGTATCCTAAAAGGTAGACTGTGTCACTCATTGTCTGCCTCCCTGTGTATTCTAATAGACCTTATCAGGTGGCCATGAAGAGCACTCTGCTCCAGCTGACAAGATAAACCTGAGATAGATCAAACATCGACGGGGAGATTTCATTGCCAGGCTTCAGTGAGGATTTCATCTTTAGCTTTTTCTACACACTCACACACACACACACACACACAGACACACACACACACACATTCTGCTTGATTGTCTCTCCTTTCTTTCTCACACTATTTAGGTTTATATATCCAATTTCTTAATTACGAATCAGATGTAAACAAAGTAAACCTCAGGTGACGACACATCAGCAAGCACTTTGTTCATGGAGGTATATGTGTGTGTGTGTGTGTGTGCATAATACTGCACATACACATGTCTAGATCCATATACATATACAGTTAGCATGCTGTTTGTTTTGGTGAGCGCATTCGCATCCATCTCTGTACAGTCAGTGTAGCTCACGTGTTGCCATGTCGTTCTATAAATAGCCTACATTTTATTTAGATGTTAGAGAGAGAGAGAGAGCAGAGAGAGAAAGCTCTCAAATGAGTTGCCATAGCAACAGGCACATTCAGAGGCCCTGCTTGTGAACGAAGGATGAAGGCATGATAATGATAGTCTCTCTCTCTCTCTCTCTGCATCTCGATTAATCAAATCTGAACTGCTGTATCACTGTTACAGTCCAACAGAAAAATATCACAAAAGCATCAAAGAAACCACTTCCATGCACCCAACCCACAGCACGATGATTCACTATGTCTTTACAATGTGCACGACAAAAAGCACATTGATGTTTGTTGTTGTCTTGCCTCAACGCTATTCTTCTTCTTCAGCATGCAAAGTCAAACATACATGTGTGATAATCATTTCCCAATGCCAGTGTGAAACTGGCAATCTGTGACCAGGCAGATATGATGACAACACACACACATCCATAAGAGGGATTGAATGAGAGGGGGAAATTCATAATGACCAGGGTAAACACCAAGTAGATAGCACTAGAGTGGTCTCAGTTAATTTTCACCGAGGGCCTCTTTGCAGTCAACAGAGCAATCCATGGCAAACACCACTGTCGCAGACTTGCTCTTGAGATAATGGACACACACACACACACACACACACACACACACACACATTCACAGGCGATCAGACATGATTAGTGTATTTATTGATTTGTCAATCATCAGCAAATTAACTGTTTCAGATCCCAATGATCAGTTATTTACTTGTATCTATGTATCTATTACACACCCACAGATAATCTAAGACTGAAATTTGATTGAATTTTCAGGCTTTCACTTCATACAAGGGCAAAAACGTGTGGGAAGAGGAGCTGTTAGTTTTGTATGCGACGGTGGTGGCAGTCGTATCTGACCCCGGAGCAGGGGTTTAGGAACTGTCGAGGTGGATAATCCCGCTGCACGGGTCGCTGGGCCTGACTCACTGGTACATACTGTATCTACTGAACCATGAATCAACGTCCTGCATCAGGTCCCATGAAATGCCGTATTTTCCACCCCCACCCACATGAATCAAAGAAGCCAACAAGTAACGTGTGTATAAAGAGAAACAAAACGCAGAAGTAGCCTCAGTGTATTATGGTACAGAAAGCCTTTATTGTTCAGGAAATACATTACGATATTAACTTATCAATGTCTTGTGTTTTCGGAGTCTGATTTTGTCAGACAGATATGTAACACAACAGTAAATAACGATGAACCACTGGCTGCTCCCTCCGTGTGTGTGTGTTGTGTTGACTCAGTAGTATGTCTCCAGTTCAACCCAACCTAAAAAACCAAAGGAGACAGAATTAGGGACAGAGAGTGCTTGGGCTGTCTCGCCTCACATTTCACGGTCTAAAATCCCATGAGTGAAATGAAAAGCTATAATTGTTTTTGCCGTGAAAGGTTGAGACCTTTAAATGTTTGCAGTTTGATACTGAGCCTTATGTTGCTTGACACAGATTTGAAAAATATGATTCAACTCAAATAAGAGCGCTTGAGCGATAACTTGTGAGATGTGGGGCCTTCAACACTGAGCTGGAGGCCTGGTTTCCAAAGTCAAAGTGAGGAAACTTAGTGAGTGCAGGTTTAAAAATAATCTGGAGGATAGTTATCTTTAGACCATCGCTGTGGAAAGAATTTCAAACAAAGCATGATCTGTATACTTGTTTTTTCTTTCTTCCATAATAGAAAGAAGCTGTTTGAACCTGCGTAAGTTTAACTTCTTCATCTGACTATAACACACTGTTATGTGTTATAGTGCCATGGCAAGGCAATGAGATCTGCGCTGTGGGGATCAGCTGTAGCTGACACAATACACACAAACACGCACTCTTACACACACACACACGGCCGCATCTGATCCAACACTACATGCAGGTTCTGCTCAGCAGAGCGAGGGCAAGGTTGAGGGTTCAAACTCTATTGGGCCCTGCCATCAGCTACAGATCACTGGTGTGTGTGGAGTTGTGAAACTGTGGCAGTGATAACACACACATTAAAATAGATGTGGGACACACTATGCTCTGGGTTAACACACATTCGCCTGTGTTTCATCCTCACTCTATATCCACTGTGCTACCACAGGCTTTCTTCTCCTCTGTATTATAGCATAATACATGATGTCATGAATGACATCACATCAGGAGGATGGAGGTACATGAGATAATCCTGTCCTCCTTATCCCTTTACTCTGACCTCCAGAAAACAGATGCAACCACGTGTCCTGCAGAAGTGAAAGAACGTAAGTGATTTCTTACCGCCTGGGTTGCGTCTGAGTATATATCTTCTGGCTTCATCATACAGGAAGATGAGAAGGGAGTAGGGGAAGGCACAAAACCACCAACACGGTCTAAGGAATAGATGGACAGACAGAAACAGCGAGTCAGGACTGGTGATGTGGTAAAAAATATAAGAGCACTCCTCCAGGCCTATTGAGAAGCTGAGTTAGTGAGTAATGCAGGTACAGAGAGTTCAAAGCCATTATATTCAGCTGAAGGTTTACTAGGAGCACATGAAAAGCTGTGGGAGGTGAACATTTCAAAACTTGACTGATAAATAAATAAAGGGGATAAAGCTATTGCAAATTATGGTCATTAATCCCCATGTATACATAAACAGACATAAGATATTCAGTGTAAATGAGATGCCGTCAGGGTCTGTATTATTTTATAAATGAAAAATTACATGATGGATATATACATTGTTAGTTTATGTTTTATATGTGTGTTTTACTCACTTGAGGGGATACATTCTGAGGGCAACATCCATGCCTGGGCAGTATGACAGGAAAGCAGCCAGAGCTGTCTCCTCAAACAGCCCAAAGATGAGGATGCGGTTCCTGAGGAAGCAAAAAATATAAAGTTCATATTTCTCGAACCAACTAAATATGACGTGGAGTCAAATCTTGCTTGAAACTATCTGTGCCTATTTAAAAAAGGCTTTGTAAGTTGTCACGTGGACATACTTCATTCCTTGCTGAATGATGGAGTTCCTCCTGGTTTTACAGATGATCAGATCGGCCCACTGCACGATCACAATACTGGCGAAGAACGCTGTGTGGCAGGTGAACTCTACGATCTTTCTGCGCTCATATGTCTGGCAAAATACAGAAAATGAAAAAAATGAGCAACTATCCTGTTTTCTTTACGGTTCTACAGGCTTATTGGAAACACAAGCATTACTGACCCACTGCTGTCCATAGCTGTCTTCCAGGTCATTTACATATTTGTCATCCCAGTGGACTCTGATCCCGATGAGGTCCATGGGGAGGAAACCGTTTTCAGCAAGAATGACAAAATATGTGAAGAACCCAGCTGTGGCCTGCATCATACCTAACAAAGAAGAAGAGAAGTTTATATTAAACACAGTGTCATCCAATTACAATCAATTCTGCCATGACATGTGAAGTCACACTGCGGGAGACATGATTAATTCCTCCGCAGATAGGTATACTAACCGATCTGTCCGTAGGCTATGCTGATGAGCCTTTCATTCACCAGTTTGTCTGTTTTGGGGTTTCTGGGCTGACGCTTCATGATGTCACTCTCAGCTTCTTCATAAGCCAGGGAGATGGCAGGGACCTGAGAGACAGCAAGGAGATTTAAAAGAAATTCTTATGATGATAATTAAGTAAGAAGATAACCCCGAATTCCCTGGAGTCGAAGAACTCACCATGTCAGTTCCCAGGTCAATACAGAGGATGGTGACGGTTCCCAGGGGCAGAGGGATGTTGGCGATGATGAAGAGGAGGAAGGGGGAGATCTCAGGGATGTTACTGGTCAGCGTGTAGGCGATGGACTTCTTCAAGTTGTCAAAGATTAGACGACCTGACAAAATTATTTAAATATTAATACTGTGATAAAATTGAGCTGTTACAATAATACTTGTTACAGTTTGTGTGCCTACATTTCTTGAGGTGTAAGTGTTTTTGTAGGTCTCACCTTCTTCCACACCAGTAACAATGGAGGCAAAGTTGTCGTCCAGCAGGATCATGTCAGCGGCCTGCTTGGAAACATCAGATCCAGCAATGCCCATGGCAACACCAATGTCAGCCTTCTTCAGAGCAGGAGAGTCGTTGACACCATCACCTGTCACAGCCACAATGGCGCCCTGTGGAGAAAAGAAAGGCTTTGAAACAACCAGCATGTGCACAATTGAGTTTAATCGCCTGAAAAGCAAAAATCTAAGGGAGAACATTTCTCAAAGCTTTGAATAATATAACACATACCTGTCTCTGGCAACCTTCCACAATAATCAGTTTCTGCTGAGGGGAGGTTCTGGCAAAGACAATTTCAGTGTGATGTTCCAGCACTTCATCGAGGTGCTCTGTGGTCATGTCTTTCAGCTCACCACCATGGACAACACAAGCCTTGGCATCTCTGTAAAGAAAATTCCCAGCAGTGTGAGGACAGCATCCTGACTCTAAGAAGAAAACTGAGGATGTGGGGTAATACAAGGATAATATAAAACGAAAATCAGGAAGTACATCACAGAAATTAATGCACAATCAGCAAAATTCTGGTGTTTCACATCAGTTCCTCTGCAGACAATGAAGCATACATATCCATCGATGTCGGTGTATGTACATCATTGAATGGATCTGAACCCAGAGACTAAATTAGCTGATAGAGGAACAGTAAAATCACAGACTCACACAACAGAAACACAACAAGATGTATTTGTCTGCAGTGCATTAAAAGTAAAAGCTATTTTGGCTGAGGAGAGTGCAAGGCCTTGCAGGAATTAAATTTTACTTTATTAGTACTGGCATTGGGTAACAATTGACATCTGCGCCAGATCATTTCTGAGAACTCGAATGGAGTACTAACCTGGGGTTGACCTCTGAAACTGGGATGTTCAGGCGAGCAGCAATGTCTTCAACTGTCTCGTTGCCCTCAGAGATGATTCCCACACCTTTAGCAATAGCCTTAGCTGTGATTG
This sequence comes from Trinectes maculatus, assembly GCA_016785345.1. Lineage (NCBI taxonomy): Eukaryota > Metazoa > Chordata > Actinopteri > Pleuronectiformes > Achiridae > Trinectes > Trinectes maculatus. Next base: position 227,852 of record JAFBJQ010002205.1, read on the forward strand.
GATGGTCACCTGTGACCATAATGACCTGAGGGGGAGACAACACAATAAACCTAAGATCTTTGTACTTTGTTTCACAAATCATAGTTTCAAGTATTTTTGGGTGTGCTAGACCCCTGAAAAAAAGAATTTTATACCTTGATTCCGGCGCTCCTGCATTTACCGACAGCATCTGGCACAGCAGCACGAGGAGGGTCGATCATGGACATGAGGCCAATGAAGCACAGCTTCTCAGTGGGGAAGTTCACTTCCTCAGTGTCAAAAGCAAAGCCCTCTGGGAACTGGTCATCAGGCAGGCTGAAATGGCAGAAACCTGAATAACACAGGAACAGAATGCATGTCAGAAGTTTATAAATCCTCTTTTCACCACCTACTATTAAAACAGTCAAGATATGGCTTGAAGATGGAGCTACGTTGTACCCAGTACTCTCTCTCCAAGTCCTCCAAGTTCAACATAGGCGTTCTGGAAAGCATCTTTTATCTCATCATCCAGAGTCTGCTCTTTGCCCTGGATCATGATGGTGGCGCAGCGGTCCAAAATCCTCTCTGGGGCTCCTTTCATCACCAGCAGATGCTTTGACTCTCCGGGAGTGGAGTTCTTGTGGATGGAAAGCTATGGGACAAGAGGAAGGATAAAGTTGAGTTATCTGAAACAAATAATGCTCCCCAGGAAAAGAGTCTATTCATCATGACACAATAACAGGTCAATGTTGACATTCCCCTGAAAAATATATATTTATAGTGTGAGGCTTTCGTGTTCCACCTGTAGTGGAAATTATGTGGATTGTTTACCTGGTACTTGTTGGTGGAGTTGAAGGGGATCTCAGCAACTTTGGGGTATTTGTCTCGAATGCCAGCAACTGATCCACAGCACAATTCAATGCACTTCAGTAAAGCAGCTTCTGAAGCATCACCAGCTACGTCTCGCTGTCAATTTATAGAAAAGAGTTAGATTGATAGAGTTGATCCATTTCATGAATCACATCGCATCTGATTGCAACAAATGAATATGACAAAGACAAAAAAATATATATTTCATGCACCTAGCACCAAGGTAAACAGCTGAAGACAATGATCTGATCTGGATTATTTTAAATCTCACTGATTCACATCATCAGAACATATCCATATTTGACCCACAATGGATAGTTTAATGGTGATTTTTAATTGAATGCTTGGTAAGCTATTTTACAATAAAAGCTTAGCATGCCTGATTTATTTCTTTCCCCACTGCGCAATTTGAGAAAGGAAGATATTTGCCAGTATTCATTGAGAAATGAATCACTGGGTCTGTCTGGCCACCTCCTGCTATAGCACCAGCTATATATTTCAGAAAAAGCCTTTAATTATGTTTAGTGCTTTTTATAAAGATTTGTAGCACAGTTTGGCGGCATTTGTATTTTGTCGGATCCAAAACATTCCTTGCCAAATCATGATGCCAAGACACCTCCCACACAGTCACTGCATTTCATATTTCATCTGGCAACAGTATTCAACACAACAAAATGGTCTGAGGAGAAAAAAATATTCCATAAAAAAACGAGGGTAAATTCAGCTATGTGCTTGTAAACTACCTTAAAAAAATATGGTGTTGATAATGACTCAGAATCCTTTTCCAAGTTCAACAGTGATGCAAAACTGTTACTCAGTCAAAAAAACTTTATCGTAATTAAAAAACAGTGTTCTTCTTCAACAGAAAATAACGAAAATTTTAAAACTTAAAAGATTACACTACACAGTCCCCACTCCAGTCAAAGATGGATAATTTGATTTTCTAGTATGTGAAAACCACAGAGCAGCTAGGTCTTTAAGCCTAACATAATTAATTACCACCTGTGCCTACAGGGAGCGCTGCTGCCCAGTGAAAGTTTAGTGTTAGATCAAAAAGCTTGAACTCAAGCAAATATTTTATGCTTGGTAACCATGAGAGGGGGTAATAAATAATCAGTAATGCTTTTTTTTACCTTCAGTATGGGAACATTAGCCTGGTCAGCCAAGAAGACGGCCCGGTTGCAAAGTCCGGCGATTCTGGCCAGGGCAGCCCAGGTGGCTGAGCTCCTGTCAAAGGAAGCACCGCTCTGGTTCTCTGTGGTGTCGGCCTCGTGGATCTGGTTGTCAAACCACATGTGGGCCACTGTCATCCTGTTCTGGGTCAGGGTGCCGGTTTTGTCGGAGCAGATGGTGGAGGTGGAGCCCAGAGTCTCGACAGCTTCCAAGTTCTTCACCAGGCAGTTCTTCTTGGCCATACGCTTAGCAGTCAGGGTCAGACACACCTAGAGAAGCGATTGTGTGATTTATTATAGAGTTGAGTCATCTTTTGGATCCATAACTGAACTGTTAACAACACAGGAAACAAAAGGACTCACAGTGACAGTGGCAAGGAGACCTTCTGGCACATTGGCCACAATGATACCAATAAGGAAAATGACAGCCTCCAGCCAGCCATAACCAAGAATGAGAGACAGGATGAAGAAAGAAACGCCCAGGAAGACAGCCACTCCAGTGATGATGTGGATAAAATGCTCAATCTCAACGGCAATGGGAGTTTTGCCGCCCTCAAGACTAGAAGCCAGGCAGGCGATGCGACCCATGACAGTACGATCTCCAGTGTTGATGACAACGCCTCTGGCAGTACCTGGATAGAATGTTTGTACAATTTATGGATTTTTTTCAATAAAAATTGTAAATAAAGCTCTTGAATCATTTCAGCCAAACAGCTTTAACACTGCTTAATTGATTAATTTCAGCATCAACCACGAGTTGTTTACCTTCAACACAGTTGGTGGAGAAGAAAGCAATGTTCCTGGTCTCCAGTGGGTTCTCATTGGAGAAGTCAGGAGTACGCGTCTGTGGCTCTGATTCACCAGTAAGAGAGGAGTTATCCACCTAAGGCCAGAAAAATGCAAGAGTGAATATAATTTTTTTTAAAAAAGATGGCATGATGTTCAAAGAACAAAAGCAGAAAATATACATTTTGGTCAAAAGAAATGTAACATAACAACTGAAAATTTCGAGTTAATGACTGTGCGGTGAGTCAGAAGTGGTACGCAGAAAGCCACATCTTTCAAATACTGTATTTCCCACCAGACATTAAGCAACTTTAACCACAATGTTTTTAAAAAAATTCTATACACATTCTGCACATTGCTGCAATCATGAGCTTCAGAAGCATCGATCCCTGGCAGTTTATACAGTCCTGTCTAACCACTGCCTATTAAGCACGTCTGTTAGTTCTTTGAGGTACCGACCTTGCAGCCATGGGCAGAGATGACTCGCAGATCAGCAGGGATTCTGTCACCACCTTTCACCTCCACCAAATCTCCAACCACCACCTCCTCTGCGTTGATGTTCATTTTCTCACCATCACGGACAACCAAGGCTTGCTACCAGACCAAAAAATACAATATTTGTTTCAGGGCATTTTCAAAACAGGTTTTTGCCTTTGTTTCCTACTTGTGAATAATAGGAAAAATGTGTCATACTAGTTAAACAATACTCCTCCTTGCGTATATTTAATTATCTGCACACTTAAGATTATACAATTTTAAAAATGGGACAAAACTGAATCTAAATTAGCTTTAATATAACAACCCACCTGTGGGACCAGGTTTTTGAATGAGTCCATGATTCTGGAGCTCTTGGCCTCTTGGTAGTAGGAGAAACAACCAGTGATGATGACGACAGCAGAAAGCACAACACCCAGGTATAACTATAGGTAAGAGAGATCAGAGGATCAGTGAAATTATCTGTGGATGTGTTAATGCATCAACAGCAGTTAAAATGACAGCTTACATTGTCGTTGGCAGGTTCGTCTTCTGAGGCAGCCTGGATACCGTAAGCAAGGAAGCAAAGGATGGCACCAATCCACAGCAGCATTGAAAAACCACCAAACAGCTGAAAACAAGAGGGAATTACATTTAAGTTTCTGGTTTGACTTGCTAAAAAAGAATACTAATTTGCATTTCACAAAAAATTAAAATATTTAGAATGAGTTTGTGTTTTGCAAGGATAACATTTAACTAAAAACTGTGCAAAGACAACTTCAGCTACCTGTTTACAGAACTTGACCCATTCTGGCGTCGTGGGGGGAGGTGTGAGGGCATTTGGGCCATCTCGGGCCAGGATCTCTTTTGCTCTGGAGGAGGAAAGACCCTAAAAGAGACATAAATAAGGTTTCAGTGTTTACGTTAGCTACAAACACGAGATATGAGAGGAGAGTAGAGTGGTAACTGGCCACATGTGTTTGCGGTGATGCCTGTGTAAACTCAGGAATGCAATAAAAGCTAAAACCTGTAAGTCCAGTTTTTTAACCTAGCTTCTCTTAAGATGCCTTTGTCTTCAGCCATGAGTAAAGGAAACATGATGAAGGACAAGGCTGAATGACACAATCCATAGACAGATACTATGCTACAACCTCAGCAGGACTAGGGTAAAAGTTTGGATTTAAAAAAAAAAATCACACCCTCCTCTAAGTAATAAGAGAGTAGAAAATAAGACTTGTGGGAAACAATAATAACTATGACAGAGAATTGGGAAGTTGTACCCCAGCTATCAATGATCAGTGCGTACATTAACAAGACCAGGGTCATATTAAGAGAAAACAAAGATTAAAGTGCGACTGGAGGGATACCAGTGGTGTAAATGGTGTTTCTTTTCTGTCTGTTTGGTCAGAATGACCTGGTTCCTGCCTGAATAAAGTCTTTGTTTTGGGGCAAACTCAGGCAGATCAGATTTCAGCAGATAATCAGCATCATTCAAGCATTTGGTCATTGTGGGATTGTACTGGCTTGTGTAATGGTATTTGTGTGTGTGTGCTCTTGTAGACAGAGGTTGAAAAACGAACAGAACTTTTTGTGCAGTTTCTTTCTTGCTGTACAGTCTGGACAGAGAAAATTAAACTTTTTGTAAAATCTGTCTGGAGGATTTGAACAACCATCTCTAAATATCTTTACAGAGACACTGTTCCAGTCATTGTGGATAACATAGATTTCCCTGACCAATTTTAATTTGACAACAACTTTCCACTTACAAAATAGAAATAGCCCTTGTTACCCTGCTGAAATTCAAGGTAATTTTTTTTCTGCTCTACCCACCGTCCACCCATTTTTAATAACTTTTCAGGCCATTTAAATTCCTTTTAAGACAAAGACTATTATCTTCTGGGGTGTTGTCCAAGAGTTTCACAATGTTCACACTTTGATGAGTTGTGATGACGGGGTTAAGAGATCAAATCTTTGCTGCTTTTTAACATTAATATGTTTTTACTGCACTATGGCATGAATTTAACCAGACTCCACTTGAGGAAAACAAGTATATATGCTTAAAAACAAAAGCACATATACAGATGGCTCACCCTGGAAAGATCAGTTCCATATTTCCTGTGAAGCTCGTCCAAGGTTAACTTGTGATCATCCTGTAAAGAGAGAGAGAGAGAGAGAGAGAGGGAGACATTGCATTAAGTTGTCTGTCTTTTTAATACCACAGAGAATTAAACCTTGTCAAATCATATGCTCCATAACAACACAAGCTATATAAAAAGCAAAGTCAGCTGTCTGGTTATGGATGCTTGCAGGTCTATACATTAGCCAAAGCAGACAGACGAGTAATACTATTTTTGATCTGTTGATTACAGAAAATTTTCAGCCTAACATAACGTTGCGAGTAGACGGGAGCTGAACTAGCTCATCCCAACAGTCAGTTTGCTGTCAACACTCAACCAATGTTTGTTCCCAACTGCATTACTCACATGTGTGATATATTGGTGGAGCTAACCAGGAGATGAGCTCACACGCAAAAATGAACTAACATTGACGTGGACAATTGTATCTGCTGAAGGTTCGTTTTCAGGTGAATTTTGAGGGGTTTTCTTTGTTTTTTGTTTTTGAAGCGGTTTCAACACCTTTATTTTGAAATGGAAGAGTGGGGGAACACAAAGAATCTGACACATCCATGTGCCTACACTGAGTTTTCTGAATAACACCTACAGCGAGTAAATGAATAGAGATTTTCCCAATATCACATGGATGATCAGCAATAATATTTGACTCCCACCTTCCATTTCTTTATACAAAAAAACTCTTATAATCCTTACACAAAATGCAATAGAGTGAAACCTCCCGACCAGGGAGGCCCACACTGGTTTCACCACTGAAGAAATAGTAGTAAATAACATATATTTGTGTGTCAACAATAAACCTAAATACACAGACAGCTTGTCATACTGTGGCCATCAGGTGTCACATTAAAAACCATCAGGTTTTACATTAAATTATTATTACAGGGAGCAGAATGAATTAACATCTGCATCTGCATTGTAAATCACATGATTTACATTTGCCTTTCAAATGACTGAATGATAGAGGGAATTAATGTATAAACAAATGAAGTATCAGTTCGCACTGCTCAGATACAGTGTCCTATCATATCTTGTATCAAGTACAAGTTCACTCTGACCTCATTTCAATTAAATATCCCAAAGAGCCACTGTTTTTATACATAAATATAGAATGGAATGATACAATTGCATTAACAGTCATGTGACCATTTAAAGTCAACAGCCATTAACGGGTGAAGTGACTCTTTTCACATGCATACGTTACGGTCAGAGCAGTAAACGAGTGTAGCGATACAGCTTTGCTCTGCCTGTCACAGTTCTGCTTTATAATAAACCATGCATAATCTTATCATATGCTCCCAACTACCGCTGCTTCTTTTTAACTGTAGAAGTTAAAAAGCTCTTCTGAAGCCTACACAGGCAAGGTCGTCACATACAGTTAAATAATGTTTGGATGGACAACAACATATTCTGAAAATCCTGGCTGTTGATCGATCAAATCGAATATGACTTTATATTAAGCAATTTCTATTGAACTTTGGCACATTGCTTGCGGTTGCTATAGAAATACTTTCCATTGTCTTGAACTGGACTTTGACGCCTCAGGTAATAGCATGATGATACAAGTGTGATGGTGCAATAATCATTAACATGTCAGCCTACATGCTTACTAATCTTTCACTAACCTGTGGGCTATTATTCATTAGCCTCAGTTAAAAGCCAAAACATGCAGATTATCATTGCATGACTCTAAATCGCTGCTGCCCTTTATGCGTTCCCAGTCAAACTTACCAGTCAAAAGTCAAACTTAAAAATTTCAAATGATGTGTGGTTCACTTACAACAGCAGCTGTGTATTTAAATGCTGGCTGTTAATTGCAGTAAATGATATGCTAAGTTGGGGGAGGTTGTGGCAGACAGGTGATATGGTTGCTATGGCATTGAAATGTCCTTCACTAGCGGCAGGACTTTGAGATCTAGTTAAGACATATGTACGACAATAATCATTAATATGTCACCTAGATGGGAGTTTTATTACCTAATAACCTGCAGCACTCTGTGACCTTCTGGACGGAGACAGACGGAAAAATTCTAAAAATGGCAACAGGCACTATGTTCATATTCCAAATGAAATTGTATGAAAATTTACAGTACATCTGCAAAAAATAACAACAATGTATACTTAATGACCTTGTAAAAGTCAGTGAGCCGTACACATCACACAAATACTGACATATAATTCAAATTATAATCACTAACTACATTAACAATCACAATATTATTAGATTGCTATTTGGATATTTTAAAATGCCAGGCTCATGAAAGTCTTATTCATGCCCTGAGATCAACCAGAGAGCTGAATGTGGCTCCTTGTGACTTGACCTTGTCAAGGACACGAACCTATGAAGGTTAACAGGTGCTCTGCTTTTTAAAAAGCCATTTTAAAGGTAGATAAAAGTGAGCACAGCATATCAAACTTCTCCCACCAAAAGAATTACCTCACATCCCTCACATTTAAACGTAACATTGATGGCATGACATTATTCCTTTTTTCATAGACACAGGGATGAACTTATAGCGAGGGCCTCTCTGACCTTGGGAAATGACCTCAGTCAGCCAGAGATTCAGACTGAGAAAAAAAAAAAGCTGACACCAGTGGAAAACAGAGAACCACAAATCTACATGTGACATTTCAAACCCACCCAAAACTCAGCGAATGCAACCTCCGATTCAGAAAAGCCAAGTGCAGAGATGATTGTGCAGTGTCTGTGGCTGAGGACAAAATGAACTTTCCCAACCAATTAAACTAACCATGCTCCATTCTGAAAAAAACTGAACCATGTGATGACAAGAGAACCCCCAGAGCCAACATTTCAGAGCAAGAAGCCAAGCTATTACAAGCATGATTTAGAAGTTAAGTATAGCTGTGACCTCCTCAGTAACATGTGACAGTAAATACAGCCGTGTAAGCACAGCCTTTATGAAATGCAGGGCAAACAGCTACAGTACATCTCATGTGACTCGCCGTGAGGTCACAGCAGAGGATTTTGTCAGTCCTGCTTGGACCAGTGGCAGTGACATACAGTGACCAACAGTATTAACATGACCTTGATAGGGCTGTCATTAAGTATGAGGCAAGCAATGGTGTAGCTGTCAATTTCAAGAATGCCTTATTTATTATGTCCTTTTCCTTTTAACTCTTTGGTGGTTCTACTTCATTGTGTGTGTGTGTACTTACCAAATCAACTTCTTTCTTCAGATCATCCATATCCTTCTTGTTCCCCTTGCCTTTTTTGCCTTTTTTTGCCTCATTTTCTGAGGTTGCCGCCAGTTTGTAGTCATCTTTCCCTCTCTAAACGGAAGAAAGCAAGACAAGAGTGAGTTCCTGAATGAGACGGAGCACATGTGGCGAGGCTGCCCTGAAGCTTCCTCTTTTGTTGCACGGGTCAGCGTAAAAAGAAATGTGCAGCAGATTTCGAAACGAAGGTACAAAGTACTGCCGGCAATCCACAACTGTCGAGCTTAACCAACAGCTTGTGACCAAAGCTTGGTCTCAGCTCAAAACGTAAAAAGCATAAACAGCCTTAATCTCTGCCTAAATATAAAGACACTTACTAATGCCGTGAAACATGTTTAAAAGTTCCAGTACTTACTCCCAGCCCCATGGTTGCAATTCAAGTCTGAGAATGGTCAATCCAATTGTCTTGATAAATTGCAACTTTCCTTCTCCGCCCCTCTCTCTCTCACTCTCTCTCACTCTCTCAGCCCTGTTGCTTCCTGTGTCTTCCACACTCCCCAGAGCAGTGAAGATAGGTTACCTCGCATTTCAGTAGCTTTATATCCACAACTGGCTCACCTGCCCAGAGAGGAGGGGTTCTGGTGAGGGGAGGCGTGGTGGGGGTGAAACTGGACAAGTGAGTAGTAGTAGTGCTCGGGTGGGAAGGGGGTGTACTGGAGGGAGGGGGGTAAAGTAGGTGGAGTATGTGAAAAAAGGGGAGGGGTAAACCTCTCTCAACTTCCCTGTTTTGTTCTTACTGCTTCCCTTCTTTTCCTGTTTACTCTTTTGGCTTCGCTTGCATCAGGTGGTTAGGACCAGAAAAGCCCACGAGAATCCCTGTGCCAGGGCGTAACTTCTCTGCTTCATTAACATGGATGAATGATGAACAGAAAGAGAGCCTTAATAGTGGTATAGTGAATGGCAGACACACTGAGATAAAGCCTGAGCCGGAAAGGTGAAAGTCCAGTTTTGCTGGTGACTGTCTGCCAAAAGTCAAACGAGGCATTTGAATAACAAAGTCTGAAATAGATGAAAGTGGGAAGGTGATTAAGACTGACTGAAAAGAGGTCGGACCAAACTGTTGTTCTTAACGATGATAACACGTGGAATGTAAAGGGAGGAATCCACTTATCATTTATTTAGCTTTCTCCTCTCTGTGTGAGGTCAAAATGTCCCACAGGAAAAAACTTGGAAATGATTTTAAAGAACTTTAAAATGCTGGAACGTCTTTCACAATATTAAACCATTGTTTTAATAACAGATTCAAACTGCTGCAAGCCTACTTCCTGCTACTCCTGTCCAGTGGCTAATGGATTTATACACGTTAATCATTCTGAGAAAACCTTTGGAATCCGATTTGAGACCTAATTTGTGTCCTTCTCAGCATTTAGCTGAGACTTTGTTTTCATGTCCAAAACTTGAACAAAGTTCAGCTGATACAAAGCCCAGACATGGATACAAAAACATATTTAATTTGTTCAGCTGATAAGGTCTGGACTCATATTTGGGGCCCGTCATGCAAGTGTCCCAATAGTTGCAACACCGAAGGGCTTTAACTGAGAAAATGTCCCTGAAAACTCACGTGTCCTTGAAAACTCAGGGTTTATCAGACCGCTACAGAAAAATACAAAAATGGTCAAATATTATGTCGCGTGCCTTTGAATGACAGCACAGAAGAATCCTTCGTCTGAGCCGGCTTGATAATGTGACGTCTCCTCTCACTCACAATGTCATGTCATATGTATGGCCTCCACCTGAGCTGAACCAAAGGACATTCATGACCCTGAAGTTTCTTGTGAAACCAAGAAGTGACTTTTCTCTTCATTGAAACCCGCAGGGTGGAGGGGAGGGATCGTCCTTGGGGGCTGGCTGGTTGCTGAGATGTGTTTGTAGTAAACCACCAACTGTTTATAGTCACCAGGGCATGCAGGGAGGTGGGGGATACTGATGCAATGATTAGGAGAGAAGAGGGGTTAAGGAAGGAGGGAGGGAGGACAGAGAGATGGAAAACTTTTGACAAAAACCCAAAAGTAAAATACTACATAATTCAGCTGTAAATCCTTTCAAATGTAATTGTTACATTTCACCACAGTAAAACAGAAACAGAAGAAAATTGGATTGTTGTGAAGTATCTAATGATAATCAGCTGAAATCCATTGGGTTGCTAACTAACAACATGTGCTTCTCGACACATACTGTGTATCCGTATGCAGCTGCTGACGATCAGACACCTTCAGTACCTGTCACTTTAGCCCCACAACAAAATGCGACCACACCCTGTATTCAAACACATGGGGACACACACATAAACACACACTGAGAATTTCTGTTTACGCTTTCACTGGCAGTATTTGTACTTGAGCATGTTAAACTCTTTGGGAAATCGACCTCCCACGCAGACCTGGTTTCAGCTGTGCATCAATAAAACCCAAACAGCCAAGCATGATTAAGCCTAAGTGGCACCTTCAGAGTTTTTCAAATGACTGCCTGGGGTTTCAGCTCTGTAATTATTGTAGTATTGGCTCTTGTTTAACCCAAAACAATGTTCTGCTATACGTAAACATGTATGAACTGAACTGAAGACATAAAACATGGCCTATGGAATGTCACTGTAGTACTGAGTACAGGAGGTAATAGTAATGTTGTTAGGGAAACAAACTCAGTGACGTAGGATGACGACTGTTCAACAGCCGTAAGAATTTAGACATATTTGATAAAAGACATTTTCTGACTTCAAACAGTGAATATATCAAACTATAGTAATAAATGTGTGGTCAAATACAACCAGCGGTAACATTTTTAATATAGTCAATTTGATGTATTGTTAACAGTATTTTATTCTGCTGTAGAGAATTAAGTGAATAAAAAAATCCAATCAGAATACTTTTTTTTTCATTTCATTTAAAAGCTAAAATTCAAAATCCCACAGTTAAATAAACTAAATGGTCATTTTAATATCCTGTGTCCAAATGTCCATATGAAGGCAGTGGTAAATGTTTTACCAGTCACACTTAATATTTTAACTTTCCTGAACTTTGGAGTGAGTGGAACTTAGAGGCAGTTAAAATGTTTAATAATCAAGCTAAAAGTGGGTGTGTTTTTCTACTAATTTTCGACTAATTGATTAACATGCAGCACTGTCTGAAAACATTTGCTCGCCCTATTGAACTCATGTGAGGGATAAAATTTGCCCCATTGAATTGTTCCTCCTCCTCCTTCAGAGGTCAAACAAAGAGCCATTGTCTTGTGAACCCTTGTGGGTTCTACTTATATTTATAAACCGTTTTATTTATACTCTGATGTATTTAGTTTTCTTCTAGCTTCTAGGTTCTTGCACCTTGTAAGCACATCATGGGAAGAATGAGGACATAGGAAATAGGGCAACTCGTGTTTCATATGTAACGTTTAGGTTATTTTTTAGGGCTTTTTAGGCACATTTAAAAATAGATGTATGTGTGTGTGTGTGTGTGTGTGTGTGTGTGTGTCATCACCAGTGCTTAGAGTGCTTTAGTGTAAAGCACATTATAAACCAGGAGTCTTGAAAATCAAACTGATGGAAATGTGAAATCTACTGAGCTTTATGGGCAGTGACTTTTCTGCAACAGGAGCCAAGAACCCAGTGAGACTTCACACACCTGCATGAAATTCCCAACTTAGGTGTTTGTTCTGTTGCATGCTTGGAAAAGTAAGGAAATTTTTTCTGACTCTGACTCTGTGCTTAGCATCTCGTTCATCTCAGCACATGTTGTTTCTAATTGAAACTTTTTCAATATCGGTTTCGCTTAAGGCGCAGCTGTCTCTGAGCTGAGCAGAACACAGCCTTGTAAGAAATGAGCCTCCAACCTCCCCTTTCTATAAGTAAAATAATAGATGAAGCAGAAAAAGGCAGCACCAATACCTGACGTGTGAATCAGTCAACACTGGTCTTCTCACTGGCTTGCTACCGGGGATATTTGTGCCAAGGTCCACTGGCCTGCTCCTGGAGTGAAAAACATGGACAAAAGTGAAGGTGGAGAAAAAGCAGGACAGTTAAGTGAGTCAAACAGTTTGCTGCCTTATCTTCAGCTACCTCTGCTCTTCAACCGACGATAAACAGAGATCAAACAAACAAAATATGAGGTGGCTTTTTTAGTTCTTGAATCAATTCAATTAAAACCATGGGAAGTAAAACAGGAAGCAGCTTAATCTCATGACCTTCTCGACTTTCATGGTCCCTTCAGCTGATGTCATCAGAGAGAGCCTAACAGCAATTTTCACAGCTAAACCAATGACACCAGTGCATATAAGTGGAACCAAATGATTTAAAATTGTATTTCTGTCTTGCCTTTAGCTAAGGCAAGACAGACAATATTAGCGAGATAAAAATATACACAATCTTGGATGTTTCCTTAACCTCACATGTCTGCATAATTGTCAAACCTGCCAACTGCGAGCCAGCATTGTGCGAAAAAAATCAACAAAGCATATTAAGATGTTCATTTTGTAAATGAATGAATTAATTTTGAAAATAATATCTATTTAATTAACTTCCTGGACAACAGGATCCAAATCAGCTCCACCATCAAAATGAGACATGAGTGAAGCTGTATTATCTTATCACATTTGGTTTGGTTCAGTTACTTCACAAGCTGCTGGATCACATCCCTTGCTTGTATAAACGTCAAACTGTTTGTAGAAGAAGAATTTGGATTCTGCAGCTTCAACGTAAACAATAAAGATAAGGATCGAAAATTTCAATCACATGCAATCACGTGCTTTTATGCATTCTCTAAAAACGCCTTAAATAAAGTAAATGTGATTTCCTGGAAATGTAATTAGTTTTTTTGGTTTTTGGTTTCATTAACACATGTGAATCATCTCACCCAAGATTCTTCATAACTTCACTTTTATTAGAATCACAAGAGCGACCGTGCATTACACTGGCTTCACTGGGTCCATCGTGTTTTTACTATTTCTGTGTTTATCTTGATCTTGATATTAAAGCTCATCCTGTTGTGGAAAGAAACAGGTTTGGCTGCCAGCATTAATTACGACTCTGGAATGGAACAGTATGTTACCAGTATGCTGCCATGGGAGAGGTATTATACGGCATAGCAGGAAGCATTAAGGAAAAACTAGAGACACAATCCTGGACAAAAAAACAGAAACTGTAAATAAACTGTAAAAATATGCATTATCCAAATAAATGAACAGCAAGAGTTTGTATTCTTCATTATTTTGCAGTGGAAGAGTATGGTGACATAGAAAACTGGTGATAGAGTGACAGAGAAGATAAAGAGAGTCACTGTTGGCCTTTCCTCATCCACAGCCTGGCAACAGCAACAAAGAGCCACTGTCTCTGCTCCCTCTGTCCCGTATCCACTCATACTGTACTGCGTAAACCTCCTGGTGGGTACAAGCAAGTCTGCTGACAGACACAAGAAGTGGTCATCACACGAATGTGATGAATGAGATTCTTCTTCTTTCACTTATTGAAAGTCTGGGTCACTAGGGTCACACGGGACACGGTCTTTAACCAGGAGGTTTCCCCAGCTACTGTGTGGTGTCTACAAACCGCAAAAAAGTCACAAAAACACATACAAGTGATGTGATGTGTGAAAAGCAGGTTTAGGAAACAAGTCCTCCCACAGGGAGTTAAACAGTGATGGTGAGGGTCAGACTGACTGTGTTGAAATAACATCCAATACTGCAAACTGAAGAGTCATGAACTCCTGATAAGATGGAGGTGTTGCTTAATTGTCTTGGCACTATCAAAAACAAAACAGCATCCACAGCTCAGGCTTGTGTCTGACTGCTGTCTACCTCGCACAGTGAGTTCTCATTATGACTTGACTTAATTGTATATACGCAGCTACTCATTCATTTTGGCTGCGTCTAGCAAAGGGAAAACAACATTTAAGTGTCACCTTGAAAACAAGATTATACAACAGTGTTGCAAAATGGGTTTTGCCTGAGGCTGAAAATGGCCACAAATGTGTCTATCTAAAGTTGACTGTGAAATAAGTTTGTCATGTAGTTTGGTACAAGCACCGAATTACAACATTACAACATAAAGTGAAATCAAATAAACCTGTTTCTTGACGACACAACTTTAAAACTGTGACGTACAGGTATGTTTGGATACATAACTTACAACGCATCACATCCTGCACGCCCAGTGTTCCCTCATGGGGTGTGAGTCAGATCTCTGGCACCTTACAGGCACTTAAAGAGGCTTTCAATGTAAATTCCCTGCTGGTAAAAGGCATTAAAGCTAAAGCTCTTTTCCTTTCCCTGACAGATAAAAGAGGAAGTGGCTGACTAGGTCAAAGGTCATTGGGTTAGTGGTAACTTTTCAGACTAGGGTTATCTGTCTACTTTATTGCAACTATGAAATGCTTATAAGTGAAACATTGAAACAAAATAATCAACTTTTCTTTGACGTCTGCACCATTCACGTTCGCGAAAGAAAAAAAAATTATGGGAAAGCCTTTACTTTTCTGATGCTGCATTTGATTTACTACACAAAGTAGCTTTCTCACCCTCCCATTCACCTCTGGGTAACAAGTCAAGAGCAGAGGAGAGAGTCAGAGGACAGACAAGAGGAAGTTGAAGAGGGAGGAGTTGAGGAGAGAGAGGAGGCAGCAGGAGGGGCCAGGAGGAAGAGGAGGAGGTGGGGGAGGAGGAGGAGTCTCCTCACATGACGATAGCGGCATGTCTGCTTGTCCTTGTAAAGGACACCGGAATCTCAAAACAAACGATTCCTTTGTCTTTCTATCCTTCCGCAACTCCCTCACTCTCTCCCTATGTCCTTACCTCTCTCGCCCTCTTTCTGTCTCTTTCTTTTCACTTCAGAAAAGTTTTTTTTCCATGAGTGACCACACTACCTTGCAATAATACTGCTTCATTTCCTGACATTACACACATACAACCTTCTGCTTGCACATTGGACTTTTCAACTTTAACACTTTATTGCTCAATATGACTTACCAGACACACAAATACACATCATCTCTACCCTCTCCCTATCGTTTCCTCTTTCCCTGCATTATCATAACCATCCTGACACACACACGCACACGCACAGGCACACACACACACACCTACGCACCACACACCCACACAGAATTCCTTTACTGACTCCTCCCCTCTGTGAAGACTTTCCCCTGGGGCCCTCACTACCTTCCCTCATGGAAAACTACCAGTTTGTACAAACAGAGGCGCATACAACTTGATCTGTCTGAGCAGCGGACATGAGCATTATGGGAAGGGACAGAGAGCGAGTGCATCCATGTGCGTGTCTGAGAGAGAGAGAGAGATGTAATGAAAAAGGGAGAGTATTTGATCATTTCCATCGTGTGTCATGAAAACGAATATGGTGTAAGTCTCCCCCACTCTTCTGCCCACATACACACACGCACACATGTGTCAACAGCAGTGTTTACACTACCAACAGCCTTGAAAGGCTGACTAACAGTTAACTGAACACGGTCCCTTTGTATGAGCTGCAGAGACAGAGAACGTTACCAGCCGCTTCTCAGCAACACCACCTCCCAATGGACTAAACCTCCACTGATCTAACTCTGGCTGGCAGGTGCTTTGCAATTCAAATCACCCATCTCTGTTTGAACTGTAATAAACCGCTGTTTGAGGTTCGAATCATTTTCATTTTATTGTTTTTTTGTTAAAGAGAAATGTACCATTTCGAAAAAAAGGTGTCTCAAGGTCCAAAATTATTACACACACACACACACGGAGGAGGGGTTGAGGGTGAATGGGGCATTTATAATGACCAGGGTAAACACGGGGTAGATAGCACTTAAGTGGTCTCCGTTCATTTTTACTCAGGGCTTCTTTGCATTAGCGGTCAACAGAACAATCCGTCGTGAACATCATGGCAGATTGACTCTTCACATAATGGGACACACACACAGACACACACACTGCTCTGAAACGCTATCTGCTGGTGATAATGTTAGGAGTTGTTGTTTGCTGGTGCAGGCCTGAGGGGATTCAGAGTCATGTACATGTGACTCTCTAAAGTCGTTCGGATGATTCAAAGGCATCAGGTGTTCTTATATTTACCTCGGCAAACTGGTTTGCATTTTTTTTACTGAGAAAAACTGCCGAACTGCTACTTAGAATAAAATATGATATCTAGAAATGAACATACTCCTTATTCAGCCTCACAGTTGCTAATGAGATGATATAAAATCACCCTGACAACATGACCACCATCATATTGTTCCTATACCATTAGATGTACAAAAAAATCCAAAATACAGAGTCAGAAATCACGGCGTAGAAGCTTGAATGATGTGATTTTTACATCTTTTGCCTCTCACCACTATGACCAAAGCGACATTTTATTTTTAGGCTGTCAACACAGCTGATATTTGTGTTGCACAGATGGGGAAAAATACTTCGCTTGAGTCCTGGTTTGCACTTTTGAGTGATAATAAGGAAGCCAGGGTTTTAAATAATCTGGAGGATGATTAGCCTTGGGCAACGTACACAGCAGATGAAAATAACCTGAAATACACAATCAACCCTTTAAAATGTTATTGTGTTTTTAAAAACACTGGTCTCACAATTTCTCTCCAAACAAATAGAGGCTGCCTGTGTGTGTAACACATGATTCACTGAGGATGAGCAGTGGGATGTTTCATGATCTGTGCTGTGGTCCACAGATGCAACACAAATGCACAAACACACACACATTCTCTCTCTCTCTCTCTTACACACACACACACACACTGACATGACTCAGCTGCATCCAAACCAGCCCTAAATGCAGGTTCTGTTCAGCTCAGAGGCGGAACAAAGCAATAACAATGACAAGTTTGATGGTTCAAATGCCAATAGTATTTATGTATCACAACTCTATAATGTAACACAACTGATTTCTCAGCATTTTCCCATCTGGGCTGCTTATTAGGATATGCTTTCTGGCTTCATCACACATGAAGATGACGAGGGAGTAAGGGAAGGCACAGAACCACCAACATGGCAGAAGGACTGGATGGGCAGACAGAAACAGAGAGATTAATCACAACCGGCCATGTGGTAAAACGTATAAGAGCACTCCTCCAGGCCTGTTAGGAGGCTGCGATAGGGGCGTAATGCAGGTACAGAGGGTTTAATGCAATTATGGTTGGCTGGAGTTTCACTAAGAGCACATGAAAAGCTCTGGGAGGTGAACATTAAGCTTTCAAAACCCAGCAAGCAGAATTAAATCAGAAGCTTGGAGGAAATGAAACTAAGATTAGTTCTTCAGTCAGTGTCCGCTCTGCTGAGAAAAAATATGTTTATGTTTTCCTTGATGATTAATCATTTTACTTTGTGCCACTTTGCAGTGTGCTCTGCTGACCTGTTGTGCTAGAACCGGTACCAAAAATAATCGATGCTTCCTAACCTAAAAGATGAACCAGGAGTAAGCGCTCATTATTTGGAGAGGGAAACGAAGCAGCAACATCCTGTTCCGGAGAGGAAAGGTAAGGATGGAGTACAATCAGGGCAATGCAGAGAGAAAATCACAGGAAATGTGTGAACTTTTGACCTTGTTACCAGTAAGTTGACCTGATAAGAATGCCTGGTCAGTAAAATGACCAGTGAGTCACTTTGGCTGGACAAAGCCAAAATGTTTGGTGCATGAGTCAGGGCTGATCGGAATGACAGGCCTGGCTCTGATGGGAGTGGCAGTGATCTGTCATTCTTTTCTAAAAAAAAAAGTCAACTCTGTTCTACATCTACGAAACCTTTATGGTTTCCACGTAACTTGATGGAACATTTATTTATTAAGGCAAATCATCAATCAAAAATCAAATGCACATAAATGTATGCATCAGAAATGAAACAAATAATGATAATAAAATACAAAAAAGAAACTAAATTAAGCAAACCCATCTGCACCAGTGTCAGAAAGACAGAAAGACACCACAGCATCTCAGACATGCTCTGTGGTTTGGTTTAGTTGCTTCACAAGCTGCTGGATCACATCACTTGTTTGAATAAACATTAACTGAGTAAATTGGATTTGGATCTTTCCGTTTCAACCCGCGTGATGATGTCAGCCATCGAGTAATCTCTGAGAGAGCAATGCATCATTCATTCAGACCCCGCACACACACACGCACCCAGTCTAATCTGTTGAAGGATTATGGCTGCAATTAGAGGAATGAGAAAGAGAAATGATGAAAGGAGGAGAAAGAGGGAAAAACTCAATGTAAACAAATGCAGAAAAAGTTATAAACAGTGAGCAAACTGACATTGTTTTTGGCACTGCATAATCCTATATTGTATAATTTTAAGTATTTGTCTATGATCCCCTCACCTCGTCTGAACCTACATCCATCTTTTTTTGACAAACAAAATAAGTAATCTGTTTATTGACTCACTAAAATGGTGGAATCTACAGAGCACACAGGTGGAAGGTTGCTGCATTTTATCAACTTGTATGTTTCAACCTTTATCAGCCTCATCAGGCTGACCTGGGGTCATAACAGTATTGACCTTTTCATCTGCACGCTCTTATCCATTATCCTGCCGGCCTTCATGTCCCTACCGTGCTCCATCTGGCAGGAATTCAACAACTGGCTTAAGACGGGGAAAATGAATCAAACACTGACAATAATGGGAATGGGTTTCATCACTCTGGGCTACAACCTTTTATTATCTGATCTGTGGATGTGTATCAGGAAAAAGGACGTGCACCACATCGTTCCGGTCTGCTTAGTGTGTATGGCTGCAGAGGAGATAGTGTAGCAATCCGGTTACATATTGAGAAGTATTTGTGTGAGTTCCCCGTTCTAGGTGGCGCTGTAGCCATATCGATCAGGGTGAGAAGCGCAAACCTTTCCCTTTAACATATGTAGGCATATTTGTGCAACGTTACATTGAATTCTGAGATTTCAACTCCACTACTAGTACCACGCTCTCAGAATATGGCTCTTAAACAAATGTCCTCATGTCCCCCGCATGCACGTGCACGTGTACGCACGCACACACACACACACCGCATTGCCATAGCTTGATCTATCTTTCACAGACATTTTGACATAGGCCAGTGTTGCTAAGCAACAAGGTCTCATGCACGATGTACTTTACAAGGGTAGCGGTATACTGCTAGTAGGATGGTGTGCGTGTGTCTGTGTGTGTGTGTGGGGTTATAAAGACAACTAGTAATCATGGTTTGATAAAGACAACAGAGGAGGTGAGTGCATTTTCAGCTACATTTGCAAAAGAAAGAAAGAAAAAACACTTTCTTCTTCACACAGTGAAATGAACGCTGTGGAACATCCTGACCAGCCTTATTGTAGCAAGATATACTGCAATTATCTCTGGGACGGTTTGTTCCCAGAGTCGAGGAGCATTTTCTACTTACTTTTAAAGCTGCATTGCAATGCAAAAGGCCACATGGAGGATTGACAGCTTGGACAGAACGTATTTTAAAACCAAACCAGTCAAATTAATCTCAATTTAAAAAGATTGGTATCTGAAAGAATAAAAAAAAAGAAAAGGGGAAGATTTTAGCTGAGGAGGCCTTGGGGGTTGATCTTAACAAGTGAAGAGCAGATGAATCCTTAAAATATACACGCACACACGCACACACAGAAATGGATTTTCAATGCTGTCCTCTAAGGGCCAATACATTGCTACGATGCAAACTAAAATATTTCCAGATCCTCTTCGAGCTTTTGCAGTGGAAAAAAAAATCAGAATTTAGTTCACCTCTTACAGCCCCGCTGGAAAAAAACAGTGGCCACACACATGGAGCCGAATGAACATAGACTCAAATGAGGACGTCATGGTAAATATAGAAATGCACATAATGCATGGACACATGAACAGACACAAACACAGAAGCACCAATTTCACTCTGGGGCCTGAGGGACAGATCCTAGCCTGTTAATGATGGGGGAGCCAGAGAGATGGATTTACTGTGTAGGGGAGAGATGAGGGAGGGCAGAGCTAAGGGACGTTTGCACTAAAGACACACACACAGACAAAATGAGATAGGCACACACATGGTGGTCAGCAATATAGGATTGCTTAACAAAATCTATAACAATCTTAGTCAAGCAAAGGATGTCCTGATCTTCTCCCATTCCTCTCTCCTTCATTCCCTACTCTCATTCCATCAACATACACAAACACACACTTATGAACATAGTTTTTGTGTGCAGAGCGTCACTCGTGTACAACCTGTCCCAGATTTACACACAAGAGTCATGTTTAAGGTATGGATTTAGATGCTCACAAAACAAGAACAACCTAACTTACAGTCTACATCAATGCTGTATATACTGCACGTCTGTAATCTCTTTAATCTCACTCCAATCTGGAATATCAACAGAATATATATGTGTGTGGATTACAGGCCGTGGCAGGTCAGCTTTCACAAAAGCCTTATTTTTGGAAAACACGTTCTATCTGATCATGGCCGGATTTTCCTGATGCTTTCACATGTTGAATGGAAAATTACCACATTGACTAACTCTCAGGAGCGTTCGATGAGTAATCAGTCAGAGTCAAACAACAATGTCAGTGTCAGTATGTATATGTGTAAGGTTAATATGATTAAAAATATCGAAATCTTTTGACTGATTTGTTTTCTACCCTGCTGTCTCACCACCTCGCCCCATCAGTCCATATGCCTCTCACCCTGTTACCAATACCACATACACAGGCACATGCAAGCTGTAGCACAGCATGCTGTATAGTGTGGGCTGCTGACATTTCATTACAAGCAATCGGCCAGTCAGAGATGGATGCACTCACGCAAACATACACAATGTTCATACATGCACAACTTGTCGGAAAATGAGGGATTTTTTTCTGTAGCCCACTTGATCAAGCAGATATGTGAGCTGGATTCACATTACATAACACTTCAATTCCCTGCTCTGACCTTCTGCCATTTAGTTATCCATGTGTGCAATGAAACACCAAAGTGCCTCAGTTTAACACAACGCAAACATGCAACGAGTTTTACAGCCTAATCGTAATCTAATTAATGGCTGTTGGTGTTTCCTGTATGTGCAAGATGCTTTACAAACCTGGCACTGACATGAGAAATGATGGTAAAGTAAAACTAGTGATACAAACCTCACATACACAACCCGATAAACACAATGTGTGTGGAGAAAAGAAAATCATTACGAGCATAATGCTTGTATCTGTCTGTCCTGAGTGAATCCCTTTTTTCTGTCCCTGACCCTTAACCAGCAACATTGAATGCTGTGGTAAATCCTCTTTTTATATCACACTGCTGACTTAACCCCATGATATATTCTGCTTCAAAGTCATGTGGTAAATATTAGGATAATATGTTCCATAGGCTCTTGCTCTATCAAAATGTAAAAGAGGGATTATTTACTACTTCTGCTCAAACGTGGGATTATGATGTGTCATGGATCTAAGTGAAAGATCAATCGTGAAAAGTACTTCATTCAGTCTCCGTCGTGCCTTCATTCATCAGTCCTTTGCAGCCGCACCTCTTTGATGCTTTCCATTCATAGTTTTATATCTACCAATGAAAACGGGTTCTTGTTATTCAGTTGCACAAAGCAAAAGCTACCTAACCTGTCATAGTAAAACAAAGGTAAATAATGATTACCACAAACGTCATGACATGACTGCAACAGCAGCCGTGTTGCAATGGAATTGAGTTTAAAGGCTGAGACGTTCTTACATATCATCATTATATAAGAAGAGCTGTGTGTGCATCTCTGTTCCCTGCAGTGACAAAATACAGAGTGTATGGGTAATGTAATTCACATTACAACACATTACAAAGCAGGTATTTTAAAAAATTCTAATAAGCTGTTCCTGAGGAAATGATGCAGGTTTTTAGCTTCTCTACCACTGAGTGTGTGAGTATGTTTGCACATGACAGGTGTTGAGGTAACCATGGCAATCAGACAGCAGAGAAAACGTTTTTAGACACAGTCCAAGGAGGGAAGTAAACTATCATGACTTACTATATGTCTAGCTTCTCTTTTTTGACATTCTGTCCTGCACACATGAGTGTGAGTGACGAAACTTCCTATAACTCTGAACTATTTTTTTCTGCTGACAAGACATTTTAGATTAACTGCTAAGTAAAACACCTCAAGGATGTGTGTGTATGTACCAGATTTTTCCCTTGAATGTCGCTTGGAGCAATAATGATGACACCGCTGTGTGCCATGCATAGTCATACAGATAATTTGTGTGTGCGTATGTGTGTGCATGTGTGTGTGTGCCTAGGGAAAACCAGAAATTCATGCTATCATTATCTCTCCTCATTGTAGCTCCAGAGAAGTGGGCCAAGCTCGTCTTGAATAAAGCAGTCAGGAGAGAAGGTAAATGTAAGTAGAAAAGCTCCAAATCAAAAGACTGGAGGAGAATACATACTGCATATGTGAGATTATGTATAAAAAAAAACTTCCACAAATTACAACACAACTAATCACAATCATGTTCTGTAGTCTGGATTTTCTCAACACTGCTTCACAACACTTCACATCATTTAAGAGGTGACTTCTTTTCTGTGATTCCTGTTTGGTTGTAACAAACTCAAACCATCATGAATGGCTCGGCCTGCTGTGTTGATCATAAAACGTTGAGTGTGGAGGCAACACAAGCTTTCAACAAGGGTGAAAAAAAACTTGCATGTAATGTGGATATTTTTACTCACATATTGCACTATGTGGTAGTGTTCTGGCAAAACAATCTATCTGGAAAACTCCACCGCCATTAATGCTAAAATTAATTAATAATTGGCTTCATGGAGCCTAACCTACCTCACTTTGTGACTATAAGGAAGAGAAGTCCACATCATGTGATTGTGTAAAACTGACTGAGGTCCCCACAGCATGGTTAATACCTGAATTCCAGAGCCAAACAGTCACCCCGCTAGTCCCCCTACCTTTCTCTTCATGATTCCCCCTCTATTTAACCTGTTAGAAAACCTGACACTAATTAGGAACATCAGTTAATTAAGGTCAACTAACCACATTGGGCTTCATAATGAGCAGCTGTGTGAGATCGTGTGTGTCTGTGCGCTCATGATTGACATTAGGTAGGGGTGAAGTTGAACACATGCTGCCCAGAGGCACACAGGCACACAAGTGTCCTTTCCATAACTACATATTAATGAACCCACTGTACGATTAGAGATTTTAAAGTCCCAAACGTTCAAGGAAATTACGAGACCAAGCATGACAGAGGATGTAAAAGCATGAACCAGTCAGAGGAGACAGATCAGCTGAAGTACAGGGTCAGCATGTATGGCAGATGGTCGCCAGTGGCGACGCAGGGATGTGACGGCATTCACCGCTCCTCTCACATCTGTCATGTTGTCCATCAGCGCGTGTGTGATCATATGTGATTTGCATCTACATCTGGCGCTAAAGCCCTTTGTACATGACGTGACACACATTAACAATGCTCCATGTTATTCACAAAGCGGGCATCAAATGTCAGACTTTTCATCAGTGCAATGGGTCTGTTAACAGTATGAAGTGCACTGCAACATACAGATAATGCAATGTAAATACAGATTGTCTGGAGCAGGGGGTATGGATGTTAAATTATTACAGGTATAATTTAGAGGTTCTTATAGTTTGTCTTACAGCTGGCTGAAGTAAAGACATGGTATAACTGCCCTCTGCCCTCTATCTGCTGTGTGTCTGTGTTCTCTCCAGAGCCTTTATTGTTCATGTTTCTTCACATCTGCTTGTGATCATGAAACATCTGACTCTCTTTATTAAAACAAAGATCTATGAAGCTGATTTAAAGGCCAAATCCAGAATGCAGAGCATTACAGAACACATAATACACAAAATGTTCATAGCTGGCACAGCTGTGACATCTTAACCCCACTACCAAGAACTCCAGTCGTCAATAGCAACTTTTGATTAAATAAAAACAAGAGTATAAGTCTGAATCTAAAAAAAACAAGTCCTCTTACCAATTTACAGTGGCACAAAACCAGAGAGTGGAAAATGTTGATGGATGAACAGGATGGAATATGGGAGCTGCTGGCTGTTGGCAAGTCGACTTAAACCCTAAAGGTCACATGACTGACCCCAGTGACAGATATCAAAATGTCAAAAAGCAGAAATAAAATCAAGTCTGTTCCAGCTAAAGGGTAAGGCTGTCATTATTATTATTATATTTCTACTGTCAACAGTTCCTGACTGTTCCATGACAGAAGCTGGAACAAACAACAAGATAAAGAGTATCTACAAATATTCAAAATCGTTTAGGATATGTACATATACAATTCTGTGAATACTGACTGCTGATGAAGGTCATGTGTATGACCAAATGCCACAAATGGGAGAGCAGTCTATTTGTCAGGGACTATTTTAAGATGCAGATTAAAGATCATAGTGCAACAATTGTGACTCAGTGATTCTCAGAAGGAAAAATGATTAATAATGATAATAAAATAACGAGTGCCTGACTACTACTATGTAATCCTCTCTCTGCTTCAAACACATACACACAGATGTTGTTTGTATTTAAAGAAAAGCCCTCCTTCTGTCTTTCCCAGAATCCCTTGTTGTTGCTCCCAGCATGCTCCCAGGTTGCAGGGAAGAAGGGGGAGGAGCTAAAATGTCAGAGGTCACCTGATAAAAATGTTAGATCTTTCCTTCTCTTCTCTGCACGTCTCTTTCTCCTATACCTGCCCTTTATCCATGGGCATTCTCAGTGTCCCTTCAAGCTTCTCTCAGAGAGTAGAGATCAAGTTTAGGATGGAGGGATATGGTTATTTTCTCAGGTGTGTACTTGAGCTTTGACATTCTGAAACTAGAATGCCTCAGACTATCTCTCTTAATTAGATCTCAATGCCAAATGTTATTGAAGATTTCAGTTACATTTTGAACGTTTGAATTAAACAATGCTTCTTTGCAGCACAAAAGTGCATCACTGGTTAAAATTACAATTTTTCTGTGCACCAGAATAATAACGAGGAGAATCAAAATCTGGACAGATGATTATTTCCATAATACACAAATGTGATGCTTCACTGATATGTGATGCAAATTCATCTGCTGTCTGTCCTCTTCTTTCTCAGAGAGGTCAAAGTTTATCTAGAATGAATTTTGTGTGATACAACATATGGTTCGTTTTACTCATCTAAACGAAATCTGTTGCACCATCTATTGGACAATACTAGGTAAGACAGCCACACATTTCAGTTAAACCTGCACTGGACAATTGCGTGTTATAATCATGCAACTTATCATACATATCATTGATTATAAGCATAATCTATCATAAGTATAGTTTGGAGCGTTTGCAATCATTCCTTGATTGGTGCACATTAGCATTACCAACAGTGATTCACATACAATACATTTGGTGTCATGGAAACATAACTAAATTTTCTTACGTGATGTCATATTTATTTGTACTATTTTACTAACTACTATTAGATGTACACAGACGGTGGTTGATAATTACTGGGGATACTGGGAGCTTCGATTACTTTGATTACTCTTTTCAGCGCATTATTTAAGGTTTTGTTGACTATACCACAACTGCCTTACATTATAATGAGATGACACTTAAAAATATCTTTCCTCAGTCTGAAACGATGCTGACTAAGTAACAAACCCTCCAAGTTCTGGGAACGAGAGCAGCACTGCGCTTTTTATTATTCCTGTTGTAGTCATTGTACCTGACAGCTGCAGGGATGACTGCATGGATGAGAATGCCACTAGCCTTAAATGGAGCTACTGTTGTGGTGTGAGTCCTCCAAATGACTTTGTTATATATTTTAGAGAACATCTAGGCACGTATGAGATTGTGTGCCAAGCGCATTAAATCAGCAACAGTCACAAAGGGAGTGAAGATATGTGACCTGCACTGAAGGTCAAATATCTACAGGATGACGACAGTTTGCAGTGTGTATCAGCGTGTGTCACTGGCATTGGCTGTCTGAAACACTCCACTTGAAAAGATAGCTTCGAGGAGCTTGTGTCTGAGAATGCAGGAAAGAAGTGTCACCACCGGATTCAAACTATCATCTCAACACCCCCCCACCCCCAACTCAGTGTATCAGTGACATGTTTAGACCGTAAAGACAGGAATCTGATGCTGTGAGTGAAGAGTTTAACTGGCCATAATATAATGGGTGGAAATGCTCTAACGAGGACTCAGTTTAAACTTGTCATCTTGAACTGGTTCAGGGACACTGTTAGGAGATCTACCTGCGAGCCAAATGTGCAAAAACCTGAATGATTAAAAGGTATTGTTTTATGGTCTGATTGGAAAGGTATCCGAGGGAAATTCTGAACATTTATATAATGTTCAAAAGGCAGTTAACTGCTCCATATAAATCATTTTCTGACACTGACGTGACACTAAATTGACCCTATTTATGGGTCAGCATGACTCATGGACCTCCAGCAGGTGGACAGTCCTCTCTCCTCTAAGGTTTAACTTGGGATATCTACTGAGCTGCCTGTGTGATCCTTTGCAGAGCTCCCCCTCTATCTTTAGTGAGCCACATTCTGTGAATGAAGAGCCTAACTTTATCTGGCCCACTGTCATCGAAGCTGCTGGTATTTTTAGGTGGTGGCTTGCAGTGGCA
Organism: Trinectes maculatus; assembly: GCA_016785345.1. NCBI lineage: Eukaryota > Metazoa > Chordata > Actinopteri > Pleuronectiformes > Achiridae > Trinectes > Trinectes maculatus. The sequence continues at coordinate 255,028 of JAFBJQ010002205.1, forward strand.
GCAGCTGCGAAAGCAGTTAATGCTACCCGCCTCCCATTCCAGCTCCCCTTCTCTCTCACTCTTTAGCTGTTGGATAATGACAGTGTCAGAGATCTGACGCATAAACTAAGCACTTGACTGAAATACCCTAGTTGTTTTCCTCTATGCCACTTGCAACCTAACTGATGGGACACTAAGACATGGTAACTTCTTCTAACTTGCTTTGACTCTCAGATACAACGAGCAGAATCCACAAACAGCAAAGAAAACCAGAGACAAGAGCTTAACCGTCTTACAGAGCTGGATGACCACGAATCAGTATCTGCCATTTCTACAAGGACTCATTCAAAGAGGAGCCACAGGTCATATGAATGAACTGAAGCCAACTTGGAGGACATTATTTGTACATTAAGACCACAACTGTGACAGAATGCTATAAAGAGATTATCCTATCAGAGAGGTAAGTCCAGTAAGTGTTCTTTAAAGGATAGAATTACTTTACTTTACTTTACTTATGAAATGACGACAAAAAGTGCTGACTAGACATGTGAGACACATCAACATTTCCACTGGCTGCAACAATATCAATATCAACAAATCTGCAAGAATCAAGGGCTGTATATAAAAGAGTTTGAATGGAACAATCTACAGCTGACTTATAAGCTGTTAACATATACATACATTTTAAGGTTAGTTTTATATGAGTGGAGGTGTGTCACTGCACAGTTTGTGCGTTATGTGACACATGGTCCCAAGTGTCTTTTTTTGGATAGACTACTTTATAAATACACTCTTCAATGACTTACAGCACCAGCTGTAGGACAACTGAGATTGGTTTGCATTGATACAGAACCCATTTAATTAAGCCACTGAACACTCATAATCAAGCCAGTGACGAACACTCAACATGAAAAGTATTCATTTAAAAAAACCTGAAACCTTTGAGTCCAATCATTCAAGATGGTTACCTTCTGAAACACACATATTCTTTGTCTCTCAGCTCCCTGACCATAGACAAGAGGACCATTTCTAGGAAAAATCCTACAACAAAACACCTTTCAGGAAGTAGGTGACGTTATCATGGATATATTTGGAGGTGCTCCTCGTGTTTTGGGCTACCCACGACCTGTAGTGGCACAGTGTGGTACAGATGCAACACTGAGGTGCCAAATAGGAGGTGACCCTCGTCCTGATGTGATCTGGGAGCGTAAAAACATACAGATCTTGTCTGAAGGACGCTACAAGCTCTCAGAAGAAGGAAAAGCTTACCTGCTGATCATTACTGGAGTGACCCCACAGGATGCTGGCAAGTACATATGCAAGGCTAGAAATAGCATAGGTGAAACCTATGCAGCAGCCTCCCTTAAAGTGGAAGAAGAGGCACAACAATGTGAAGGGGAGCAAAGGCAAATAGGGATCAATGGTGTGACACAGCCAATTAAAGAAAATGCAGAATCCGGAGTGCACCTTAATGGCTACTGCAAAGTGCAAAATGATGAACACAGGAAAGAAAATGGAGCAGAGTTAAATGGAGAGTGCAAATGGAATGGAAAGTTGAGTGAAAAAAGAGGAGAGGCTGATTTAATATCTGATGATAAACCACGATTCCTCATAAAGCCCCTCTCTCTGCGTGTGGATAGGGGAGAGGATGCTGCCTTCTCCTGCAAACTCTGGGGTTCTCCCTTGCCAGAAGTGACATGGGAGAAAGATGGGAAGAAGCTGAATGACATCTTTGAAAGTTCACACTTCAGCGTGACAAATCAAGATGGTGGCTGGTTTCAGCTCAAAATCTACAGAACGCGCATACCAGACAAAGGCGTCTACACCTGTAAGGCCATCAACTGCCACGGTGAGGCCTTGGCCGGTGCTGTCCTTCTGGTGGAGCGTGTACCAGAGCGAGAGGATAGTAAAAGGTCCTCAAATGATTACACTAACAGTCAGTGGTCACCAAAACAAAGGGGTGGGCGACATAGTTTGTCAAGGGTCAAAGAGGAGGCGCCTGTCAGCCCGTCTACAGTCAAGAAGTTTGCAGTGGCAGAGGGGAAACATGCAAAGTTTCGCTGCTTTGTCACAGGGAAGCCAAAACCTGAGATCATCTGGAAGAAAAACGGGGTTCCCCTCGAGCCTGGGAGGCGTCATCTGATATTTGAGGACCGGGAGGGTTACTACACACTTAAGGTTCTGTACTGTAAAGAGCAGGATACAGGGCTTTATGTTTGTGCAGCATCAAACTCTCTTGGAAACACCCTCAGTGCTGTTCACCTGTCTGTCAAAGGTAGGAGCTACTTTCACTGGTCATTATAAATATTCATTTACAACCAATGATACCAATAAATGGGTCACCTCTTACAACACAGATAGAAATATTGGGTCGTAGGTTTCCCTTTGCTAACTGCTTTGTGTGCACTGTTCAAATGTGTGGCATCAGCTCTTTATGTAGTTAATAATTTTGTGGCAATCCCTTTGTAATGGGCAGATAATTGTCAGGGTCACATAGCTTGTCATACTCAGAGTCCTGTGCTGTGGCAGCTGCTCATAAGCATTGCATTGTCAGTTGCAAATGGATGCAATGTGTGAAATATATTTTGTTTTGTTATTTAATTACGTGTGTTGTAGTTATGCTAATGTATAGACTACACAATTTTGCCTCATATTTTATAACTGCACTTTAATTACCTTTTCCCTTCACTCCTTAGGCCACGCTGTTCGGTTCCGGTGTCCATTAACAGATGTGGAGGTGAGGGAGCGGGATGTGGCCGTGCTGGAGTGCGAGGTGCCTGATGAGTCCGTCTCAGCAGCCTGGTACTTGGAGGACCAGAGGCTGATGCCGAGCAGTAAATACGGGATGGAACAGAAAGGAACCAAACGAAGACTCACCATCCACGATGTTGGGACAGATGATGATGGAGTGTATCTCTGTGAGATGCCGGACGGAGCAAAGAGCATTGCAGAGCTATCAGTTAAAGGTATTATGCACGGAATGTAAAAACACTATTATTAAAAGCAAAATGTGTGACTCATGTTTCTTCCTGTTAAATGGAAACTACATGGATAAAATATTTTTCTCCTTACAGGTACAATTGTTCGCAAACTTCCTCGGAAACTGGAGGTCCTTGAAGGCGAGAACGCAGCTTTCTGTGTGGAGGTGGAGGACGATGAAATGGAGGTCCACTGGTTCAAAGACGGTCTGAAACTACATGAAACACACCAGACCATCCTCAAGTCTTTTGGCAAAACTCACATTCTGGTCTTTGTCAATGTGGCCCACCGAGACACAGGGGTCGTGACCTTTGTCACAGGAAGATCAAAGACCTCATCACGTCTTAAGGTCAAAGGTAATTCTCTTAAAAGGACTGTGTCAGCTGTTTTAGTTCTTTAATTTTCAAACTTTGACTTCTATTTCTTAAAATCTGAAAATTGTTGAAAGCTTTAAGACTTCAGTATATATAGTACAGATTATGAAAGCCTATTTTTTTAAATAAACTTTTAATTTATTTTTCATTCTACTCCTCTCTGTCATTTAGCCATTAGACACTGTCCCCCTATCTGCCCTGTGGGTGTCAAAATGGACACTGATCGACCCAACGGTGCCCTTCTCACCTGGGTTCCTTCCCCCAACACCCAGATGTCCACCCGATCCATATTTGTGGTGGAGAGACAAGAAGTGGGCTCTCAGGAGTGGCAGAAGTGTTTCACCTCAGAGACCGCCACCTCTGCTGAGGTCGCAGGTGACAGCGTGCCATGTGAAGGAGACTACCGCTTTAGAGTCTGCTGCATCAACAAGTACGGGCGAAGTAGTCATGTGGAGTTTCCCAAAGTCGTCCACCTGGGTGAGGAAATAAATGACATACACACTACAATATGAAAAGAAATCAATGACATTTGGAGGCAAACAGACAGCAGTGCTAGAAAACTATTTTTTTCTTAACGTTTTCTTCTGGTTTTTTAAATTATTCTTAGTTCCTGGCCCCAAAATTCGCAGCCGACTCAAAGGCTGTGAGGTTATGGAGGGAGGAGAGGCCCACTTCTTCATTGAACTATCTGCCGCAATGGTGGGAACCTGGTTTCTAAACAGTGCCCAACTGCAGCATGGCGGCCGATACTTGATTCAACAGTCCCAAACGCAGCACTCGCTGGTCATCCGTGACACTCGTGCTGCAGACGACACAGCAGAGGTCACGTTCATAGCCAACGGAGTCCGGGATTCAGCTGTGCTCAAAGTTAAACGTTGGTGTTAAATTTAATCTGTGAACTTTGCCACATGTAGATTATAATACAAAAAGTTTGGGGATGTTTATCTAATTTTGTGTTAATTTCTCTGCAGCCGCTGTGGTAAAATTCAACCCTCTGTCAGAATTAGATAGCAATAAAGTGGTGGAGACTGGTGATGCGATTGTTCTCTATTGTGAGGTCTCCCACCCCTTTGCAAAAGTAACCTGGTCCAAGGATGGCGAAGAGCTCCAGGTGAGCGATAGCCTCTTCATTCAATCAGAGGGGAACATGAGGAGGATTGTGATCCAGTCAGCTGAAGCATGTCACTCAGGAGTTTATACATGTGAGACCTCAGGGGACGTCATCAAATTTAATGTGGCTGTGGCAGGTAAACAACATTTAAATAATACGGTCACTCTCTAGTACCTTGTCTTTCACTCGTCAGCACCTTTCTGCCTCTTCCCGCTACAAATTTCCAGGTCCTCCTGTGGAGTTCAGTCAGGTCCCAGAGGAGGAGCTCCATAAGAGCAGCATGGAGTTGGACCCTGTGGTGCTGCTGTGCCACGTATCCAGAGAGGATGCTGAAGTCATGTGGTAAGCAGTTAGGTCTTGTTAGAGAGAGGAATAAGAAATATTGCTTACTTCTCCTTCACACAATCTTATTCAGATATACAGCAGTCATTAGATTTAGTATAATCTGACATCATGTATTTTAGTTATTTTACAGTTTATCAAATCTGTGTCCCAGGTATAAGGATGGACATGAGATCCGTCCCAGTGACAACATCACTCTGCAGGCAGATGGAACTGTCAGGAGGTTAATAATCCGCTCTGCAGAAACCACAGATGCTGGCACCTACACCTGCCAAGCAGGAAACAACAGCATGGAGTTCACCGTTAACGTCAGAGGTACAGGGACAGTGCGAACCCCTGTTGGTCTGCGATACACAGATGAATTAATTAACATGTAATTAGAATAACACAAAAGCTTCCACTATGTACAAACACAGAGCCCCCAGTGATGATTGTTGAACCTACGGATGATGTTGTGATGGAAAGCTACATCTCAGAAGAGATCAACCTTCAGTGCGAATTGTCACGCTCAAGTGGGCAGGTACAGTGGTACAAGGATGGGCAGGAGGTGGAAGAGAGCAACAATATCCAAATGATAGCCGAGGGTCCTTACAGGAGGCTGAACATCCTCTGTGCATCAGTAGAGGAATGTGGAGAGTATGTCTGCAAAACAGATGGAGACTCAGTTTTTTTCCAGCTTACTGTCACAGGTTTGTGTGTTCTCTGGTTCTGCAATACTCTTATTAGAAAGGTGTGGAAAGATCTTACATCTTAACTAATAAAAACATTTTTACCTTTCCATTCCAGAGCCACCGGTCCGAATTGTATTTCCAAGTCAATCAGAGCTGGAATTGACACATTTAGCCCCAGAGAGGATGGAGCTCAGCTGTGAGATCTCCAAACCAGATGCCCCAGTTGTGTGGTACAGAGATGGCCTGGAGGTAGAAGAGGGTCCTAACTTGATACTTGAAATAGATGGGGCCCAACGCAGACTCGTCATACCCGCCACCACTTTGGATGAGACGGGAGAGTATATATGTGAAACTGAAAATGACTCTATAGCATTCCTGGTAACTATTAGAGGTAAGAATAAAGACATAAGCATAATCACATGGCAAGTTGTTAAAGTGATTCCAAATAAATAAATACATACATACACACACACATACTTGTTTTTAAATATTATTAATCCTCCTTTTTATTCAGAGCCACCAGTGAAACTTACTCATCCCAAAAACACACCTGAAGAGCTGGAGAGTTTTGCTGGCAAACCGATTGTGATGGAGATCCAGGTGTCCCGGCAAAGTGCACAAGTCAAGTGGTTGCTGGATGGCAAAGAAGTAGAGGAGAACAGTAATGTTACCATCACAGAGGATGGGCTCATCCGTCGACTGACCATCCACATTCCTACGCCAGATGATTCTGGAAAATACACCTGTGATGCGTTTGATGATCAAATTGATTTTCAAGTCAAAGTAACAGGTAAGAAGAAAACGCTTGATTTAGTGGATTAAGTGGATTTCTTGCCAATGATATCATACTGATCGCCAATATGTAATTCTGCATCCTTAGAGCCTCCAGTGAAGATCATAAGAAAGTCAGAGATAAAGAGAAATCTAAAGTCACTGATTTCGGATGACATTGTGCTGGAGTGTGAACTCTCCAGAGCCAACGCTGTTGCCAAATGGTACAAGGATGGCTGTCGTATTGAGGGCGATGAAAGATTCTGTGAAGAGGAAGAAGGTACCTTCCGCTCACTGGTTATCCTCAATGCTGAACTCAGAGACTCAGGAGAGTACTTTCTGGATGTTGGAGATGACAACATCAGCTTCCAGGTTACAGTAGAAGGTAGTGTTACTGTTAAAATGTGTTTTTTACCAGCTACTCAGCCAACCCCAATCTTTCCCCTATTTTTTTGAAAGAAATCAAAAATTCACCTTTCCTCTCTTTTGCCCTTAGAGCCCCCAGTGACTATTGTAGGAAATTCAATTGACCCTGACTACCAGGAGATGGTGGCAGGTGATGACCTGTTCTTGGCCTGTGAGGTCTCCCGTGCCAATGCCCCTGTCCAGTGGTACTGCAATGACAGACTGCTCACCACTGACTCGCGTACCTACATCGAGAGTTATGGGACTCTGAGGAAAATTATCATCACAAATGTTCAGCCCTCAGATTCTGGGAAGTACATGTGTGATGCTGTGGATGACAAGATGATCACTGTTATCAGGATTCAAGGTAAACAACCACGGTAAAGGTCAGAAACCAAATCAAGAAGTTACCTGCTATATGCTTCTCTTTTCTTTTACACGTTAGAACCTCCAGTCACGTTTGTGAACAAAGAGGATGACATTGTTGTGACGGGCTACGAAGCAGAGAGTGTGACCTTGACAAGTTATGTGTCAAAGGACAGTGCTCTAGTGCGCTGGCTGAAAAACTGGATGCCTGTTGAGTGTGAACGTTTCCATGCGCTCGCTGAGGGCCATAAACGCACCCTTACTATTGAGCCTCTGAGGCGCTCTGATGCTGGCGAGTACACCTGCGATGTCAACACAGACCAAATCCACTTCAGCCTGCTGGTCAAAGGTCACAATTTGAAATTTAATTTTGTCATTTGATAACATTATAAAACAGTCACTATACCTTATATAATATTATAATTCTTTTGCATCTCAGAAATGAGAATTAAGTTTGCGAGGCCGCTCCAGGACACTGTAGGTTATGCTGATGGTATGGTGACCCTTCGCTGTGAAGTGTGTAAGCCAAAGGCAGATGTCCAGTGGCTGAAGAATGGTGTGGAGGTGGTTCCAAGCAGGAGATTCTCCATTCGGGCAGATGGAGTGGAAAGAAGCTTGACCATCCACCGATTAACTAGAGACGATGCTGGGGAATACAAATGTGAATCCAGAGATGACCAGACTGTTGCATCACTAAGAGTAGAGAGTGAGTGTGCATGGATTCAGGTTTCCTGTCTTTTCTTATGCAACATACTCTGATGATAAACCGTCTGTGTTTTTTCAGTGCCCCGAGTGGTGGAGTTCCTCACAGAGCTCCACAACACCACAGTGCTTGAGGGAGAAGATGCCACTTTTAAGTGTGTGGTTTCCCCTGAGGATGTCCAATTGGTCTGGCTCATGGACAATGAGCCAGTCACACTGGGAGAGCGTTTTCAAGCATCCCAAAATGGCCTTTGCCACACCTTGGTGATTAAGAAGTGTCAGCTGTTGGACTGTTCGAGGATTTCAGCGGAGGCTGAGGGAACAGTTAGTAAAGCCAGCCTCAAAGTGCAGGGTAAGGTGCAGGATAATTCAGTGAAAAGAAAAGAGTGAAAACTACATATTCACACATTCACTGTGACCTTTTTCTGTCCCTCCTGTTTACGTTCAGAGGCTCAGGTCATGTTTACAAAGAGAATGGATGCAGTCATGGCAGAAGAGTTTGGCGATGCGACCTTGGAAACAGAGATTAGTCTGGAGACAGGCGAGGTTCAGTGGATGAGGCAGGGGGTGGTCATCCAGCCTGGTCCTCGTCACACACTAGCACAGAACGGGTGTAAACGCAGTTTGACCATCTCCAACTTGACCCTGTCAGACAGGGGAACCTACCGCTGTGAGACTCTGCATGACCGGACACAAGTCAAGCTCAATGTAGAACGTAAGTGGTGTGAGGCCTCTCTAAATAAATGTGGCCAAATGCTAAGAGGCTTGTCGTCTTCACTTTGAAGTTTATAATTATCCTGTCTAATTCTAATCCACGTCATGCCTACAAATTCAGCCAGAAAAATCTCCATCCGTAAAGCCCTAACTGACCAAGAAACCTTTGAACGTGAGACTGCCTCCTTTGAGGTGGAGCTCTCCCACACAGATGTGGAGGGAATTTGGCAGAAGGACGGAATTCGTGTGAAACCAAACAACCAGTGTCGGGTAAGCACCAATGGAAGAATCCACAGCCTCACTATTTCTAACCTCACTCTGGAGGACACAGGCACCATCGTCTTCTCTGCTGAAGGAGTGCGAACCACTGCCAGGCTTGCAATTAAAGGTAACGACCGTGCCTGTACATCACCTGAGTATTTAACTGGACTGAGAGATGGACAGAAAAATAACCATGACTGGCTGTCTACATTTTTGTTAATTCATCGACTGATTTTAAATGAATAGAGACACCTGTGTCCATCTTGAGAGCACTGACCGATGTCCGTGTGGAGGAGGAATTTCCTGCCACTCTGGAGTGTGAATTCTCCCGGCAAAATGTTGAAGTTAGGTGGTTCAGGGTAAGAAAAAACAATTAAACCTAACATAGCACACAACCATATTTTGGCATGAAGACGCGACAGCAACAGATATTACACTCATGAGGAATACCTTTTTCTTTTTACCATCTGTGAATCAGAGCGGCATGGAGCTGAAGCCTGGTAAAAACTGTCGGATCTACTCCATGGGTCGAAAACGGTTCTGTCAAATCCTGCAGTGCTCCCCGAGTGACACTGGCACCTACACGTGTGACACAGGAGAGATTAACACTTCCTGTTCACTGGAGGTTTATGGTAAATGTCTGAACAGATACCATAACAGGCATTGCATTTTAAAATCAGTCTTCATATGTACATTCAATTGAAATTCTACATTTCAGTATTTCACATTTCTTGGATCTTCCAAACTTCATGTTGATTTGGTCAGTGATATACCTGTTCCTAAGCTTGTACTATGCTGCCATCTAGTGTTTTGAGGAGAAGCTTACAGCATGAACTTTATATCTTTCTGTTTTGGCATCTATTGATCTATGAAAATCTTTACAGAGCATGAGTTGGAGATAGTGCAGGATCTGGAGGATCTTTACATTCAGGAGGACCAGAACGCTGTCTTCATGTGCGAGGTCTCTCTGGAGGACGTGACTGGAGAGTGGTACAAGGATGGACACAAGATCAGGCCCACGAGCACCATCAAGATCCGCACTGAGGGTCAGAAAAGGAACAGATTGATGAATGATGATATTGACTCTAATGAGGCTAAGAGACAATAACAATAGCACATATATAATTTAACAGGGTAACAAATGTGTGAAACAGCCAACAACATTGATTATATGTATTATGCAATGTTGACGTACAGCATAACACTGATACATCAGGATTCATCCAGGAAATGTAAAGAACTGTAAACAGGAATTCAACACAAAAGAGACATGGTTGAATTTGTGGTAATGGGCAGAAACCAAGATGCCCACAAATAATTATGTATTTCGTTGAGCCCTCGACCTCTTAGTGAGGTGAGAGGTCTTCAGGAAACTCAAACAAAGAACTTTCAGCCATAGCTCGAACTTGTAAGCTAGTAAACATAAAAACGTCTTGCTAGCTTGTTAGCTAATCTTGTTTGATACGAGCTCGCGAGAGTAAATGAACTTCAGTACAAAACTAGACTTTAAATGTAGACAAATGGCCGTAAAAGTGTGATTTTATAATGTTGGACTAAATCAATGTGCCATATAGGAAAACAGGCTAATGTACCTGTGGTTGTTGTTCAGGGACCAAACACTTCCTGTTGATGTGTAACGTCAAAGCTGAGGATGCCGGAGAAATCCGCTTTGCAGCCAGAGACGTTGAATCAGTAGCTTATCTTGAGGTCGAAGGTAAGCTATTTTTTTGCCTTTATAAAAATACATTAGGCTATTTGTGCAGGCTAATTGTTTTTGTGTAAATTACTGAAAGCTTAATATTTGTTTGAATCTAGAGCTTCCGGTTTGCATTGTTAAACCCCTGCGAGACCGGACAGCGCTGGAGAAACACCGGGTGATACTGGAGTGCGCCGTGTCGTCGCCCAGTTGCGCCGCCTCCTGGTTCAAGGGCGGGGAGGAGCTGGCTCCCTCAGACCGGGTGGAGATGCTGGTCGACGGCTGTTACCACAAACTGGTGATCCGAGAGGTGGCTGTGGAGGATGAGGGCACCTACAGCATCCAGGTTGGGGAGCACACATCCACAGCCAAACTGCTGGTGGAAGGTAAGATTGCTCCAATAATAAAGCTGAATTAATTTAAAATCACCTACCACACGTGATTTTGTTGTTATTATTAGTAGTAGTAGTATTGTTGTTGTTGTTATCATTACTATTATTATTATCGGTGTTGTTGTTGTTGTTCTAATAATCATATCGTCATAGTAAATTGCTTTCCCATCATGCCTCTGCAGCCCAGGCACTTGTGATGGTCAGAGGGCTTGAGGATGTGGAGGTGATTGAACCCGAGCCAGCGTCTTTCCAGTGTGAGGTGTCAGTCGCCATAAACAAACCTCCGGTTTGGACTTTGAATGGAGAGACACTCCACACGGGCCCCTCTGTCCGGATGGACAACCACGGGACGGTCCACAAACTCACCCTGAGAAACACCACTGCGGACATGAGCGGAACCGTGAAGTTTACCATGGGAAAGGCCAAGAGCAGTGCCACCCTCAGTGTTTTGGCAGAGTAGGAAAACAACAGCAAGTGACTCTGACTGGCAGAAAGGAAGTGAACTGGCTGTAAAACGTGGGAATTGGGTTGAATGGCCTGTATGTCTCTCTACTGCGTTTATATTAAATTGAGGGTGCTACTGAGTGATGCTCGAAAGGACTGAGCATGTTCAACGTGAGACATGTTTCTTCAGTCCAGTATTTGCCTTTTTTACACTGATATTTATTTCCAGAGGTAACTTTACATTCTTATATTCCGATGAACCCCAGCCAAAATAAAACACATAAAGTCAAAACTTTTCTACAGGATTACACACATGATGTGTATAATCATCTTCATCACCACTTCAACACATAAATAATGACTCATGTGCAGGTTTATATCAAAATGCTTTATTGAAAAACACAAAAATCCAAAAATGTTAAAAACATTAGCCAGATAGTCAGTTAAATGAGATTATCATGCCAGAATATAAGACTGATGCATCTTCTTGAAATGCATGCAGGTCACATCAAAAGTGCAAATGTGCTGGAGGACCTTTTTTTTCAATAAATAAGAATAGTTACATCCTCACAGTTTAAAATACACACACACACGCACACAAACACACACACACCTTGAGGTTCAGCTGCTGGGTAGGAGTCCTGCTACACAACAACAAAACTGGAATAAAAAAAAAAAACTCCCAGCAGTGTGACGATACTGGTCATACTGGAGAAGGCTCAGCTGTAGGTCACTTGTGATCAGACAGTGGTTAAAGTTTAGTGGTTGATTTTAAAGCTGCTCTTGTGAAGATAACATGCTGGTGGCTCCAAATACAGACAAAAGGATATTAAATCTTTTATAGTCTGTCCATTTTTTTGTCATTTTATATAGAAATCAGTTCAGATTTGACCCTTAAAGGAATACGCCACAAAAAACAAAGGCAGTCACAGTAGCTGCAATAAAATAAACAAATGTCCTTGCACACTTCTCCAGTGCTTAAACTACTGGTCAATTAATAGATTCATCAGTCTATTATTGTGCAAGTGAACAATTTGTTTTTATGACTTAACCACCCCTACTGCACAATGCATTATGCCATATAACCTTCATATTTCTTTGTTTTTTCATCATCTAGATACCTCTGCTCTGGTAATTTGTTTAAACTGTGAATTCCACCCATTTAAACTGCTGTAAATCCAAACAGAAGTTGCCACAGGGTTTTAACTGGGTACCCGATGTACATATTGTATGTACAATCATTGCAGATCCATGCAGACTTGATGAGAATATTTACATAAAAACGCATCCCAGCAGACTGTACAACACCACAGAGGAGCTAGATGACGCTGTGCACTGCTGATTGTGTTTCATGGAACCATTATCCCCAGGGGGAACTGCTTGAAAACAAACTAAATGCTGCTAATGAGCCTTTTGTACTTTGGTATAGCTTTTAGGGATAACTGAGGCCACGCAAGAGTTAAATTCCTGGGATCAGAGTACTACACAGGCACCAGAGCGAGGCCCTGTGGCTCCAGGGGGCAGAGTTTTCTGCTGTGCTCCACCTCTGTTTAACCCTGGGCTGCTGCTCCTGGCTACGGCAGGGGATGGAGACTCTCCCTGGACAGCTGTGTCCCCGCTAACAGTGCCCTCTGCTGGGGTTTGGTCCCGGCCATTGACCTGCTTGGACCTGGAGAGGGACAGCCGTCTGAAGATGGAGAGCTGAGAGGAGCACAGCAGAGAGAGTATAGTCCCAGTTTGTTACATTTGGTCTCAAAGTGCAGTGGTGTAAATGATGTTCAGACGTAATACACCAATAAAGTCTCAAGTGTTCACAAAGTGAATCGGCTGTGTAGCAGATGATATAACGATTACCCATAAAATATTTTGACTACAATTTAAGGCCACACACGATCTTCAGTGAACCTGTCTGATTATTTCAGATTATTTTCATCAACCTGGACATATCTGATGCGACACATTTGTTTTTCTGTCGTTTCACCCTCCCCTCCTCTTTGTTCCTTGCTTCCTCCTTACATCTCTTCATTAATGTCAGTTGTCTACCTTTTTGTTGGAGCCTGATTGGCTCTTTGAGTTGCTGTCTGATGTCCCATTGGCTGGAGTGGTGCTGTCACCTGCCTTGTCTTCCCCAGTGGTTTCAGACTTCTCAATGATTTCAGCTTCTGTTGACATTAGACATTGACCGTGAGACATTTATATTTGATGGAGCATCCATATCTTTCTCTCCAGGCAAGAACAAATGCCAGTCACCTTTCTGCTCTCCGTTAGGTACTGATTGTTCTTTGAGGGTTTCTTCAGGCTTCTGGGAACATGAGATGTTATGTGTTAGTGTGAATAGGAACAATGATCAGTGACATTTATTTCAGCTCTATAAACCTACAGAGCTCTGAGTTTCCTCTTGTGATTTCTCTGCCAACTCATCCAAACTCTGTGAAGACGGCCCTTCAGTCTCAGCTGATGTATCATTCTCCTCCTCCCCCACCCCTTCATCGTCAGCATCGTCTTCCTCCTCTATTTCCTCATCGTCTTCCTCATCACCATTGCTCCACGTTGGATCTAATCGTTTTGGCAAATCCTAACAATGAAAAAAAAAACCTTTTGAGACACGGAAGACATATCAAGACATGTTTTACAGACAATCACTATGGGTGGCAAACACAAATTAGAGGAAGAAGGATAGAGGATATAAACTTTGAAAGCAAGCGTGACTGAGCTATTCTGCACGACAGCAGGGAATGATGGGAAGGCGTTACAGCTCGGACTATGAACACAAAGACATTGAAATGAAGAAGAAAAGATGCCTGACCTGCTCCGTAGAATCAGCAAATTATATACTCAAAAACCATAAGGGAGAGGAAAAGCATTAACAGATCTATTTCCTTTAGTCAGTGGCCTGGTGGTGTATCTATAAGAACCACAATGTGCTGTCACACTTCTGGCATCTGGGTTTTTGTTTGTTCCCCTCAATCCTCATTTTATTTCGAAAAGCACACAGAACATAAACCATGAGATACAGACATTTATTGCAGGAGTCAGAAATGAATAAAGACAGAAAAAGAAGAAGAAGAAGAAGGTAGATAAAATAAAATAGGAGGCAAATAAAATGTAAAAGAAAAGAAATCACCTTTCTAAAACAAAAAAAAATCTCAGAATCTCAAGTTTTGCATGAATGCAAAATTTTCAACAAACTGAGACATGCATCCATTCTATGAGAAGCAAATGAAATGAAAGGCACAGTGTGTTCTTGCAGTAGCAGAAAGCACCAGGATGTAGGAAGCTCTCAACCTCATACCAGCCTAAAAGCAAATTGATGCATAAACATTATTTATCCAGTATTTACTGATATATTTATGTATTTTTCCTGAGGGAGTCTTCCCAATGGGATCAATCTAATCTATCTTCTAGTTCTATCTAATCTAATCTAAGTTAAACGATATAATCAATTTACTGAGAGAATAACAGTCCGGTTGTTTTAACAATGCAAATAATCCTCGTCTCAGAGGTCAGGGTTATTTCAGGTTGAGGTACTGGGGTAAAACGTCACCCCAAAACTCCTCTGACTCCCCTGCAGCATGACCTTTGACCCCCGATCTTGGTTTACTTGTAGATTTTGCACTTTGTCTTTTGACTTTTTTGAGTTCTTCCTCCTCTTCTTCACTCTCATCCTCGTCATCATCACCCTCCTCATCTTCCTCACTTTTTTGTTCCTCCTCCATCTCCTCTTCTTCTTCCTCTTCTTCGTCCTCTTCCTCCTCCTCCTCCTCTTCCTCAGGACATTCTTCTTCTTCCACCTCTTCTTCATCTTCTTCACTCTCATTTTCTTCATCTGTATCTTGCTCAGTACTTTCTTCCCCCTCTTCTTCCTCCTCCTGCTCTTCATTTTCACTCTCCTCCTCTTCATCTGTCTCTTCGTCAGAACTTTCTTCCGCTTCTTCTTCACCTACGTCTTCCTCCCCCTGCTCTTCATTTTCACTCTCCTCTTCAAAACTACTCTCCTCCTCTTCCTCCTGAGAACTACTCGCTGTTTTCCCCTCTTCCTCCTCCTCTTCACCCTCACTCTCTACATAACTCTCCTCTCTGTCACTTTCATCCTCCTCCTCCTCACCCTCACTCTCCAAATCCTCCTCCTCTTCTTCCTCTACCTCCTCCTCATTTTCAGTTTCTCCTCCCTTGCTTTCTGACTCATGACCCGACCCTTCCTCCTCCTCTTCATCGCTTACTTCACTCTCCTTCTCTTCAGTCTCATTTTTACTTTCACTTTCTGCTGTCCTGCTTCCCTCCTCTTCCTCAGATTCACTTTCATCTTCCTCCTCATCCTGACATTCCTCCATGTCTAAGCTAGTTTCTGACTTATCTTCTGGCTGAAAGGTGTCGCTGTCTTTCTCTTCTTCTTCTTCTGCTGTAACATTATCAACACTCTCGCTCTGCTCTTCCTCCTCTTCTGCCTCGCTTATGTCTGCACTCGTTCTCTGCCCCTTCTCATCTTCATCCTCCTCCTCCTTTCTGATTGTTGCTGAGTCTGTCTGCTCATCACTGGCCTCTTTACTTTCACCCTGGCTTGTTCCCTTCTCGTCCTGACTCGTGCTTTCTTCAAGACTCTCAGGTGCAGGTATTATGTTGATGCTAACTGCAGATTTTTTGCTTAAATCGGCTGAGCTAGATTCAGAATCGCCGCTTCTTGATTTCCTCACGCCGTCTTTCAGGACCCCGCCACTGCTCTCAGATGGGGATGATGACAGCGAGCTAAAATGGCTCCTGGATGCCACCTCATGCATCAGTACTGATCCAGCTGCCAGTGAGGCAGCACCAGCGAGCACAAGCTTAGACACTTTTTCTGACTGAGCCTCTTTTTTGTTTTTCTCATTCTTCCGTTTTTTAGACAAATCTACGACCTTTTTAGATTTGATATCTTCCCCCTCCTCAGAAACACGGTTAGAGCGTCCTACGCTTTCCTCATCCAAGGCATCACTCAGATGAAAGCCAGGTGAGTCAGAGCTACTACGTTTACCTCCTGCATAATGAGTTTTTACAACTGCTGCTTTGCTTTTCAAAGGTTTAGCCTGTACTTGCTTGACCTTCACCACTGCAGATTCCGAGCCAATACCCGAGGTTGACTTTTTTGTTTCAGGGCTTTGTTTAGAGTCCTGTACCTGCTTCCTGACAGACTCTATCAGCTGGCTTTTATCCTGAACTGGCCTGGTTCTGCTCTCCAGCTCCTTCACGGACATATTTACATTCTCTTTGTTCTGGATGTTCTGTCTCTGTGGAGCTTTGTGGCTTCTATGAAGCTCAGTGGGTAACGCTCGCCGAGGAGAGACCATCTCGCTCGTATGAGATGGGGACATTGACGAGATACTGCTCTGCTCCGGGGGGTTTCTCTCTGTCTGTTTTTCTTTCTGTCCTATAGTTTTCTTACCATGCTTACCCTTCCTCTATGCCCAGCATGAGAAAAAAAAAGGAGGATGGAAAAGAGGCATGCATTAGAAAGAGACATGCAGATAATTGAAGAAGCCAAAGACAAAAGAGACAGATCAACATTCTGTGCTTTTCACGATTTGCTTCTTTTCATCATCACCCTGTTCACAAGACTTTTTAAATTGTAAACAGTCCTGTTCGAGGTATTGATATGAAGATATGTTTCTCCTGTCTTTATGCATAAGGGTGTTTTTTTATGTCACATGACAAACTGATGATATGTGTTCTGTGAACAAAAAAGTGTTACCTTCTGAACTGGAGACAAAGTGAGTGTTTTATCACTGGGGTTCATCTTCATCACATGTGTCTATCAGAAGAAACAAAACAAGGAAACGGACAGAAATGACTGACAACAATCAACTTAATTTAACAATAATAAGACATTTAAAAGTCCAATGAAGCTTTGTGCTCTAATGCTTCAGTCCACATGGAGGTCAGAGGTCATAAAGATCAGTATCCAAGAAAGTGGTGCAGCTACTGTGACGTACTCATTTCTTACCATGTTGAGGAAGTCTGTGGTCTCTCCCAGGCCTTTAACACTGTCAGTGTCGGTCAGGCTTTCCACAACACTATCAGTGTCACCCCCTTCCTGCACTGACAGGACACAGAAATCACGCCATGTAAATACAATCAGAGAAATATCAGATTTTAGGTGATGCTATTCGGTTTGATGAAGCTGCAAACCAACAATCATAACAAAACATTTGGCTCACAGGGCACCATATATTAAATTAAAAAGTTTATAAAGGTTAGAAAACATGAGTAGGAGGAATAGAAGGTGGAGATGAGGTAGGTACCCTGGTGGTTTGACCCTGCACTCCTGTGTCGGTGAGTGCCGTTAAGCATCTTTCTGTGAGTCAGCTCCGTTGGTGGCAGTCCAAGTGGAATGGTCTGACTGGAGACAGGCAGTGCTGGTTGAAGAAAGCCAGGTGTCATGGCGGGCACAGTGTGGAACATGGCACCAAACTGATCGGGAGATCGCTCCTGAGGGGAATCATAAGAGACAGCCATCATCTTTAACAACAGCACTGTTTTGTCTGTAAATAAATACTGCCGCGGTGCTCTCACCCTCTCCCTCCTCCGAACTCGGGCAGAGAGACTCCTCTGCAAAGTGGAGGAGTCGGCTGTCCCCCCCAACAGCTCCACAGATGATTTGTCCAGGTAATCGTCTGTCACGTCGTCCTCCTCCAGAGTCACATCACCACAGGTCTGATCCCTTGGCTGAGCCAAAACCACCATGTGACAGCCGCCACACACAGACTGAAAACATGTACCATATCTATCATATATGAGCCATGTCCCCATAAACCTCAGAGTTATTTTTCTTTTAGACATATAACAAATGATTTTAAATAAAAGTAAAATGTGGTCATGTGAAACACCTACTGCCTGAACACTGTATTTAAGGAAGCGTGGACAAAGAGTTGGTTTGAACTGATTGGTAAAATTCTCTTCTCCCAGGCCCAGTTTACCGTGTCTCCCATCTCCAAATGTGTAGAGCAAACCTCCATCTACAAATAAAAATAATATCACCATCCTTATGTGTTTGATTGGTAGAGTGAGCCACAGTAAAGACTGTGGGATTTAATTATAAAATCATATAAGTTACAGGTGGCAGCAGAACAGATGCTACATAAAATTGAGCAGTATTTACCAGTGATAACAGCAGTGTGATTCTCTCCACAGGCCACCTGACAGACCCGTCCTTTCTTGAAGTGTTCGATCTGACGTGGCATCCGAGACTCAAAAATGAACGTCCCATGACCAAGCTGTCCAAACTGGCCGAGGCCAAATGAGTAGACACCATCCTCTGGAAGAGATGAAAGACACTTCAATAAATTGACCAAAACAGATCGACAAATGAAACATTTCAATCTGCACGCATCCTCTGTCCTTATCATCCTTCTCCTGTGTTTGTTACCTGTAAGTACCACTGTATGTCCTCCCCCACAGGCCACTTGTGTCACCGTCTCCTTGATGCTCTTCACCAGCTGAGGCACTCGATGTCTTGGTAGCTGGTCTGTACCCAAACCCAGTTTACCACTGTCTCGCTCACCAAAAGTGAACAGAGCGCCATTAACTGAGACACAATAGAGAAATACTTTTCACAATTAAAACTGAAAGTCACTGAATTTGGAATTTCCTGGACACACATACTCTACAATGCTCTTTTTATGTTTTAAATATCAGTTAGAACAACTCTATGATTGGACTTGAGTTGAGATTTTTTTTTATTAATCTTTCACCATGTTGCTCTTGATTTTATTTCTGCTCACCTGTCACTAAGGCAGAGTGGTAGTATCCGCAGGACACCCAGCTGATTGGCTGTCCCACGTTGACTTCCTGTGGAGAGGAGGTATGACTCTCCTTTCCCAAACCAATCTGCCCCTCCGTGTTGTCACCCCACATGAACAGTTTACCACTCTCTATGACGTTAATCAGCACATAAAAGGTAATTCACCAATTAGAAACTTTGGCCTATGTTTTTTTAAATTACATTCCACAGTAAAAGCTACTGCCATCTCACCTGTGAGAGCAGCTGATGTGTTAGAACCAGCAGCGAGCATTTTGATTGGTCCGTGTGAATCGAAGAACTCAACTCGCTGAAATGCCGTCCTCTCCTCGCAATCGCCAAGCCCCAGCTGCCCCTCACTGTTCCCACCTGAGGCATATACTCTTCCCTGAGCTAAAGGGGAAAAGGAAATGAGATAGCAAGGTTAAAATAGTTTCAAATTCAACTTAAATCAGAATACTTATCAGATTTAGACTCTGACCGGTGTAGATGAGAGTGTGGTTTCTTCCACAGGCCACAAGCTGAACTCTCTCAGACTTCAGAGCTGAAATTATATGATATTATATTATATTATGTGATATTAAACCAACACTGTACATAATGTCTAATACTAATGTCTAATAACTAATTTGTTGTCTTGCAAAAATACATATAGACATGTTTTTGTTGCTACTTCTTACTGATGACTAAAAATAGTTAGAATCATTTCCTCTCCTGGCTGAGTGTGTCACCTCTTCTTTCCCACACCCCTCTCCACTTCGGGACGCTGAAGGCAGCTGTCAGTGGCAGCACTTACACACAATACGAACTCCTTTTTAGATTACAATTACGAACAGACAGCTACTTAGAGACCAACCTTTAACACATGTTGGCTTGTTCACAGTCAGTTTGGATCCCAGACCGAGTTGGCCCCAGTTGTTGCTGCCAAACATAAAGAGTTTCCCATTTTCTGTGAAAGTGCAGACAGCACAGCCAACTATGAATGAGCATGGGTTCTTGCATACATGATAAAGGGCAAAACTCAAATATTGTTTAGTTAAAACTCAAAGAATATGACAATAATAATAAAAAAGATTTGTCAGTGTTTTCAATACTTTATGTGTACAGCATAAAACCTACAATTGGCTCTTACCAGTTATTAAGGCTGTATGTTCATCCCCACAAGCTATTTTGAGTGGTATGTCATTTTTGAGCCAGAATTTACTTGGGACGTTGTCAGCAAATTTACTTTTTCCAAAAGTAAAAACTGCTCCTGACTCTGCATGACAAGAAAAGTAAAAAAAAAAGGAGAGAAAACATAAATAAATTCAACTGGTGATTATTTCAAACCCAAATCAAATCAATATATTGGACATAACAATTCAAAAAGATTAGTGCAAATTGGAAGACAGGCTCTTATTTTACACTCAAAATAATGAGTTTAGTATATGGGTAGCCTTTTAAACATACATGTTGTGGAACATACGAACATAACACCAAAGAAAATACTATCCTTTCACCGTATTAAAAGTTTATACGGTATTTTGAGGTTCTAGAATTCAAATAAAATCATGTTGCCAGCTAACTGGGCTACATAGCCACATTTCAAAGCGAACTTTTTCAGTACTTTATGATTAAGACGGAAAAAGAAAGGGGGGGCGGTAGGAAAACAATTAAATACTAAAAATGAATACACTGATAACTGACAGGCTGAGGCGGAGAGAGTGAGTGGCTTATTATTCTTTTAACCAACTAGCTAAAGCAGAAGCTAACATCAAATACCTGCACTGTACTTAGCAGAACGATTATGCTAACTATCGTTTTTTTGTTTTAAACGGTTAGTAATGATCATGAGGGAGTCTCCAGTAATGACATAATAGTAGTTACTGGCCTGGTATCTCGTCCTCAGCCTCCCCTGCCATCTCTGCGGGACTATAATCCGCTTAGCTCGCAGTCGTGGGCGTGTTGCTGCCCCTCTTGTTTTCGACTCGGACAACCCGGAAGTAAACAAAACGTCTCCTAGGTTACGACGCTGGAAACGTGACCCTTAAGGGACAAGGCGGATTTTTACAGACTAACGAAGATTCAACAGTTTTGTTTTTACTTTAAGGTTGTTTTGTATTTTTTTATATTCTCCTTTAAATTGCAATTTTTTAAGTTAACATTATACTTTTGTACTATACTACACATGGTTGCATTAAATTGAGTATATTAGTAGTAGTAGCAGTTGTCGTAGTCGGAACGTTTGACATGCGCCGTTGTTTCACGTCGGTGCTGCAATCCTCATCTGTCAACAAGACCCGGCGCAGCTTCATGTCTGCTGGCTGATGTTGGTACATTTAAAGTACTGAGATCGGTTTAATATTTAATCATGTCTCTAAATATTTTATAGGATAATATGCGGGAATGATGACTGAATAACTTTTATTGTTTTAAATCATATGCTGAATCTTAACAACAACATTATGCGCAAGGAAACTTTAAGAGTCAGAGTTTTGCGTCTGTTGTGACGTTGTGTTGCGGCGGCTGCTTATTGCACTGAATTGCTGTTGGCCGAATTAAAGAGTAGCTACTTTCAATGAAGACTACATATATATATCGTCTCGCTTGAATGTATTTGCGGCTGCAAGCCTAGTTTAATTTCAGATTGAGGCGTTTTGTGAATGGAGTCTGGTTTGACGCGCAGGCGAGAAGAGAGCGTGTCAGGACGACAACCTCTAACCGCTGGCGTCCGCGTCCAGCTTTGTATGGCTGTATATTGTAGCCATAAAGATACCGATCTTGGTGTTTTTGCGATTTCCAAATTGGCATGAGTCACCCTCAGAAACGCACACTGTGTTTCAAAAGCCACTGACGAGAAATACCTCCATTCTTTCCCAGAAAACAGCCTCATTACAGATCAACAGAGAGGAGCCGGTAGCCCGCAGGAGCTGCCACTGCGGTGTCTCCGGGCCAAGGGGGTGATTATGCGGCCAGGACGGCGTCTGTACCGCGGCTGTAACTGATCTCAGGCCAGGCTTTGGGGCGCATTCCTCCGAGGTGAGCGATTTAACACGCTTGATAAAAAGGAAAATTACACCGTGTTTTGGGTGTGTTCATAGTCACCAGCTTCCAGAACCTGTGTCAAAACATGCACTTTGTTTTGGAGCCAGCTTGAACCACAATGCTGAACCGGTTGTCTTTATTATGCTGTAGCTTCTGATGATGTCCATCACCCGCAGGTCAATAGCTTGTCATGGTTTCACGCCTTGATTTGAGATATTCACTCATTAAAATTAATAATACATTGTCAATACTATCTTTGTATGACTATATTTGGTGTGATTTGGTTATCTTTTTTCATTTAGCGTTTCCATTTCGATATATCTGCCACAATGGAGGACAGTGGGGCCCCGGCTGACATCCTCCTCCACCGTCCCTGGCTTCCTCTGAGCATCAGCGGCTGCCAGCTCCTCACTAAGTTCTGGTTTGGAGACTCAGCGTACCACATCCTGCTGACTGACATGATCTGTGTGTGGGAGGAGAGGATGGACTCAGCTGGCATCCAGATACGATCGCAGGTATGCAGAAACAAAGAGGAGATGGTTGGTCCTGAAAGAAGGCTGCAAGCTGTGCTTTTACCTGCTGCAGTCAGGTGTTAGTCAGTGTTGCATTTCGTACAACATTGGGACAAATGTTGGGACGTTTATATACTCACAGTTTGTCTCTGATGTAAAAATCTTGTGTTTTTCCACCAGGAGCTGAACAGGCGTTTGCGGGCACCAGTCCATGCTTTCTTCTCCCACCTGTGTGCAGTGGTTCAGCCCTGTCTGTCAGGAAGCGGCGAGAGTGATGGTGAGGCGAAGATCTCCCTGACGCATCAGGAGAACGGTGACATCAGCATGAGGCTGAAGAGCGAGCTGGCAGGACTGCCCTTCTACTGGGAGTTTCTCTGCACCCCTGCCCCCATCAGACTGGTATCACCCACATCTCTGATTTCTAATTTAATTTAAAATGCATAAGAGCAATTCACAACCCCACTGTTTCCTCTCTGACTGTGTTGTATGTGTGTTCAGGTGTGTGCTCAGCTTGTGCGCCCCCTACTGATGATGAGCCGCCTGTTACAGCGGCAGGTGGACCAGCTGAGAGGTTTGATAGTGAGGAAGGATGCAGAGATTCAGGACTATAAGGAGAATGGAGCTACTCTCAGCAGAGGTACATTAACACACATGTGTATAACGTAACACACATATAACATGAAGTGGTAGTATACTGAACCAAAAGTATACAAGCCAGTGCCAGAGTAAAAAATGTCCCTGGCTTATTATGTAATCTAATTTATTGTGTGTGTTTGTGTTTAAACCCAGAGCGGCTGCAGACGGATGTTTTTGAGGAGCAAACCTACAGAGAGAGCTTCATGGCAAAGGTGAGAGGTCAGCAACACACACACACACACACGCACACGGCAGCCCTCGCAGCCTGTAGTTTGGGTCTGTTTTTACCGTCCTCTCTCCTCCAATCCCGATCGTTAACCGGCTGTGGCGAGCATGGCGAGAACCACATGATAAAACATTGCGGCTGCTGGAGCGAGCAGCACTCTGTCTGACTGAAACATGAGTCGCGGTGACACACTTTAAAGTCACTGCATGGCACTGTCCAGTCAGGACCACTGGGGCCTGTTGTACTACTGTGTCTGTTTGCATGTGTTTACTGTATTAGGGTGTGGAATTTCTCATCTGTGCCTGTTAACCCCTCACTGCTTTGTGTGTGTCAGACGGAGGCAGATTGACTGACAAGGCATTTCAGATCTACCTGTGGTATTTTCGAGGTGTGTCGCTTGTTTTGTTTTGTTTTAAATTGTGTATTACTTACTGGGAGACGTCAGTGAGTTCTTCATCAGTTTTGACTTAGTCGTTGGCCTTTTTTAAAGAGATCTATTTTTTTTGATTTTACACATGTAGGTTGTGGATTTTTTTTAAAGGTGAAAATCAAAGAACTTGAATGCGGGGAAATTTTCCTTCACAGGCCGATCTGTAGGATCACACTGTGGTGTCATTCACAGCTTGTTTGACTCATCATGTGCTGTTTTTAGCAAGGAAACCAGCTTGTGTGTTGATGTTGTTTGTCTAAAAGGACAAACCAGGAAAGAATCACATTTTTAGGTGGTGGAAATGCTCCAGCTCAGGTACCAGGAGTCATGGAAAGTTACATCAGGGTCACAGTGGTGGCTCTGTTCTTAGCTTTTTGGTGACCATATGATGGTTGAGGATGGTGGGCGCACAGTCAGAGACCGCAGAAGAAGAAGGAGAAGAGGAACGCTGCAGCAAATCAAAGTCTTCTCTCTCATGGTAAATTCCACCAGGCTGTGAGGAGGCCGCCTTCAGACCAAAGAGCAAACTGAAATAAAATGTGTCTGGGAAATATGTCACTTGCATCAAATGGTCAATCGCACACACACTGCATGGACCACTGTGTGTGTATGTGTGTCAGAGTACGAGTGAAGGCGTTTAGCATGAGTGTGTAGTATTTGTCTATCAGGGTAGGGCCTTTGCGCATGTGTGTGTGCTGCCTGCTGTCTGTCCACCTAGTGACATGTTTGCGTCTGTGTCTGTCTCCATGGCAACATTTGCCCGTCGTGCCATCATTCTCATAAATGAAAAACTAGATCTTACTGCAGTGACCTGGTCATCAGTTATCACTGTCAGCTAAATACAATTATCAATCAATCAATTTTTCACTAATAATGAAATAATTCTTTGTTTCCACCCTAGTGTGAACTGATTCTCTTGTTTGTAGCTGCTTCCAGTCTTAATAACAAAGTCATATCAGTCCTCTCTGTGTGTCAGAGAATGAATAAGCAGTAACGAATGAGCCTGTTTTCCAGAAACCAACTCGCAGCCATCTACTACTTGAGTGACTAATAGACAGGTCAGAGCCACAGGTACAACACAGAGTCTGTATGTCCCCTGTTCCTGGAGGAAAACATTCAGCTTTCGTTTCGCCTTCACTTTTTCCCTCCTTGATCTTGAACTTCTTTGACATTTACGCAGATATTTACGTGCCGAGTGCCAAAAGACAGCAGAGCGGACAAATATCCGCCTCATCACCCCGCACCCCCACCCCTTTTACCATTTCCACAAGAGTGTGCTTGTGTTTGTGCCATTTGTGGCCTTTGTTTCCCACACCAAGGGGAATGAAGGGCAGAGGGACAGCGAAGAGGGACGATGATGACAGGAGCAGGAGCTTTTATTTTCTACTGCAGATTTCCATGAGAGCCCCTCCCCACACGGTCACCACACAAACACCCCACCCAGCTCAGGTCAACATTGACATGGGTGGAATTAGCCCATGCTTCCCACTAATACACACACACACACACACACACTCAGATTTAACAGTGGTACACGCTGAAGCTGGTTTTGAAGCTGTAGGATGAAAAAAAGTTCAAGTCCACTTAGGATCACATTAACTTTCCTTAGATCCTAAATTTGGAGTGAGTGTGTGTGTGTGTGTGCGCGCGCGCGCACGTGTGCATGTGTTTTGTGGTAGCAGCAGCTCATGACCAGGCAGAGGGGAGTGTCTGCTTGTCCACACAGAGCAGGCTGTGACACATGCTTTTGGTTTTCCAAGTGTTGGTGCGTGTGTGTCAGTGAAGCTGTGTTTTTATCCTCATGTTTATGTTCATAAAGTGTGTGTATGTGTATGTGTATGTGTATGTGTATGTGTATGTGTATGCGTATGCGTATGCGTATGTGTTTGCGTATGCACTGGTGATTCACGCATTGCAGTTTTCAGCACAGCGTCACAGTTGTCAGCTCTGAATTGAATTGTCATTGTTTGGGAATGTTGCCCACTTCCTTTTTCATGAGACGGCGGCTTCACAGCTCCACAGTGACCACGCTGCAATATAACGACATCTGACAATTAGTGGCCACTCAGTTGAGCTGCACAGTCACATAATTGAGCCAAAATGTTGTGGCTTCCAAATTTGGTCTTCCTTACTCCAACTTTACTCCTTTTTTCCCCCAAAGTGAAGGTTCCTCTGAGTCGATTTGGTGTTGACTGTGCTTGAGAATTAATGAGAAATATCTTTTTCTCATTTACGGTGTAGAGATGTCTAGTTTTCTGTCCCCGTTTAAAGCAGCTGTTGGTCTTTGGGCCGTAAACAAAGGTCTGCGCTGGCCCAACTGGAGTCAAATCCTAGTATCTGTCTGCTTCAACCAGAGGTTCGAAGTTAAGATGAGGACAGAAAACTTTTCATCCGGTGACCACAGGAGCAGAAGAGGTCTAAAATCCACAGTTTGATTTGATGGGAAGCTGCAGATATTGAGGGATTGGAATTGGTTGAAGCTTGTTTGCTCCCTTTCATTGGTACGATCGACCATGTGTTTGACAATAAATCGTGGATCACCCATAACTTCTGAATAGTGGCTCTGATTTGGGTTATGGTGACGATGGAGGCATTTTGCAGCCCGATCTCCTCCAACACATCCGTGTAGCGTCGCTCTTCTCTCCTCCCTCCCTCCTCTGTAAATGATTGACTCTCATAAACGGAGCGAGCGGCTTTTTATCTCACATACCTGAGGAATTCAGGGCCTGGGTGGTACAGAGGCGAGGCTGATACAAACGACTGCTACACACATACACATGAAAGTGATGGTGAGCTCAGAATATTCAGCCTCCTCGCCACTGTCAACCAAATAGTCTTGGTCTGTAAGAAATTGTATTTGCTGATGTATCCGGATCTGATCTGTGGAGTAAAAGACGGCAAAACAAAAACATCTCCACACAGTAGATCACCATCCGCCTCTTCCTTTGCCTTCTGTCAGTTGCACACAGTTTCCACAGGGTTGTCCCTGGTCTGGGTCTGTAATTAGGCCTTCTGCGGCCTGGCTGCTCCCCCTCTTCAGCTGCTGCTCGCTGGGCCAAGCCCCGGCCTGGACGGGCCGAGTGCGGCGTCCCGCAAAAGCATCATGAGACTTTGAGCAACATGAGAGCAGCAACACAAAACACGGCAGCAGCTCTTGTCAGTACGTGAAACACGACGCGCGCAATTTGCTCCTCCAGGATCCTCCTCCTGGAGTGCAGTATTTCAATTGTGACACTTAACACTTAACTTAACCGACAACGCGGCGTCTGTGTGCGGCGAGTCAAACCGAATTAATGCGAGCCACAAACAAATATTAGGCCTTGCTTTGCTGACAGAAGACGAGTGTTTCTGGCTTTGGCTTTGGCTATTATAAGGTTTCTGTCTCATAATGCACACACTGTGCATGGTAAAAAACATTAACATCTTCTAAAAGGTCCAAACCTCATCACTCCAGATCCTGTCGAACCTTGGGTAGCTGTCTTCCTAAGGGTGCAGACAGAAAGCGATGCATCGCTCCTGGATATGGAGCAGGAAGCAGAGAGAGCAAGGTCTGGAGGGAAAATAAACACAATGTCAGCAATGGAGACGAGGATGAGGATGAGGGAAAGGGGCCTGGAGACTCTCTGGCACCAGACCCCCATCCCTGTTTGGAAAACAACAACAACATCAGCAGCAGCATCAGTGCATCTATAATCAGCTGTTTGCCTGCTAATAATAATAAACACCAACATGCTTCCCCATCCTCTCATCGCCTTCACGATGCTTAACTGTGGAGAAGGAGGCAGGGTCTGGATGTGTGGCCACCAGGTGAGCACTCCTCCACCTCCTCCAAACTCCTCCCAGCCTTTTCCCTCTGTGGTCGGAGGACTTTGTTCTGCTACAAGAGCAGGGAGGATCTTTCCAGAGCTTTACACTGCTCGACAACACCGGCGAGAGGTTATTGACCTGCTGTATCGCCTTTTTATCCCTCGTCTGGTATTTAGATTCTGCTCAGCTGCAGTAGATAACAATACTCTGACTGTGTTCACACCCTGTGGCCACTTTCATACCTTTCCTAAAATACTGGGAGGTGTGGAAGCTTTGTTGTGCTGTGAAAACAACGTTACGCATCGCCAAAAACAATAATACATTTTGAACAAGTCTGTAATTTTGATTTAAGTCAAAATGGTGACAGTGATTATAATAGGTTAGATCATTTGATTGATCAGTCAACATTTTTGTCAAAGAAAGGACAAGCTTTACATGCTGCACGTTTTACCCGTGAACCAGGAAACGATGCAGAAAATTATATTTGCTATAATAATAATCTAGTTTGAATGTACCTAATAACGAGCACAGTATTTCTGATGAAATAAACTGAAATGAGCAGATTGGGGGGGGGGGGGGGGGTTGAAGGGGTGTTGAATAAAAAGAGAATAAGGATCGGCTTTCTGCTGCTTCCTCTCCCCTCAGCACATTGGTTTCTCTGTGCCCAAAGCAGAACTAAGCCTCACTAGAGCATACATTTATTTTTACGATATTTAAACAAACAAATAACAAAAATAAATCAATGCGAAACCTCGAAACCTGACCAAAGTGTGTTTAGGAGCCCCTCTGCACTGACAGCGAGCGGGAGACCACCAATTTCTCCCGGTCAATATTTGAGGAGCTAATTTGGAGAGTTTGTCCTCTCCATCGGTGGAAAAAAGAGGGATTTAGTGAATAGCATGTGTTTTTCTATGCGTCGGACGTGTGTCCGCATAATGTCGCATGAGTTTACACGCACCCTTATCTGTCAGTCTTGCGGTTGACAGAGCTGATGTGTGTGTGTGTGTGCGTGTGTGTGTCTGCCTGTGGTCAGCTGTGCCAGTATTACAGCTTTGATTCGAGGCTTATCGCGGCCCCAGCACACCCTGCATCACACCTCAGACATGTGACTCCCATAGTGGGGCCAGAAAACAAACATACCTGAAGGCACCAAGCTGCGAAAAGGAAACTTCACCTAATGTTTATATTTTGTGCGTCTGATTCTTTCTTTTTTCATTATTATTATTTTAAAGTGCATTTAAAGGACTGTTTTGCTTTGTTACGTCTGGATTTTTTCAAAATAGTTGTGGCTTTTGTTTCTTTTGGTTCAGACATTGTTCCAATAGCTTCAGGTTCAAATGAAACCAGGGAAATGGCTGACATGGAAATAAATCTGAGAGTTCAGACATCATGAGCAGCCCCACATGATCAGATGTGATGTAAACAAGGCAACAGTTTATATACGTTGTCTAACATAAGGATTGACACCTCGGTTGTGGTTCTGCAGTTGTCTGGAGACACTCGATTGTATAGTAGAGAATTGAAAACATTCAGTTCATAACAAATGTATTTTTGTTACTAATTAAAGTAAAGCAGTTGCTTACCATCTCCATCAACTCTCTCCTCCCATCAGACTCTTCCTCTGGTTTGCTCTGAGCAGCAGGACTCTCTGGGCTTCGACGACGACCTACAGCAGCTGTACGCCTCCATCGTCGCTCACAGAATCAAGCATACACAAAAACGCAGACTGTCGGAGGAGCACTCAGCTGAGGTGGACCGGTCCGCCACTGAGAAACCTGACCTCAATCAAACATCAGGTTAGTTTGGTTTAAAGTCTAAGAATCTCAAAATGAACCATCTTCCTCCTCACCGATGTAAATCCACATGTGGACAGACCAAACCAAATGCATCATGATCTCCAAGCTATCAGTTGAATGTTGTTGATTTATAGGATTCATTGAGTGTGTCTGATGGTTGTTTGTCCTGGACCCTCAGATGTTGGACATGTCCATGGTGAGACAGCTGAGGGCAGAGAACAGAGCGACGACAGTCAGACAGATGAGACAAGAGCCACAGTGCCCCAAAAAGCCAAGGTACTGCGTCACATCAAGAATACACTCATATCACCACATTTTATAATTCAGCTAATTTCATTCATTGATGGAAAAATAGACAACTTTAAAAACATTATGAGACAAGAACCAGCATTTAAAAAATAAAAAGTGAAAGATACTGATACTTTCTCGTCTCCTCCCAGTCTCTGCCCGTCACATCTGACCCCACCAAGAGACCGTCCTCCAAACCAAAGAAGAAGAAAGTTGTTGGACTGTTCAGATGAGGCCAAGCAGGAGGAAACGCATGCGATTAATAATTTTAAGAGACGAGTTTTCCATTTGGGAAACGATGGAGAAAATTCATTTTTAAAATCATGTCTTATTGGCAAACTTTTATTCTGAAGGCCTCACTTTTGCAGATTGAGCTTGTTTTAATTCTTTTTAAATGTGATCTTTTAAACAGCTTTTAGATTAAAACTGAATGAAATAAATACATGTTTTTAATAAACAAATGAACTGTGGCACAAGGCTTGGGTGTAGTTCCATATTTAATGTCACAGTGTGTTTTGGTTGCAGTATATGTGAACTATTAAGGTAAATATGCAGGTAACTAGTATTGTTTAATGGTCTATCGAACAAATTTCATATATTGTATATTTTGTATTTTTGGCTGTTTAGAGAAGTTACACAAGCTGTTGATGAAAAGTGTAAGTGAAACTTTGATTGATGTTTTCATCTTTAACAAAAATGGATCAGTTATTGAATATAGTACGGCAATTTAATCAAGATAACGTTACATTTTCAAGATCAAATTTTCCGTTCCAGAATTTATTTAATTTAGTTTTTTTTAAAAAAAAGGGTTTGCAGGCGCTCTCTCCTTCCACACTAAGGGTAGAATGGGTTGAGAGCGGTCAATAGAGTGGCCTCTCTCCATTTTCAGAGAACAGTGAGATGTTGACTCAAGGTGTTGCAGCATCTCGGGAATGCTATTGAAGGCTTATTTGAAAAGTCAGTGTTTGTCTGCACAACTCTGAGGGATTTCAAGTGTTTCTGTGTAAGCAGTGTGAGTGAAATTGTAGAGGTTTCATTTGAACAGGAACTGCACCATGCAGTCATCTCGATCCGAATAATGTCCCACAGAGGAGCTGTCTCTGAGGACCGTCCATCCATCTCCCGCCACAGTCAAAACAAACTATTTTAAATTGTCTGAATTTATAGCTGACTTGCTTTTCAACTGGAATTCTGAAGGTGAAACCACATAATTTAAACCTTCGCCTGCATCATTAAACCACTCTTTCATTTGGCAACCACAGCCAGCAGAATGAGCAGCGCTTTGTGGAATAACGGTAGAAACCCAGGTGCACGGTTTCTACCAGTGCTTCTGGTCCACTGAGAAACGGACTGTGGTGGAAACCACTGGATGATGTGCCACCATGAGTCCACAGCAAGGTCCTGTGTCGTAGGTCGTTTGCTGGTGTGTGATCAGGGGGTTTGTTGCTTCCAGCAGACCACTCAGGTATGAGGTATGGCTCAGCTCTGCAGCCTCACACAGGAAGGCAGGTGAGAAAGTCTTGCAGATGTTGAACTGCGCACCTGCTCGTGCGTCTTGACTTAAAGATGAGGGTCCAAAGGACAGAGGGGGCGCGCGCCAGCCAGGCCAGGGCCAGCCTCGTGGCCTGGTGTCTGCCTGACAATGACCAGATGAAGGCGGCCGCGCGGCCTGTGCCACCCCGATGGGAGGAGAGGACGCAGCAGAGGGCAGGTCCAGCAGGGCGCGGTCTTCTTCTTCTCCCGCGGCACCTCATCTGCACTGTAGTAGGATCTCTTCCATTTCCATTTCTGCCAACAGCCCTGCGCCACAGGGACGCATTGAGAACAAACCCGAGAGGCAGAAACCGCTGCGGGGACACCCTTTGACCGCCGTGCCCAACAGGCGCAGCCTGCCTACGCACCGCGCGCCTCCCTGTCTGTCTGTCTGCCTGTCTGTCTGTCTGAAGCCCGTTTCTCACAGATCCGACACAGAGAGGCCGCTTTGAACCTGCCTGCCAAGATAAACTCACCTCGCCTATTTATGCCCCTGCCTCCGCGTGCACTCGGGACAGTGTGGCGCGTGTGAGCAGCGCGCGGGACAGGACAGGTTCAGGTCCGCACAGCTCGCCTCTAGCGGCGCACTGGCCACTTTTACGCGCCGGGAATGGCGACTTTTGGGGACTCTGAGATGAGTCCTGCTCCGTTATCTCCACTCTAAAAGTGTCAGCGGGACCCACGCGAGGGGACACAGAAGAAATCCAGCTGTGACACTTTTGGCCACCCGGTGACACACCGGCCCCGGGGCGGAATGCTACTCCCGCTGGTGACGTGCCTCGCCGGGTGCGCCTTTCTCCTCTCGCCTGTCAGCGAGGGCTGTGGGCCGGGGAGAGGTTATGGCAAGAGGCGGCCACAGAGGAAGCTCGTGCCGCTCGCGTATAAGCAGTTCAGCCCCAACGTGGCCGAGAAGACGTTAGGGGCCAGCGGGAGATACGAAGGGAAAATAACCCGGAACTCTGAGCGCTTCAAGGAGCTCACCCCAAACTACAACCCCGACATCATCTTCAAGGATGAGGAGAACACAGGTGCAGACCGCATGATGACACAGGTAACCAACCGTGCCGGCTGCCGTAGTGCCCTTTACCCCGGCTCTTTACCCCGGCTCCTGATCAGGCTTCACCCGGTGCACTTTGCCCGCTCTTTAAACGCGTGGACGCCGTTATCTTTTTCCGCATTTCTTGTTGACCCAGGGCTCGACACGACAACAACACCACACCAACACACCCGTTTATCACAGGTCTCTCTAACGAGGCGTCGTTTAAACGCTGTTTCTCCCGCACAGCACCTGGCTGCATCTGTAGACGTCTCCGGATGGATTTTCCTGGCTGTGCTGCTCTGTTGAAACGCCGATTACCAAACCTCCCCGTTTGCACAACTCACTCTCCAGTCAATTCTTCACCCCCCCCGCAGCTCATTGACACTGTTTGTGATTGTTGCCGGATGGAGACCGGTCGGTTCGTGCGTAAAGGGACAGGGCAACCCCGCGTCTCCAGTGTATGGAAAAGTGGTCGCTCTTAATTAAAACACTGCGTCCTCTGTTTTCCAACATGCGTTTGGTGGAAAAACAGCCAGAAGTAGTATTTGGTTAGAGCCCAGGTCAAACGTGTACTCATGTTCAGGCCCGGCTGGCCAGGGTTAACAGTCGCCTTTTGGACTGTCAGATTTTTTTACGACACCGCTATTGATGTGGCCCCGGGTGGAATTTATTTGACTCCCAATTTCCCCAGGAATAAAGTATTTATATCTAGCTCTGGTGACCGCTGGCTTCCTCTCGGAGCGACAGCGTTTATGTCCACAGACCCACGTGGGGAACCGAAGCGCGCACCAGCCCGCTCTGGAGCCGTCGCCTCTCCGCGCGCACTGCAAGAAATGTCCGCAGCACTGCGCCGCTGGAGCCCAGCTGAGGCGAGGAATGTTGAAAACACGCAAACACTGGCCCGTTTCTTCAGGACGGGTTTAGCAGCAACACCAACCATAATAACATTAAACTGAGGACGGTTAACATCTAAAATCAATGAATTTAATTTGTGATCAGGGAGTTATTGCAATGTCCAGAAAGAGACACGTCCCCATCAATCTTAAACCTTGTTCATGAGATCTGGATCTCACAATTAAAAACGTCCAAACTGGACATTTTTTGTTTTGTTTTGTTTTTACTGCGCGCACCCTGAAGCCGCAGCGCGTGGATGGCGCAAACCTGCGCGCAATGTCCGCTCTCCAAGCCGCAGGAGACAGCCTCCTGTTTGTCTGTCGCCTCTGCGCGTTACCTTTTGTTTGTTTTCGCGGGACACGTGTGTAAAAATAGTCCACTTCAAAATAGTCCGACTGATTTTTTTTTTTTTTGTATTCGCCTTTTCCTGGGCGCTGCGCGCGCGCGCTGCATACTGACGCGACTGTTCAGGACGACGACACACTGCATAGAGTGTCTCCCTGCTTGACTTTTGTGTTTCCCTTTGGAACTCGCAGGCACGCAATTGCGGACATTACAAAAATGACTTACAATTAACACACAATCGCCAATTTCCTGCAGAGACGGCGCGTGAGGTTTGCTCCAAAAAGGCGAAATCAGTCCATTCCTTTCAACCAGGAGCCTCGCGGGCCACCTTTTGCAGTGTAAAGGTGTGCATAGGCGCATGTTGTCAGCCTGTGCGTCCAATGTTTGTGCAGCCAGTGGTCTGGTGCTGAAACCGCTCCGACAGAAACCCCCGTCGATCCATATACCTTGAAAGGAAACCCAACTAAATCTATCGTCTGATTTATGAAGTCCAACTCGTTGCTGCGACCGCAGAGAGAAAACATAAGACGTTCAGATCCACACTGAGCCCCGTGAAAAGGCATCTGTGGCCACCGCGCCGCGAGCTATTCTTATCACAGCCAGCATGGAAAACGATATTTATAGGGTTTAATCCCAACTTTTCACTCCTAATAGGGAGAGATTCAGGAAATGTTGCGTCACTGAGAGCTGCATTCAGAAGCAGATTGAAAGACTCCAGTGGGCTACGAGGTTTCTTTACTCTGATTGGTGGATCATTTGAAATGAAACAAAACTCCCATTATCTCACATGTAATCCAAAATGGCCTTTAAACCAACGACCAGCATGCAACAAAACAAAGCCCAAATTCATCCTGGCTGTAAAATCGAGTCAGACTTGACCTGGAAAGATAACTGACATTACTCACAAGTTCAGATGTGCTCTACACACACACACACACACACACACACAGACACACACACACCTCGAACCCTCCCTGACAGGCCTGACAATGCAGCCTGGGTGAGGGTCAGATAAGCGGAGCGGACGATTTATTTGCGTCAGCTGGAGCAGGAGAGAGGTGAACGAGTCCCTCAATGGGCCCTCTCACCTTCTGTTTGCTCACCCTAACCAGACTCCAGGTTTAGAGGGACGCTGAGGACCTCTTGTTCATGTAGCTGTCAACCCCCCTCCCCAGCCACCACCCTATAACCTCACAGTCCCCCCTTCAAACCCTCAACACCCCTCCAGCCCTAACATAGCCTCTCGGCTCCCTTCGCTTGCCACAGTGAGCAAACATCAGGCCGAGGTGGGACAGCAGGGGTGCATTGTGGGAAAGCTGAAGCCGCAGACAAGGGGGAGAGGGGTGACCGGGGTGATGGGGGGTGACTGGGGTTTGGTGAGGTGGATGGATGCAGGCAGAATGAGTCTTTGTAAAGGGCCCGAGTCCAGAGGTTTCAGAGTTTCCGGGTTTTAAAGTTCACGCTCTGAGTGCGGCAGTTGAACTTACTAAAACGCCATAAATTCCAAACAAACAGAGGGCAGAGGGTTCAAAGGTCAGGACCGCAGGGTGTGACTCTGAGCGTACAGGAAAATAATGTGAAGGCGGAGAGACAAGAGGAAGAAAAGCTCAAAGCCGATGGCGGAGATTTACATTTGGATCAGGTTATTAATAAAATACACATCATGTAATGTGGCAAATGCAAGAAACATTATGTGCGTTCAAAATCACTCACTCACGCAAACGTACGGCCTTAGATAAGCATAGTGTGCACATAGACTTTTACATACGGCGTCAATGACTTGGGCAGACATACAGGGCAAAATAGTAAATAACAAGTCTATTGTCGTACCTCTGCTGCAGCGCTGCAAAGACAAACTGAACTCTCTGGCCATCTCGGTGATGAACCTCTGGCCCGGGGTCCGGCTGCGGGTCACGGAGGGCTGGGACGAGGACGGCCACCACTCAGAGGAGTCCCTGCACTACGAGGGCAGGGCGGTGGACATCACCACCTCGGACCGGGACAGGAACAAGTACGCCATGCTGGCCCGTCTGGCGGTGGAGGCGGGATTCGACTGGGTCTACTACGAGTCCAAAGCCCACATACACTGCAGCGTCAAGTCAGGTGAGAGGTCACAACAAGTTTCTCATAAATCTATACATATATAAATACAGCCTTAATGGTATGGAGCCCTCAATCATTTTTATTAAACTTTTCTATAAGTGTTATGTAGAAATCATAAAACATAAATGATGTCTTTGTTTTTAATCAACATATTGATGTTAGAAAGGGACACGGTCAGGAAAAGATGGGGATTCTGGTTCTCTCTATCCCACTTTAACAAACCGCACACAGGCCTCACCATGGTGCCGTCAGTAAACGCACAAACACCTTTTCTGCCGATACATTTGTGACTTTGTTACGCGCAGGTCTGCCCCGGTGCCCGGCTGCTTCCAGCAGAAAACCACAGCCTCGTAATCCGAGTTGGACACTGACAAAAACGCTCCCTCTCTGCCTCCTACTCAGCTTTGATATATTACTAATCACTGCACACGTGTTTTCTTAGTGCTAAATTTAGTTGTGTTTTATGGCACGGGCCAAATGTCCAACAGTCAGAGAAACTCTTAATTGGTTTTGTGCAAATAACCGGCGATGTGTGTTAAAGCAATTTTTTATTTAAAGAACATCAACAACAGCAGCTTTGAATGGGAAACGGCTTCTGCTGCTCTTTTCTAACCTTTTCATTTCTCTCTCTCATCGCTAACTCTCATAAGCGTTTGTTTTTTTCCCCTTTCACATTGTCCCTCTTCTTCTCATCAGCCACTCACCATGTTTCTTTGGAGCTCCTTTGGGTTTTTCTTGCTTCCCTCACACAAACGCAGGCTCGTGCCACAGACCTGCTGACAGTAATGCCTCTTTATTAAAGGTTCCTATTGCAAGAGCAAACTCTGATGGCCACAAATGGTTGGACAAACAGCATTTATGCGACCAAACACTTGATGCGTCTTGACGGAGGCGTTTGCTGAGGAAAACTGTGGCGTTTTCTGGTTTGACTGTCCTTGTCTGGCATCAGGAGAGTTTAACAAGACTTAAACTAAATGAAACACGGCTACAATGATAAATATTAATATCATATATTATATATATCATATATATACCTAGCAGTGAACTGTGTGGCTCATTGTCCTGGTTCTGTGGCTCACCTGAGCTTTGTTTTTGGATCTTCTGCATCTTGCCGTTGTCTTTCAGTTGCCCATTTCCTCGTGGCATTGAATCTGCGTGTGGCGGTCAGGACGTTACGCATTTTCTCATTAAGGTTACAGTGTGCACTAGGAAATGTAACACAAACGTGCTGAAAGTCACACAATGCATCAGAATTCAAACACCCACCTTCACATCCCCTGGCACATTTGACTCTGAGTGGTAATGAGATTTTCCTTTTTCTTTTCCTCCTCTTTCTTTCTTGGTTCTTTCCCTTCCTCTTTCCTCCCCTCCTCTCTCCTTCCCTCCCAGATCGGGTTGCGAGGGCCCAGTCCTTGACTTGATCAGAAGGGCAAACAATCAAGTTGGTATTTTTTTTTCTCGTATATTTTAATTCTCTTTTTTCACACCTTCCTTCTAAACTCATCAAAACAAGACAAAGAAAAGAACGTGGTCCTGCTAAGATAAACGCACCTTGCTGAGGGAAATAAACTGATGAGCTCTCCAACAACGACTGGCCACCAGGAGAAAACAACCACTAGGTGGTAGCAGAGCACCAGGCCCCTGCAAATAAAGGACAGAGTTAGGAAGGTAGTTAATAAAAGTTGAATCACCTGATAATGAAGAAAAGTGTGTGTCTTATGAATCATATCGAGTCAGAATCAGACCATGGACATGATGATTTAAAGGCCACTGGTTTATTAAAGGGAAAAAAACCAACAACTCTCAAATAGTGAGATCCGTAATAAATACTAGAAGAGGAAGAAAGCTTTCATGACCAACGTTCCCTGTCTGGCTATACAATACTATATAAACGCAACCAAATAATATAGAAACAAATATAAATGATAAGAATTCAAATTATATAAATAAGGCACGCACACACACACACACACACACATATATAAAATTGTTTACTCAAGACATACGACATTAATTGTAATATAGATCTATATAAAAAAGGAAAAGGACATGGACATGAAACGTGTGACCTAGGTATCGACCTCGTGTCAGTCTGTCAGATGATTAACTTGCTGGCTGAGTTTCCTGCTCTGCTCCTTCCTCCGTCACCTGACTTATCTTATCACCTGGCCTTGACTTTCCTGCCTTCCCCAAATATTGATCCCCAGATAGACTTGAGACAGTCCTCAAGT
>JAFBJQ010002205.1:293001-340501 GCA_016785345.1 Trinectes maculatus
ATAATTGTAATATAGATCTATATAAAAAAAGGAAAAGGAGATGTTTGAAACGTGTGACCTAGGTATCGACCTCGTGTCAGTCTGTCAGATGATTAACTTGCTGGCTGAGTTTCCTGCTCTGCTCCTTCCTCCGTCACCTGACTTATCTTATCACCTGGCCTTGACTTTCCTGCCTTCCCCAAATATTGATCCCCAGATAGACTTGAGACAGTCCTCAAGTATCACTTTTGAGTGCGTGGACGCATTGTCACCGACACAATCCTGCCTGTATGTATACACAAACAGCCGCGTGCACACACATACACACACACAGTCGTTATTCAGAGCTGCAAACAGGAGCTTTTATCCAGCAGCTGCGTGATTGTTCTTTTATGTCCAGTGCAGGAAAGAACAAGTCAATATTTGGCTAAAGGAGCTGGAAATTTTCATTTTGAGCTATTGACATTTTTATGGAAGCTCATTCCTGCCAAAAAGATATATATTTTTATCATTATTGAATAATAATGAAATTAGGATTATAATTTAATGAAAGGTTAAAGATATCAGACAAACTTGAAAGACAATATTTGGAAAGTCAAAATGAAATGTCAAATCAAGACTTATGGCATAACTGTCTCCATAAAGGCGAACAGTTTCAACTCTCACAGTTTAACTGACAGAGTTGCAGTGGTGTGTGTCCGTGTATGATTGAATTATAAAATTATGATTAAATTATAAATTATATTATCTTACTGCTGTTGACAGGAATGAACCCTCGCACGTAATAAGGACTCTTTCTCTAACCCCCCTGTCTGTCTCTGTGTCTTTCAGACCACTCAGTGGCGGCCAAGTCTGGAGGCTGTTTCCCCGGCGAGGCTTTGGTCACACTGGAAAGCGGCGGTCAGAAGTCAATCAGTGACCTGCGGCCTGGCGAACGTGTCCTGGCCTCATCGGGCAGCGACGGCAGTGGTGAGCTGGTTTACAGTGAAGTCCTGACCTTTCTGGACCGTGACCCTGTGACCCGAAAACTCTTCTACACCCTCCAAACAGAATCCCGGGCGCAGCTCTCTCTCACCGCCGCCCACCTGCTATTTGTTTCTGAGGGGAACTGCTCAGAGGGGGCGGTGCCGGCCCGTGGCGCCCTCAGGACTGTGTACGCCAGCGATGTCAGGCCGGAACAGTGTGTGCTGGTGTTGGGGGGTAAACCGGGACAGAGGCACAGAGAGGGACGTCTGTCTCGCATCACCCGGATTAGCCTGAGGGAGAGGAGGGGGGCATTTGCACCATTGACCCAGCACGGGACAGTAGTGGTGGATGGGGTGGTGGCATCCTGCTACGCCATGGTGGACCAACACACCCTGGCGCACTGGGCCTTCTACCCTCTCAGGCTGCTGCACAGCTGGACTGGCACCACTGGAGCCCACAGTGATGGGATCCACTGGTACTCGCAGCTTTTACACTGGCTGGGGAGGATACTGCTGGACTCAGGACGCCTCCACCCGCTGGGTGTGGCTCAGGATGACAGGTGAAAAGGGAGGAAACCCTCACCTTGTGACTGGCACGGACCCAAATTAAAAACCTGTAGAGCTGAGCAGGAACCAAAACTACCTGACAGGACATGAGAACTGCAGGTTCCTGCTGAGGCCGGGTGAGAATTTGTCATCTGTGAACTGACACAGATGAAATCCTCAGAAATCACACAGACAGTGAACAGAAGAGCAATCCGAGTCCAAATGACTATTGTGAAACAATAATCCCATCATTAACACAGTAAGAAAACACACTAAGCACCTTAATGTAAATATAAGTAGTGTGGTACAGGCGCCGGAGTAATTTAACAATAAATCAACATAACTTTCAATAATTCACATCAATCATTTTTTACAGGAGGGTGAACCAAAAGCGTACAAGTGCCATAATGTATCGTGTTAATGAAACTTAATTTTCAAAAAAACATTTATTTTAATATATTAAGGAAAAGTTATTGGCCAATTTAAAGGTTATTGTTTTCTCCTGAAGCCAGAGTCTGTAAGAAATCTCATATATAAAGTAGGGTTTCAAACCCATAACAGTATCTTGAGTATGGAGGAAATTAATGGGATCTTAAGGCTAAAATATTTAATTGAGGGATTTAGTTTTATAGTGTTCTACTGGGATGATGTGCTCTTTGTAAACATAAGCTCTTTGTATGTAACACAGCTGCTTTAATACAGAGATTTTAGAAGAAATGATAGTGTATTTAAGTGCCATTTGTTTACCGAGAATCCAGCCATGTTTATGATGTTATTATGGATGAAGAGATCTTATAAAGATTTATTTTTGAAATTAAATTATACGGAAATGAGCTGAGTGTCTAGTTTCCTTTGACAATACTTTTGACAGGTGATGACGTGAGTCCTGTGTTTTATATATCTGCAGCTGATGAATGTGTGGATGGGGGGATGGGGATGGTGGGGGGTGGGGGTCAGGACTGATTTAGCACCTCACATCTGAGTAGAAACGCTCTGTGCGCATAAATAAAGCCGTGCGTAAAGACAGCCACACACACACACACACACACACACACACCGGTTGCATGTATGCAACAGTTGTGTGCTAATAATA
The DNA here is from genome assembly GCA_016785345.1 of Trinectes maculatus. Classification (NCBI taxonomy): domain Eukaryota; kingdom Metazoa; phylum Chordata; class Actinopteri; order Pleuronectiformes; family Achiridae; genus Trinectes; species Trinectes maculatus. The sequence continues at coordinate 295,585 of JAFBJQ010002205.1, forward strand.
ACAACCTGCTGCGCCTTTAAGAGAATGACAGGACGAAACCTAATATGCCATCTCTCCATATCTGATCCCAAGTCTCCATCAATTAACAGCAAGAGGCGAGAAGTGGCCGCGACCAGAAGCTGCCTTCCCTTCACCACACTCCACCTGCTTCTCCTTTGCTTCCTTTTTTCTGTTTTCTGTTTTTTGAGTTTGCTGTCCACACACATAACCCGGATTAAATTACGCATTGCACCTTTAAGAAGCTGTCAGTGGGATTAGAGTTACGCGCAGTGAGCCAGGTCGGCCTCCGGAGGGGTTTTACGCACCGTCGGTATCCAGGGGACGCTTCTCCCTCAGCCACATCCCCCCCCCCCAGCTGTCTCCGAGTCCTTGCTGGTCCTGCCACTCACCCGGGGAGCCCTGCACACTGCGACATGGCTGAGATAGGGAAAGGGGTCACCGCCGGGAAACTGGCCATCAACGTCCAGAAGAGGCTGTCCAGGGCACAGGAGAAGGTAGGCAGCAGGCGGGCGGGCAGAGGCTCCATAGCAGCGGGCCACAGTGTCCTACTGTCACTGTGAAACTGGATCCTGCTGGATTTTTACCTCCACTTCATTCACCATTCTAAGGGGGAGCAGTAAATGAGGCAGTTAATGGCACTATTTACAGACTGTAACATGTGAAGGTATTTTAATGGAGTTTCTAATGGACATAAATCCTGAAATTTGCATGAATGTTTACCTGGACCACAAATGAGGGGTCAGGCGTGTGTCAGCTAACAGGCAACAAACCCACCCTCTGATTTTACACCTGGACTCATGAGTGTGATTCATGGTATTAGGTCAAAAGTCATTTGCTTGGTTTTTACTGCTTTAAGGCTTCAGGTTGTCAGAAAACCCATTAACAAGCCCGTAATTTAGTCTGTGCATTAAGTTTCCAAAACCTAATCCCTAAATAAACCTTACCATTACCATTACTTTAACGACGATTTATATATATATATATATATATATATATATATTTTTTTTTTTTAGAGAGAGAGACAGAGGGAGAGAGAGAGAGAGAGAGATAAACTCTGAACAGCCATTATTTTTTTCCACATTTGGTTTTGAATAAGGAATTAGGAATAAATTAGTCTTTCACTGTCTGTACAGATATTGATTACATTGCTGAAGGGTCCTGGAGAAGGACCCTGTACCTGCATCAGCTGCAAAGCTGAGACTCTCCTGTAGAGGGGGACAGTGGTAATTCCGTCACATAAATAGGTTTTGGTAAAAGTTTAAGAACTTGCGTTTAAGCGTGTGGTTAAAAGCTGCATTGTGGCGTTAGGCTGCAGGAGGCGCTCTAAAAAAGAGCTGAGAGTGAAACCTGATCAACAGTCTGTGTCCAGCTCTCTGTCTCTCTCTGAGTTATTATTGTCCTAATCACTCTTTCTGCTTAAGCCTGCTGAGGGTTTACGCCCTAATCACCTCAGTACAACGCCACCTGGTGACAAACTCTAACTCTCTGGTTGGTGGATTGATGTGTACACGTCTTGGGACTGAGAGTTTTAATCAAGCCCCACTGGAGGTGGGCAGGGGGCTCGAGGTGTTGAGATGTAGCACTGCAACCATAACACACCTGAATCAGTACAGTCAGGTGCAAAGGTTCTGGTGAATCAGCCGAATGAAATCACATCCATGGTCCTCCACGTCTCAGAGTTGGAAGTAGAGAAACCAGGAAAAACGTTCCGAGGATCCTGAGGCTTTCATTCGGAGTGCTGGTGGCATGGAGGAAGGTCAGGGTATCGTTTTCCCTCTGAAGGCTGGTGGAGGTGGAGGAGGGGAGCACGGGCTTCAGCTGTCGGCTGCTGGCACGCCGCCGTCCACGCTGCTGCACTCAGACCAGCAGTCTGATTTGTTTTCGGTTGGATTTTAGTTGAGTTCGATGAGGTTGTGTATCTGCTCGTACCCAGGCCTGTTAGAAAGTGAAATGGTAAAAATGATTTATATTATATATTTCTGATCGGACTGATGATATGGCTGTGGCTTTGGTTTAAGTTATTTTAGGCACAAACTATTTACTTTTGGGGGGTGAGTTCATGGCACGGGCTCTCAGGCTCCTGTGGAGGGGCCCCGAGCCAAAATTAGAAGCCACTGAACTCAACTGTACATGAAGCGGATGCTGCTGAGGCAATGATGCATCAATATTATCGTTCTTAGAAAGTCTTAATGTTAATGTGATTATATTTCATTCGAAATGATTTTCAGGACTGAGGTGGAGGCGGGTTGGTGCTCACACTTTCATATTTCACTGTAAATTATAATATGTTTCAGACTAGATGACACAATAATTCTCTGGGTGTCACCGCGGTTGTCATAGTGATGCATCGTCAGTGGCGCGCATGAGTGATACTGCAGAGAACGCTGGGAAAGTGTCCCTGCAGTGACGAAGGAGGAGGAGGTGGACCTTTGTCAAGCAGTTGGACACCCGGTGTGGTGCTGGGAGTCAAAGAGGCAGGACCTCATGACCCTAACAGAACCCCCCCCATCTCCCCACCTCAAATTAAAAGCCCTCACCTGACCTCGCCTCATTCATTATGGTGCATGTCCACTAATCCCATAAACACATATGCACAGCAAGCATGTAGACATGGTTTGTGCATGGACATCACCTCTATTTCCTTTCAACAAGCAATATGAAATAAATGATATATGTCAAATAATTTAAGTGTGTTTTTAATTGGATTCTGAAAAAGATTCTGAAAATGTTTTCCAGATGATAATAATAAGTCATAGATATTTTGTGTGTGTTCACATATTAATCAAAATATCAGTTTTAATGTTGCTCAAAAATAAAGACGAGATTTTTTACAGCTCTTTAAGAGAAGTAAGTTGAGTCTAAAGTTATCAAAACTGCTTGGACAGAACACCTGTCCTTCCCTCCCAGGACTCCCAGCATGCCTCACCATCAGATATGTGTGTATGGAGAGGGTGAATCTATCTATAGCCCCCAGCTCTTAATACCCTCCAGACTGCCTGCATGTGTGTGTGTGTGTGTGTGTGTGTGTGTGTGCTGCGGGTGTATTTCTGGGTGTTGAAATTAAACACCTTTGGCTACGACCTTCTCTGTGCACACTACATGAGTAAACCCAAGTATGTTCCATTGTACCTGAGTTTACAGTACACTTATAATCACACAGACACACACATCCTGTCCAGACTCCAGATCACACAAATGCACCACACAACCTTTGACGGTAACACACTGAAGTGACAGACACTGACGCCTGCAGAGACTACATCCACTGTGTCCTCCAAAAATAAGTCTGGATTGGAATAGATAGACCAGATTAGATCAACCGCTGACCTGCTCTGTTTCATATCTGAAAGTTTTACTGCAAGAAATGAGCATACAGTCAAACACAGCAGGTCACTTATGGGATGTCACCAGTGTGTGTGTGTGTCACAGCAGCAGGGGAAGTCCCCTCCGTCATAGTGATGGGGATTTGTGTATGCATCACAGGATTAGCATGGCAGGTGGTGGAGGCGTCCATGTGCTCCCACTCATCAAATGAACCACTGGTGACCTTGTGTGACTGAGAACTACAAAAGCAACCTGTAGATTTCTCCTCTTCCTCTAATCCCTCCTTCACTTGACCGCCATCACATGTCTCATGATCATATGTCTGTACAGTACATAGTGTATTTGTGACTGAATCCACAATCCTCAGTCCTTGTCCATGCTCGATTCACACAGGTGGCTTGAATCATCTGACCTGATTAGATCACATGTCGTTTGGTCTGTGCAGCGTTAACGAGAGCAGAGGTCTAATTACAACAAGTGCAAACACCTGCCTCTGAGAGGGAGAATTAGTGCAGATATGCAGGATGTTAAATGTATTATGTGACTTTATGATGGAATATTGTGGCCATGTGTCAGACTGACACACTCAGGTGTATATGTGGTTTTTCTTTAGTTTCCATTGCAGGTGTTGTTCATATTAATATTTGATGCTGCAGTTTCACTCTCTGCCCCTGAGTCTCCCTCTTCCTTTCCTTCTCTTTCTTCCTCTTTCCCCTTGTATTAGACAAAAGCAGAACTGAGTCTACCAACACACACAAACTAAACCCTGCATATACGTCACGCATCTGCATGCTCCGAACACAACCAGACACATATTTCATGTTTAACATGAAGGTATATAACATTTATTTTAAAAGCTTTTTATAAGTTAGCGGGTCACAGAGGCTTTGACCTCTGACCTCCATATCCTGACACACACACTCAGCTGGTGTCAGTCACAGACACAGGGGAGACATATGGCTTTAACGTGCAGCCTGAGAATAGACAAATACATTCCTCTGTTTAATGATCTGATAAAAGTTACACAAATAAAACTAGGAAAAGGGCATTTCCTGAACAAAATGAGTGTGAATGCTGAAAGCATCACTGACAATGCATCGAAACTCTGAATGAGCTGGAAAGACCAGCTGAAGAGTCAAATAGTAGTCAGCTGATTATCAGTGGAAGTGGACAGAATAAGGATTTCAGATGGATGGCTGGAACTATAAATAATCAACTCACTTAATAATTAAACTTAACAACAATCCTATTGTTACATTTATGATGTAATTTAGACTAAATTGTAATGAAAAAAGGTTGAACTCACAGAAAGAAACTAAACAGACCTCAAGATGTAGTTACCAAGTTTGACCAGCAGATGGTAGCAAGTCAGGTAAAGCTTATGTAAACGACTACAATACAACAAATACAACAAATACAACAGGAAGCGTAGAATGTTGGCGAAAATTAAAAGCATTAAAGAGCTTAAACATAGACACTATTTTTGAAGTTCATGTGATGGAGCAATGTAAATCAACCAGATGCCCTGAATGAGCTGCACTCTCTGGTGTTTGAACGGTAAAATGACCGAAATACGTACGGAAGAATACTTAATAATAACAATAATGATAATAATAATATAAATAAAACATTATTTACCTTGTAATTTAGTCTTTGATTTTAGAATGGTCACGAAACGCGTTATAAACAACGTAAACGTCACAAAAAGAAACAAAACAGGTCTCACAGCTGCTGTTTACCCCAAAGGAGCATTCGTTTCCATGTTTACAGACCGAACGGGAATGTATACTACTACTACTAATATAAATAATGATAAAGGAAACAGGATAAAGATAGCGTGAATGCTGAAAGCACAAAAAATACATTAATTTGAGTTTGTTTGTGCGTTTGTCTGGTTTCCGTTTGCAGGTGTTGCAGAAGCTCGGCAAAGCGGACGAGACCCGAGATGCTGCTTTTGAGGAGATGGTGGCTAACTTCAACAAGCAGATGGTCAGAAACCGTTTTTTCACATAGCTATTTTTGAAATGCATTATGAAAAGCTGTTTCTCATCATAAATAAGTAAAGCGTTTATTAAAAATGTTTATTTTTTATTTATTTATTTAAAACCTAACCTTTCAGACGGAAGGCACCAAACTGCAGAAAGACCTGAAAGCCTACATTACAGCAGTGAAAAGTAAGACGTTTACGAGCTGCTGGACATGTTTGTGTCACGTCCACATGGAGCCGGGATGTTTAACAGTCAGATTTACAAATATATTGTCAGATATACTGTGTGTGTTTGTGTTCCAGCTATGCATGATGCGTCACGGCGGCTGCAGGACTGTCTGGCTGAAATGTACGAACCAGAGTGGTTTGGCAAAGAGGAAATGGACGCGTTGTCAGAGGTGAGATCAGGAAGTGTCTGAATGATGCACGATGAGACTGTTTACTTCTTCCTTTGCTGCCACCTTAACTATTCTTTGCTAACTTTGTTTAGCTCATATAAATTATGACTTGAATAGTTACATGAGGCAACTCTTTCTTTCTTTCTTTCCTAACATTATCTTTCTCTTAACTGCATGCATCTCTCCTTCCATCCTCAAGGAGATGATAGAGAGGGAGATGGACATTAACTTGGAGGTAAAACGCAGGAAGCTTCCAGTGTGTCCCACCAATTAAGGCTCATTTATTTCATTAATCACTAACTAACACAAATTAATAATACAACATGTGACACTTCCTTTCCTCTCTTGGCCTGAGGCTGACGTCAGAGTGACTATAACACAAACAGTGGTTATTGTTTCCATGTCGGCCTTGTGTGGGAGACACTGGTGCAGCGCTGCAGTAGAGAACCTCACCCTGTTTGTAGAATCGCAGAGAAAAACTAAAACGATTTAGTCATTAAAGTTGCATTTGAATCAGATCAAACACACAGTGTCGTGATATTTAAAAATGACAAAATCACCAAGAATAAATGATGTTATTATAAAATGTGTTGTTGGGTTGTGTGTTTCAGGATACAGACACTCTGTGGTTAGACTACCACCAGAACATCACGGACAAGTCACTGATGTGCATGGACACGTATCTGAGTAACTTCCCTGACATTAAGGTGTGTATGTTGTTTCTGTCTCTCCGTGTGGCAACATCCAAAACAGCATCAGTAACCTGAGTTACTCTTCTACTGCAGGCGCGTATAGCCAAGCGCGACAGGAAGATGGTGGACTTTGACAGCGCCCGGCATCACTTTGCCTCCTTACAGAAAGGAAAGAAGAAGGATGAGGCCAAGATCGCCAAGGTAACCATGCACTTGTGTATGTGTGTGATCTAATGAGTTGTTTGTGTGTGGTGCTTATACTGAAGTTGAAAGAATTGCTCTGACCCTTTTTTTTTGCTTAAGGTGGTATTGGTTATTACTGGTGCATGAAATCATACCACCTTAAACTGCAGCTTATTAACACGCGTCTGATTAGAACTGGCAGTTGAAAGAGTCTGGTCTCACACTAAATTAACATGTTTTGCATTTGTCTTGAATTGTTCTCCTTTGCTTTTTGTCTTTTTATTCCCTCTCTCTGCGTCTTGCATGGTGTGTGTGGTTAGCCAGCAGCCCTGTTGGAGATGGCCGCTCCCAGCTGGGCTCAGGGTTTGATATCAGCCCACCAGGTGGCTCAGACTAACCTCTCCTACAACCAGGTGAAACTCTGGTCTGTCTCTGTGCACACGATCACCACGTTGAACAGGACTCGTTTTTCCAGAGTCATCAACAGATTGATATTTGGGATATTGGGTGAATCATAACTGTGAAACTGGGTATTTCAGCAGTTTATGACGAGTATTTTTTTCAGCTGATTTTTGTTTGTATAATGATGGGTTGGGTAAATTTGCCCAGTGTCTGACAAAATTAATTGTTTCAGTTATTGGCTGAAATTTTGTTTTGTATTTGATTCAAAGGTCAAAAGGTCACAGCTCTGTGCCTCTCACTCTAATCATGTGTACAGAGTCACTAAAATTTGACAGAAATACGCTTTACGTGCGTTTTATGTTTGTCATTCAAATGTCCCAAAGCACTATCGTCTGTAGTTATTAAACCCTGTTTGCGTTCATCTGCATGCACGCGTGCTTATTAAACTCTCTCCTAATCGATTTGGATGAAGAGACACCGTGGATATATCAGTTATTTACTGTGTCTGTGTTTACGCACAGGCGGAGGAGGAGCTCGGTCGAGCCCAGAAGATTTTCGAGGAGCTGAACGTGGAGTTACAAGATGAGCTTCCAGGATTGTGGGACAGGTGAGACCCATTTTAAAGTACATTTATAATTCCTACATTTATTCCGATTTGTATACATGGCGTGGTATTTACAATTGTGTGCATGTGCGCGCAGTCGTGTTGGCGTCTATGTTAACACATTCCAGAGTCTGGCAGGTCATCAGGAGAAGTTTCACAAAGAAATGAGCAAGGTGAGGAAAACTGTTCACATGTGGCTGATCAGGCTGATAGAACTGAGAGATTGATGATTATTTGATTGGTCGTTAATATTAATATTTATCTGCACTGTTTGTTTCCTCAGCTCAGCCAAAACCTGAACGATATCATGACCAAACTGGAGGAGCAGCGACAGCTCAAGTAAGTAAACCGAACAGTTTCTTACATTTCCTAGAAATGGAGGGATTATTATTATATGATGGATTATTACGGTATTAGATTAGACAACAGGCCCTCAGGTTAAAGAGATTTAACATATACGACATGAGAAATATTATCGGAGTAATGTTCCCCACACTGCCCCTCACTGCAGAAAGGATGGTACTGCAGCTGCCCACAAGGGAGATGCTGCAAAGAGGTAAAATCTGCAGCTCGTTTTCATCGCCGTTGCAGCTTTTAATGCGAAAGTGTTTAATTCTCATCTGAAGCTGATGCTTACTGTTTCCATACCCGACAATAACACTTTGTGTACAGTGTGTTATGTGCATGTTGTGCATGTGTCATCTGTTGAGATCGCACATGTGTTGAGTTTGAGACATCCTCACCTGTCTAATTTCTAGAATATCTAATACAGCTTTTTTTTAAAAACTCTCAGTGAGGAAGCCAACCACAGCGAATCGGCCACCTCAGCACCAAAGGTAAAAGCAAAACAGCATTAAAAAAGGCGGTGTGTGATGAGTGGATGTTATATATGGTCATTTATATATATTTATATATACAGTATGTATCTTCTTAAAAAAACGATATGCTGAACTTCTTCCATTTAACCACTCACCCAAGGTTTTAAACAGAAAACAGATGTTCAACTATTAAATCCACACAATAACAATAATAACAAAAAGCCATCACCCATGTTGTGTGTACTAATGTGTCTGTCTGCTTCACTGCTTTGCACGTGTGCACGTGTTTGCTGTTTGGTTTTGGGTTGAACCCCCCCGGTGGTGCAGAGGCTCGGGCCTCCTCCCACTCGGCCTCCAACGCGACCCACGCCGTCTCCGGACCAGAGCCGGCAGGACGGCGACCCGTTTGAGGACGAGGCCTCAGTGACTGACACGAACGCAGATGCTACCACGACAACAGCACAGCAGGTCAGACTGACCGACCACGTCAGCGTTTTAGTCTTGAGTGAAAATCTTTATGCAACGTAAAAACTACCACTGGAGCTTAGTTTGGCCACAAACTGTCTGAGTGAAGAATGAAAAAAAACCCTTTAAGAAACCATTTGAGCCTGGCTCAGTCTAATCTACATCTGCTATCTTCAGTGTGCTGAACATGACTCTTCACGTTTACAAAGATCTAGAAAACTGTACCTCCTCACATCATATGTGTGTGTGTGAAGCAGCGTGAGCCCTGGTCAGGGGTCAGCCTGCTGGACTGGGATGTGGATGTATTACAGCCCATCACATTGCCAGCACCCGAGGTGGGTTTTCATGGCTGAGGACAAAAGTCAGTGGAGTTTCATCAGAGCTGAAGGGTTGAAGACTGTGTTTTACATCCAGTGTTATAGCCCAGATTACGACCATCCAGTTTGACTGTAATTACATTAACCCATAAACATGGGACAATAACAGGAGCGAACAGTTTTCTTTTTTAATTTAATTCTAACTGCATATGCGTAAACACAGTCCATGGCACTGGAGGGCTGAGGAAATATTTTAGTGTGTATGTGTGTGAGTGTTGTACTCATATGGTGTGTGCACGTCTGTTCAGCTTCACTATGCATGCTTTGTCTTGCTTGATACTTACTGCCTGATCAGATTTATTGATGATGGAAGGAGTTTGTTTGGGTGTCCGTGTATGTATATGTATACATATGTATGTATATGTATGTATATATATGTGTGTATGTGTATGTGTGTGTGTGTGTGTGTGCTACATGAGTGTTGCTATGATGAAAGTTTACTCACTTTCATCTCACTAGTTGTGTTGTCTCTTACTGCTTCACGGAAGCAGCCATCATGGGAATCATGGGTAAGCATGAGGTCCAAGCAAAAAACAACAACTCTTCTTCCAATATTTTTCCATATTCATGGACTGAGAATTCAACTATAAACTCTTCCTGTCACCAAAACCTGCTTCTTCTTCCTTTATAATGCCCTGCACAAACCTGGGTCATGACCTTTTATGCCTACCAACCCAACACCCCTCTATACAATGCAATCCACCTCCCTATCCTTCAACTTACACTCCCACTTGCCTCCAAACCCGTCACAATGCTCCAAAACCCCCATCGTGAAGCAGGGACCCCGGGATGATGAGGACCAGTGCCCAGAAGAAGCCCAAGATGGCTGGGATTACGACCAGCCCTCTGACCAGAGCTACACTCAGCCTGGCTGGGAGGACGACGAGACAAATCAAGTTCAGGAACGCTGGAGCAACGACCAAAACTATGCTGCTCAGTCGTACACTGAGCCCAACTGGGATGACGATGGTGCCACAGTGGGCCAGAGTGGCTGGGGTGGGGATGAAGAGGAGCAGGTAGAGTTGGGTGGATAGAGATGGACCTCGGTGAAGTCTTTAAATAGTCTTAATAGCTGAGTGTCCCTCAGTTCACAAACACTGCATCCATTCTGATCTTTTCCTCCCAGTTTCCCATTCTGAGCTCTCTCTTCTTCTTAAGACTTCAGATTGACAGTTTGTTTAATTTCCTGAATAATAAACCTGCTTGTTTGATACAGAGTGCGGTGACCAATGGCTCTGATGGTGAACTCCCTCCAGGATTCCTCTACAAGGTGAGTCTCTGCAGCACTTTCTGTTTATTAGAAAATGTCCACTTCCTACCAAAATGCCACTGGACCAACAAAGTGAACATGGTCATATCTTTCTTGGTCATATCATCACTCATACAAAGTGAACCTGCCTTCTGTATTCTGGCTTTATTTTATGCTAGGTAAAAGCAATACACGATTACACTGCCACTGACGGTGATGAGTTGGATCTTAAAATGGGAGATGTTGTGCTGGTTTTGGCCATTGACAACCCAGACGAACAGGTCAGGGTCACACCATAACATGCACACATAACATTTGTACAAATGTTTGTCGTTTGCCTTTGGTAATGTAAGGATTTGCAATGAAACCTGGTTTGTCCTGCAGGACGACGGCTGGCTCCTGGGCGTGAAGGAGTCTCAGTGGTTGCAGAAGAAGGATATTTCAACCAAAGGTGTTTTCCCGGAAAACTTTACCCAGAAGGTTTGAGGTTCAGATGAGTTATCTGAAAAAGACAACGTCAGTTAGTTCATGTCAATCTACACAGCAAAATGTATTGATACAGCATGATTAGACATGTGCAGTGAAAAACAAGCACATCTCAATGGCTATGAAACCAAAGGATATGTTTTGTGCAGTTGAAAACATTATTATTATTATGATGTGATGTTACAAAGAAGAAGCAGGTTCTGCCGTGACTCAGACATGGCAACCTAAATGATGCCTAAAGCTATACACCCTTAAATAAACGTATTAATTAGCATTTTTTGTTACTATTTCTAAATTATTCATATTTTGGAGAACACAATGAAACACAAGTGTTTGCTAGCAACATTTACAAAGAAAAAGTCATGAATGTACTGTATGAATGTCAAAACATTGTCTGTTATGTATTATGTTTTTGAAAAAATTATGTTTTGAGAATGTTTCATGGTTTCTTGCATGAAGTATTTGATCCTACTGTCTTTACTTTGTAAGACAACAAACCACTGTGACACTAATTGTGATCGCTTTGTTAAATTTGCTTGTGGTTGTCAAAAAGTACAGGTATCCTGGACAAGAGCCCTGGTAAACGCCACACATGGATTTGCAGGGCTTTGCCTTACATCATTCAAACGAGTGGTTTGAATGATGGGCTTGTAGGTTTATCAAAGGGAACAGTAGTTTTTCATTTACTTTACTGGCCATTTGAGGACATGACTTGATGTGTGGCTTAAATTTTCTAATGCACATATGGTTTTGTTTTATCAAACTCAGCCACTGATTTTTTTTCCCTTCATCTTTACTTACTTCTGTTTCTGAGTATTTACCACAGATTTAGACACAGTTCTCTGCGTTATGAGATATTTTGTCAATTTTTAATTCTTTTTTCAAATGCATCTGATCCCGAATGTCTTGGCCAGGACTTACTACACTGTTAGGAGGAGCCTGTGACCCACTGTGATTTTAATCAAACATCCTGCTGAATCCAAAGTTAAACCCATCAAAGGGATGTTTTTACACCATATAATCGTGAACATGTGGTAACTATTGCACCATTTGTTGGATCAAATCAGTCATTAAACATCAGTGAAGCAACATGTGTCATGTCAGTGTGTGATGCCTCATTTTACTTGCCTGTTAGAAATCAAATCCATGCACGCAGCTGCTCCTCCCTTTTTAGAACAGCAGGTGGTGTTGTGGTCAGGATTCAGCTCCTCTTTGCAGAATTAAGTTAAAAGCCATTCATTAAACAGAGGATCTGCTTTGAACAAGACAAACAGGCAACGGAGTGAGAGAACAGCGGAGAAGACAATGAGACACAGGTGCAATGCATCAGGGCGGAGTGAACCGTCAGGAGTTGGCAGGAAGTGCAGTTAGCTGAAAAGCAACCAAATGTCAGACGCAAAAATAAAGCAGGAAATGGACAAAATAAATAAATAAATAAAAGTGACCTCATTTGAGGCTAGAAGACTTCTCAGTTTTGTGTTTACAGTATGGATGATCAGTTATCAGGCCAGACTGATCTGGTTCTGACATTCTGAGCGTCACAGCAGCAGCAGCAGCAGCAGAGTGACCTTTAGTGTTTCTGTAACAACAGGACAACCAGTCATGTGGAAAACACAACAGAGCAGCCCAGCCGGGCCTCATGGGGAGGGGAGGGGGGGAGGTTTCCTCTCCTGCAACAATGGATCAAAAAGCAGACAGAGAACAGGGCCACACCAAGTCACTGTACTGACATGTTCAAACGTCAATTCATAATAAAGGAATTTTTAACAATGTGCCTGAAATAAAATAAGATGTATGAATCTCAATAAGTAATATATCGCAACATAGAATAGGCTCAAAGGAACTAAGAGGTTAAACAATATCCAGAACTAATATTCCAATTCTGTCCATAGGCCATGAGAAGCGTTTATGTCGGGAGTGTAGAGGGAAATGACTGAATATCCTTGACCCACTCCAGAAGATCTCCTTGGAAATCTCAGACCCCCCAGTGCCTTGCGTTCATTAATCTCAGTGCACTACACAAACACTAACGCAAGCACTGTTTGCTTTACTGCCTGTGGTTTAAATGGCTTCTATGTGCTTGACACACGTGGGGTCAGGGTTATACATTATCTTGCAGGATGAATGAGTTAATGATGTGTGACAGAGAATGTTTGCTCAGTTTGTTCCTCGGCTGAATTATTGGCTTTTCCCCTCTGCTAAACCCACTTAACCTCCCTTTACTGACAACACAGCTTGTTACCATAGTGTCTAAGGGAACTATAAGTAGCAGACCATTCTTAACAGACACAACAGCAGCAGATTTTCCTTGCAGGTCCTCAACTTCAGCAACAGGAATTTATAAAAATGGTAAGTCTGCAGTTTAGCACCTCTCATGCAAATGTGTAATGTTACTCGCTATTTTACTTACTTTATCTATATGCTCCTCTTCTCCTGCAGCGTGAATGCCTCTCTGTCCACATTGGTCAGGCTGGTGTCCAAATGGGCAATGCATGCTGGGAGTTGTACTGCCTGGAGCACGGCATCCAGCCCGATGGTCAGATGCCCAGTGATAAGACCATCGGAGGAGGAGACGACTCCTTCAACACCTTCTTCAGTGAGACTGGAGCTGGCAAACATGTTCCCAGAGCTGTGTTTGTGGACCTGGAGCCCACTGTCATCGGTAAGATCCTGGCAATAATAACACATTTTCTAGTGATCTAGTAACAATTTAGGATACAAAAGTAATAAAACATGTCTTTCAACGAGTATGTTGATGTTTGATGAGTTATCAATGGTTTGACTTACAGATGAGGTGCGTACAGGCACCTACCGCCAGCTCTTCCACCCTGAGCAGCTTATCACTGGAAAGGAAGATGCAGCCAACAACTACGCTCGAGGTCACTACACTATTGGCAAGGAGATCATTGACATGGTTCTTGACAGGATTCGTAAACTGGCGAGTTTCACTGCAAAAAAAAACAAAAATCACTTATTATTTTAGAGTGTAAACAAGAGTTAAATTCTAATATCTTCATTTTCCTGCAGGCTGACCAGTGCACAGGTCTCCAAGGTTTCCTCATCTTTCACTCATTTGGAGGAGGAACCGGCTCTGGCTTCACTTCTCTGCTCATGGAGCGTCTCTCTGTCGACTACGGCAAAAAGTCCAAGCTGGAGTTTGCCATCTATCCAGCTCCTCAGGTGTCCACAGCTGTGGTGGAGCCCTACAACTCCATCCTCACCACCCACACCACCCTGGAGCACTCCGACTGCGCCTTCATGGTGGACAACGAGGCCATCTATGACATCTGTCGCAGGAACCTGGACATCGAGCGCCCCACCTACACCAACCTGAACAGGCTGATTGGACAGATCGTCTCCTCCATCACTGCTTCTCTGCGCTTTGACGGAGCTCTGAACGTGGACCTGACAGAGTTCCAGACCAACCTGGTGCCCTACCCCCGTATCCACTTCCCTTTGGTCAACTATGCTCCAGTTATCTCAGCAGAGAAAGCCTATCATGAGCAGCTCACTGTGGCTGACATCACTAACGCCTGCTTTGAGCCAGCCAATCAGATGGTGAAATGTGACCCTCGCCATGGTAAATACATGGCCTGTTGTCTCCTGTACCGTGGTGACGTGGTGCCAAAAGAAGTCAACTCTGCCATCGCCACCATCAAAACAAAGCGCGCCATCCAGTTTGTGGACTGGTGTCCCACTGGCTTCAAGGTTGGTATCAACTACCAGCCTCCCACTGTGGTTCCTGGAGGTGACCTGGCCAAAGTGCAGAGGGCTGTGTGCATGCTGAGCAACACCACGGCCATCGCTGAGGCCTGGGCTCGACTGGACCACAAGTTTGACCTCATGTACGCCAAGAGGGCCTTTGTGCACTGGTACGTCGGAGAGGGGATGGAGGAGGGAGAGTTCTCTGAGGCCAGAGAGGACATGGCCGCCCTGGAGAAGGATTATGAAGAGGTGGGAACAGACAGCGTCGGGGATGAAGGAGAGGAAGAGGAAGGGGAGGAGTACTAAGCGCTTAACACAATGTGTTAAATCCGTTCACGTAACTAAAGCACAACTGTATTTCATTTGTCACAAAAATGCATTAATATCTGGTATTGATTCACGCTTTAAACTCTAAATGGACAAATAAAGCCAAACTGCAAAGAATGTGCCTGTTTAATCATTTCTTCACTGTAACAATGAGAGGACTCGCAAAAACATAGCAACCGCCACCCTATTGTGTGGTGATGATTACTCCCCCACCACCACCCAGCTATATGTTTACTCGAGCAGTGTTTGCTGCGTAGAGGAATGTGCACACTCTCTCTGAACCACCGGGAGGATCAACTGACATCTGAGAGCAAAGGCAGACAAAGAAAAACTTACCAGGGAAACGAAATCAGAGCATGTTGTGGCGAACTTTTCTTGGCAGATGCAGTGAGATTGTCATCATGTCTCCGAGGTTACTGTCAGATATGAAGCTAACACACAAAAGCCGTTTTGTATTAAAACTCAGTGCAAGAAAACATCACATTTAATGGTGCTTAAAGAGCTGGAACATAATCAGAACTGTCACCTGCCTTAAGCTTGCTCTGGCGTTTTCTGCAGACAGACAGCTACTTTTGGGACGTATACACATCTCCACCAAAGTGCTGATTCACTGGCGTTGTGTAACAAAGGCCTATTCAGGTCGCTCAGGGGAGGTTTGTGGTTTCTGTCCTCTGTTTGGTCCGAACACCAGAGGCCTAAATGTGTCAGATCAACTGAAACTAGGTTGATCTTGAACAGCGCTCCAGCAGAAATGCATTGTTTTCATGCAGAAGATTGATATATTTATGGAAGGTCATGAGCTATGATTATCAGCAGGCGTTATCAGAAGGCGGACAGCAGTCTGTTTATGAATCCTGTCAACCTCTGCCCCGTTCACTGCTCACCTCCAACTCGCTTCTCTTCAATATGAAATGTGAAATTTGAATAGAAGACAAGTAACGGGTCGTATTTCACAGCCACTCGAGACATTGTTGGTGGTTACTCATCTGTGTCACAACAGCCGTGCTTCCTTGACTCTGTGCAGAGGAGCAAACCAGGGGGTTGTCTTTTTTCGTGTGCTTTTCCTCCTCATCTTTCATCAAAGGAGATGGTGTTTGCTTCACCCGCTCCTCTAGTTACCACAACACGCCAACCTGTTGCCTAGTGACACGATGCAATAAAGCGACGCCTTGCATTGGTACCTGACACAACATCCCCAGCCACTCATCTCAGGTGAACGAGGGACGGCTTCCACACACGACAACATGGTGAGGGTCACTTTGTTTTAGGTTTTACTGCTTGATCATCATAAACTCAAGAGACTGTGAGTGATGGAGAATACTGAACTTCTGCAACGCGTGTAGATGCTTGGGATTTGGTAGCAGCACTTTTTTTCCTATTTGCTATTTTAAAAAAAAGCTAATTAGAGACGTTTTAGATTTTAGAGCTTCAATTGTGATCTCATGCAAACCAATAGATATGAGGTCCTTTTGAGGCAGATGTGGCTTGTGAAGGATTTTCAGTGTGGAAAAAAACACTTATTTTCTGGCCTTTTGAAAATGTTGCTGCATCTAATATTTGACAGACTGGATCTTTAATGGTTGAATCATTCAGGTAGGACTCGGTTACAAAGTGCAGGCAGGATCAAGTTACAGCTTCTCAGTTACGGAAATATATCACACAAATCTTAACATGTGATCTTAATTACTTTTTGTTGGATGTGGTGTTGCTGACTGGATTTTCCAACTTCCTTTTCCATATTTAAATATCGGTATAACCTGCTGTGTGAAACTAATATGGATCATTCATAAACTAAAATAAAAAATACTTTTAGCGTTGACTAATTACAAATTTTAGCTGCTCGATAATTATGTGATGTGATAATTATGTGCTTTTAACATCTCACCCAATCTTCTCCTGCAGCGTGAATGTATCTCTGTCCACGTTGGCCAAGCTGGAGCCCAGATAGGCAATGCATGCTGGGAGTTGTACTGCCTGGAGCACGGCATCCAGCCCGATGGTCAGATGCCCAGTGATAAGACCATCGGAGGAGGAGACGACTCCTTCAACACCTTCTTCAGTGAGACTGGAGCTGGCAAACATGTTCCCAGAGCTGTGTTTGTGGACCTGGAGCCCACTGTCATCGGTAAGATCCTGGCAATAATAACACATTTTCTAGTGATCTAGTAACAATTTAGGATACAAAAGTAATAAAACATGTCTTTAAGTGCGTATGTTGATGTTATCAATGGTTTGACTTACAGATGAGGTGCGTACAGGCACCTACCGCCAGCTCTTCCACCCTGAGCAGCTTATCACTGGAAAGGAAGATGCAGCCAACAACTATGCTCGAGGTCACTACACTATTGGCAAGGAGATCATCGACATGGTTCTTGACAGGATTCGTAAACTGGCGAGTTTCACTGCAAAAAAAAAACAAAAATCACATTTCATTTTAGAGTGTAAACATGAGTTGAATTCTAACATCTTCGTTTTCCTGCAGGCTGACCAGTGCACAGGTCTCCAAGGTTTCCTCATCTTTCACTCATTTGGAGGAGGAACCGGCTCTGGCTTCACTTCTCTGCTCATGGAGCGTCTCTCTGTCGACTACGGCAAAAAGTCCAAGCTGGAGTTTGCAGTTTACCCAGCTCCTCAGGTGTCCACAGCTGTGGTGGAGCCCTACAACTCCATCCTCACCACCCACACCACCCTGGAGCACTCCGACTGCGCCTTCATGGTGGACAACGAGGCCATCTATGACATCTGCCGCAGGAACCTGGACATCGAGCGCCCCACCTACACCAACCTGAACAGGCTGATTGGACAGATCGTCTCCTCCATCACCGCTTCTCTGCGCTTTGACGGGGCCCTGAACGTGGACCTGACAGAGTTCCAGACCAACCTGGTGCCCTACCCCCGTATCCACTTCCCTCTGGCCACCTATGCTCCAGTTATCTCAGCAGAGAAAGCCTATCATATGTGCTTTTAACATCTCACCCAATCTTCTCCTGCAGCGTGAATGTATCTCTGTCCACGTTGGCCAAGCTGGAGCCCAGATAGGCAATGCGTGCTGGGAGTTGTACTGCCTGGAGCACGGCATCCAGCCCGATGGTCAGATGCCCAGTGATAAGACCATCGGAGGAGGAGACGACTCCTTCAACACCTTCTTCAGTGAGACTGGGGCTGGCAAACATGTTCCCAGAGCTGTGTTTGTGGACCTGGAGCCCACTGTCATCGGTAAGATCCTGGCAATAATAACACATTTTCTAGTGATCTAGTAACAATTTAGGATACAAAAGTAATAAAACATGTCTTTAAGTGCGTATGTTGATGTTTGATGAGTTATCAATGGTTTGACTTACAGATGAGGTGCGTACAGGCACCTACCGCCAGCTCTTCCACCCTGAGCAGCTTATCACTGGAAAGGAAGATGCAGCCAACAACTATGCTCGAGGTCACTACACTATTGGCAAGGAGATCATCGACATGGTTCTTGACAGGATTCGTAAACTGGCGAGTTTCACTGCAAAAAAAAAAACAAAAATCACATTTCATTTTAGAGTGTAAACATGAGATGAATTCTAACATCTTCGTTTTCCTGCAGGCTGACCAGTGCACAGGTCTCCAAGGTTTCCTCATCTTTCACTCATTTGGAGGAGGAACTGGCTCTGGCTTCACTTCTCTGCTCATGGAGCGTCTCTCTGTCGACTACGGCAAAAAGTCCAAGCTGGAGTTTGCAGTTTACCCAGCTCCCCAGGTGTCCACAGCTGTGGTGGAGCCCTACAACTCCATCCTCACCACCCACACCACCCTGGAGCACTCCGACTGCGCCTTCATGGTGGACAACGAGGCCATCTATGACATCTGCCGCAGGAACCTGGACATCGAGCGCCCCACCTACACCAACCTGAACAGGCTGATTGGACAGATCGTCTCCTCCATCACCGCTTCTCTGCGCTTTGACGGAGCTCTGAACGTGGACCTGACAGAGTTCCAGACCAACCTGGTGCCCTACCCCCGTATCCACTTCCCTCTGGCCACCTATGCTCCAGTTATCTCAGCAGAGAAAGCCTATCATGAGCAGCTCTCTGTCGCTGAAATCACCAACGCCTGCTTTGAGCCAGCCAATCAGATGGTGAAATGTGACCCTCGCCATGGTAAATACATGGCCTGCTGTCTCCTGTACCGTGGTGACGTGGTGCCAAAAGATGTCAACTCTGCCATCGCCACCATCAAAACAAAGCGCACCATCCAGTTTGTGGACTGGTGTCCAACCGGCTTCAAGGTTGGTATCAACTACCAGCCTCCCACTGTGGTTCCTGGAGGTGACCTGGCCAAAGTGCAGAGGGCTGTGTGCATGCTGAGCAACACCACGGCCATCGCTGAGGCCTGGGCTCGACTGGACCACAAGTTTGACCTCATGTACGCCAAGAGGGCCTTTGTGCACTGGTACGTCGGAGAGGGGATGGAGGAGGGAGAGTTCTCTGAGGCCAGAGAGGACATGGCCGCCCTGGAGAAGGATTATGAAGAGGTGGGAACAGACAGCATCGGAGATGAAGGAGAGGAAGAGGGGGAGGAATATTAAATTTAAAATAATTAAAATCAACGAACTGGATCATTGCAGTATCAGTATGCTTCAAAAAACTGTGTTGTACAATACTTAGTCATTAGACATAATAAAGAAGGATGAAATGTGGCTATATATATATATGTATGTATTGTAGGATGATGCATTAAGGGCACTTACGATTAATATACTGTATATGCAAAATAGAACATTTTTCAAATTTTTATGGTGCAATTTACAAAAACAGTATTTGAAGCATACTGAGGCCTTTTGCTGGCATTTATGTTAATTACCGTATTTTCTGGATTATAAATCGCTCCGGAGTACAAGTCGCAGCAGCCATAAAATGCATAATAAAGAAGGATAAGACATATATAAGTCGCACTGGAGTATAAGTCGCATTTTGGGGGAAATTTGTTTTATAAAATCCGACACCAAGAACAGACATGTCATCTTGAAAGGCAATTTAAAATAAAAATAGAATAGAGGCAACAACAGGCTGAACAATTGTACGGTATGCTAACGTTACATGACACATAAACAACGAACTGAGAACGTACCTGGTATGTTAACATAACATATTAAGAGTTATTCAGATAACTATAGCATAAATAACATGCTAACAGGCTTACCAACACATCCGTGTCACTCCAAATCACTACATCCAATGAAATCTTCATCCTCAGTGTCACTTTCAAACAACTCCGCTAACTCAGGAAGTAGAAGATGCGGCGCTTCCTCTTCTACGTCGCCAATGTTTTTATCAATTCAATTAGCAACACAGGCCTACAGCGCCCTCTTGCGGGTTAGTGTGAAAATAACATGTAAAATGATATAATAATGTGTTAATAATTTCACACATAAATCGCTCCAGAGTATAAGTCGCACCCCCGGCGAAACTATGAAAAAACTATGACTTATAGTCCGGAAAATACGGTATCTTATTTCTCCTAGTTTGTACCAAAGGAGAACATCTGAACATTTAAAGCTTACATGGCTCTACTACTATTCTATAATGATAAAATATAAGTTTGTGGTGTTTCTATAGTTATCATGTGATTACAGATAGATTGAGAATCCAGTGTCCTTGTGTAACAATAAACTGTGGCCTGTGTGCGTTTGTGTGTTTTGTATTTATATCTCTATGGCAGTTATAGCTCAGCTTAATAGTTGGACATATCTGTTGCCGTTACAATAATATCATTACAAATAAAATTGGACTGAACAAACATTGCTGCTACACTTCACTATTAATCTGTATTGTAGGATGATGCGTCAAGGGCACGTAAGCTTAATGTGGGAAACTTCGCTCCTCTCCACAGGCAAATGTTGTCAGATACGGTGATTTCAAGAAGGGGAATTTTTACGAGCTGCACCTGAACGCAGCAACGGCCAACGTTCACTCCCGCCGACTGGACATTCAAACCAGCACTCAGACTCCGCCCCTTTTCAAAAACTATAAATAAAACTAGCTTCCCCGGCGGGGCTCAATACTTCTTCAGCTCCCGACACTTCACATCGGACGGACGAAGAATCAAAATCAGGAAACATGGTGCGTATTTCTTTTAAATCAAACCCCACATAAACACTCGTACTAGCGTTAGAACTAAACGTCGTAGTTTGCCTGGTGCTGTAAATTTCAGAAAACGAATGTAATGTGCGTAATAACGTGACGCAGAAAGAGGCTCAGCTACTGGCGCAGTTTCGAATAAAAAGAAAAGAATACGCAAACGGAATCCGATTTAACCATTAAACTATGAGTTCCCGTGCCATGGGGCGATAGAAACAGCGAGTGTGTATGTTTAGCCTGATCGTGGATGAATGTGTAGTGAGGAGTGAAACTCTGGGGCATGTTAGCTAACAGGCGCCATCGTGTAACGGCCTGACCGGGCTCGCCTAGCTCCGTTACGGCTTCGCAGTTAGCAGAGTGGGGGGAGGGTTGAGGGGGGGGGACCTCCTCCTCCTCCTCCTCCTGTCGACATCGATAGACTTTACACTCCTCCCTGACTTCCGTCTCATTCAGCCACTGAGCTCACTGAGCTGCATGTGCGTCCGCTCGCCACCACAGGTCTGCAGCGACCTGACACGTGACTCAGCTAGCATGATTCATCAGGTCTGATCAAAGTCATCCACCGAGGCTGGGGTTTCCTATAACCAGCCTCACTACTCATATTACTAACTACTCGATACTCGTATTACTACTGCTGTGAATCCGCAGGCCAAAAATATGTGGACACAACAAAGGAAACTATCATCACCGCATGTCTCTATAATAAACTGTCTCTGAGAAGCTGTAGGGACATTTGATCACTGATCAATCAGGCTGTGAACAATAGCAGCCGACATGTGATTTGGGTCAGCGAGACATATTTACAGTGTATTGTGAAATGGTTCATTGTGCTGATTTGTATACATGAAGCTGGTGACTGACATTTGCACTCCCCTCTTCTTTTTTTTCCAGCGTGAGTGCATTTCTATACACGTTGGCCAAGCTGGCACCCAGATGGGCAATGCATGCTGGGAGTTGTACTGCCTGGAGCACGGCATCCAGCCCGACGGTCAGATGCCCAGTGATAAGACCCTCGGAGGAGGAGACGACTCCTTCAACACCTTCTTCAGTGAAACTGGAGCTGGCAAACATGTTCCCAGAGCTGTGTTTGTGGACCTGGAGCCCACTGTCATCGGTAAGCAATGATTTAATTAAACCGAACTCTTCTTGTGGCCAAAATTATTAGAAAATCAACAAACTGATTAAGACACTAAAATGAGCATATCATTTTAGCATGATGTTGATGAGTAGTTTGAATGAACACAAGCGTCACTGTAAGTCTGTTTTTCGTTGACTCTCAGATGAAGTGAGAACTGGCACCTACCGCCAGCTCTTCCACCCTGAGCAGCTTATCACTGGAAAGGAAGACGCAGCAAACAATTATGCTCGTGGTCACTACACCGTTGGAAAAGAGATCATCGACCTGGTGCTGGACAGGACTCGTAAACTTGTGAGCTCAAATTCTCATGTTTTTAAAGTTAAGCAATTTCAATGTAAAATTCTTGTTGAGCTATTGTTCATGACAACATCTTCCTGCAGGCTGACCAGTGCACAGGTCTCCAAGGTTTCCTCATCTTTCACTCATTTGGAGGAGGAACCGGCTCTGGCTTCACTTCTCTGCTCATGGAGCGTCTCTCTGTTGACTACGGCAAAAAGTCAAAGCTGGAGTTTGCAGTTTACCCAGCTCCTCAGGTGTCCACAGCTGTGGTGGAGCCCTACAACTCCATCCTCACCACCCACACCACCCTGGAGCACTCCGACTGCGCCTTCATGGTGGACAACGAGGCCATCTATGACATCTGCCGCAGGAACCTGGACATCGAGCGCCCCACCTACACCAACCTGAACAGGCTGATTGGACAGATCGTCTCCTCCATCACCGCTTCTCTGCGCTTTGATGGAGCTCTGAACGTGGACCTGACAGAGTTCCAGACCAACCTGGTGCCCTACCCCCGTATCCACTTCCCTCTGGCCACCTATGCTCCAGTTATCTCAGCAGAGAAAGCCTATCACGAGCAGCTCTCTGTCGCTGACATCACCAACGCCTGCTTCGAGCCAGCCAATCAGATGGTGAAATGTGACCCTCGCCATGGTAAATACATGGCCTGCTGTCTCCTGTACCGTGGCGACGTGGTGCCAAAAGATGTCAACTCTGCCATCGCCACCATCAAAACAAAGCGCTCCATCCAGTTTGTGGACTGGTGTCCAACTGGCTTCAAGGTTGGTATCAACTACCAGCCTCCCACTGTGGTTCCTGGAGGTGACCTGGCCAAAGTGCAGAGGGCTGTGTGCATGCTGAGCAACACCACGGCCATCGCTGAGGCCTGGGCTCGACTGGACCACAAGTTTGACCTCATGTACGCCAAGAGGGCCTTTGTGCACTGGTATGTCGGAGAGGGGATGGAGGAGGGAGAGTTCTCAGAGGCCAGAGAGGACATGGCCGCCCTGGAGAAGGATTATGAAGAGGTGGGAACAGACAGCGTCGGGGAGGAGGATGAAGGAGAAGAGTACTAGTTTCCAAAGTTAAACACAAAGTCTGTTCAGTTGTGTAGACGTTTGTCTTTTGAATTAAAGAACAAGGCAGGCAGAATACAAGCTTTTAATTCTGCACATTCCAGAGGTTTGTTCAGTGTGTGTGTTCAATAAAACGTTTTGCAATGGGTTATTTTGTCCTGTGTTTACTGAAGTTCATAGACCAGCAAGTTATGATCATTTTAAAACAAGGTCTGATGGTGTCTTTCTAGGTTAAGAAGCCAGTTGAGATCTATGGGAGGGATTTGAGTGATTTTATTTTTAGGCCTAAATGAACTTAGAGGAAACAAAAAACAGTTTCTGGATTTATCATCTTGAGTCATGACTGAAGTTTTAAGAAGATAAAGACTGACAGTTAGGGCCTGTGAGATAGAGCCTGGCTTTGGTGAAAAACAAAATCCATCGGTGTTCCAATCTGTTTCAAGGATGAAGGGACGTAAATGCCACATACATCACACCCATATATACATATTATATACTTTGTGTGTGTGTGTTGTGAAGTTCAAAAATGAGTCATAAATCACAGACGTCATCCTGAGTGATTGCAGCACTTAGACACGAAAGGATTTATTTAAGATCTCACAGATACAAAATAGCTTTTATTTTTTTTTCATAGACGAGCATTTTTTTTATTTAATTTTCTTACTTGCATGAGGTATACAATTTATCCACTTGAAATAATCTGAATGGCACACGGAGAGAATGCAGTGTGATTGTTTTCTGCAGACGTGGAGACAAAGGGATGCTACAGATGAATGAACAATCAGACGTCCTCAACCTTTTATTCTTTATCCTTGACATCATAGAAATCTACTGAATGAAGCATTGCTTTCTTGCTGAGAATGCAACACTGAACATCTCCCCTGTACCACACACATGTAAAGTCAGACAAATGCCTGCATAACTCCTTTCAACCCCTTCGGTTGTCAAACAACACGTTATTTTTTTACTTTATGCGACATCATAAAATCAACTGACAAAAAGACATGAGAGTCATCATCACTGAGGAAAGCAAAGAGTGAATGCAAGCGGGAGGGAGGCATTTCAGTCTGGAGGCTGGTCTGGATCATACTGGTTCACTGCGGCAGAGCTTTGAGGATGGCGTTGACCTCCTCTGCAACGGCAGTCAACGCAAACTCAAACTGGTCCTGAAAACAGACAGTTCAGCGATTAGAAGTGACGACTGCGGCACAAAAATAGACAATTAAAATGAGAAAAATGTATTTGTTTAGCTCACCTTGGTGCGAACCATACCAGGCCTCTGATCACGCACGTGCTCCAGTGTTGCAGCGATGTCGATCTCTTTCACGCCTGCATCAGAAGAGGACAAAAGCTATGTCAGTTTTTTATTATGACGCAGACACAGGTGATTCAAAACACAGACCGTAGGAACTGGGTAATGCACAGACACAGATTACCCTCACCTTTAGCCATACGATTAAGAACCATGTCGATTAGGATGTAAGTCCCAGTCCGGCCTGTACCATCACTATGGAGACAGCATCGCAGAACAGACCATAATTAAACATGTAATCACAGACATTAAAATCCCCTCTGACAGTGAACTGTTCTGTGCTGCGTTTCAAAGTACAATGCAGTACAGTAATGCTTCACAAGCCTGCCACCCAGTGGACTGATGTAGTACTCTGAAATACATCAAGGAGTGGGCCTACATATCCTTATTTAATTTTATTGATGAAAGAGGTTGTGTATTGTACCTGCAGTGTACGATGATGGGGCAAGATCGTCCTCTGTAGCACTTATTCACCTTCCTAAGGACAAAACATGAGAAACATTACTTCAAAATATTAATTTGCATTACATCATATTGATAATATACTTTCAAGCATTATACCTGTCTAATGTTTGGTATACTTATGACGTTTCAGCCCATGTATAAGTGTTAGAGAAACCTCATGTATATACACACATGCAGATGTTTACAAAAATTTGATCAGCTGGTATTAGATTGCTTTGCACTGTAATCTAATGTAATCCAATACAGCAGTTTGCTATAACATGTTTAATTCCACAGGGGAAAACACCTCTGCATATCAGTCCATAAAAACTGACCCATTAATGATCTATGAATAAAATAATTTAGCCAACATAGAAAAGCAGACAGACAGACAGATGGACAGACAGGTAGGGGTTTTCGGCGATGGACCTCCTGCTGCAGCCACATCAGTCCATGATCATTTTTGTGACTATGCAACTGGACCCAGACTACTAGCTGCAAACCACAAGAATGACACAGACAGATATGTTATTAATTAAACCAAGGGCCCCGCTGACCTCCATCGCACAGGGTGGGATAATGGGAGTGGAGGGACAGAGGGGAGTGAAGGGAGCAAGGGAGGAAAGACAGAAGGATGGGAGATAAAAATTGTGCTGCTTCATCATGTGACTAAGGTTGGGTTTCAAGTACCAGCTAATATAAATGCTCTCAGGATGCTTGTCAGCCTGGCGAGTGTTCAAATGTAAATGTCGGAGTCACAGACATACTGTAAGAGTAGACGCCGCATCGACCGCTGCTGCCTACTGGCGCTGACGAGATTTGGAGCTGCCATCTTGGTACGGTCCACCACTCCATTCAACGTAATGTGCCAGTGAGCTGTCAGGGCATTTAATTCATCATAACTCACTGAATACACAACAAATTTTCACGCGTTCTTTCTTTTTGTGTTGCTGCAGAGGGCATAAATGTAGCTATGATACACATGAACACAGGGGTCTGCGTGTTTTAACATTTATCGTGGGCTTAACAACAGAATATTCTGATATGATATAGAGTGAGCAGACGTTCGAGACTAAAACTGCGAACATAATCCCCGAAAAGGAGAAAAAAAACAGGGCCATTTCCAGTTGGACCAGCAATCTGACTTCTAGGTTCACAGAGCTCTGCCAACTTGTTTCTTATGTTATGACTATGACCGTACCAAGATGGCGGTCGTATTTCTCGCGCCCTAGCAGCGAATGTGGCGCCTACTCTTTATGATGTCTATGGTTGGGGTGTGGTAGTACCTGCGGAAGTCCAACAGAGGGCGAGTGGAGGTTGGGATCCCCTCTGCTGGCCAGCTAAGGAAATGGAACTGAGTGAGCGTCCTGGTCTCCTGGGTCTGCACGTTCTTCAAGTAGAAACTTCTCACCAAGAAGTCGTTACACCAGATGTGCTCAGACACCAAGTTCACCTGAGAAAAAGACAGATGAACAAAACACACAAAGATACAAAGACACAAGTTTTTTTGACCGTTGTAGCCAAAGTGTGGGTGTTATTTTAAGGCACCTCATAGATGTGGTAGAGGGATGAGCCTTCATCAGGCCAGTAGCGGTCACACTGTTTCTCTCCATCTTCCACCAGAGCCGTCATCATCACAATCACTGTGCAGCCGTTCTCCCAGACCATCTACACAACAATAATACGCACACAAGTCATTTTTTGTTTGTCGTGTCTGTAGTGTCTGGTTCGATTATCTTCCCATCCTGCGGCGTAGCATCACATTGCAGCTCTCCCTTCTTACAAATAAAGGCTGTTTTTGGAAGGAGAGAAAGTTTTGTGATGCAGCGCCTGAACATTACCTGCCAGAAGTCAGAGATGGTGTGTGACAGGGGGCCCTGAGTGGCAATGTAGGCCGGCATCCGGGGGTCGTGCTCAATCTGAACAGGTTGGATCAAAGGTCATACAGAGTCAGCAGGCTCAGGTCAGGACTAATGGATTGTTCAACATCTCACGGTGACAGTGTGAGTGGGGGGACTTACTATGGTGCTGGCATTGATGTAGTCAGAACGCGAAGGGTTGATCTCTCTCAGTTTTACCCTCGAGTGATCATCTGATAAAATAGGAAACCATTTACAATTTTATTTTTCTATCTATTTATCCATCTTTTCCATAGTAATTGATTGAGATCAGTGAGACTCGGGTCTGACACCGTAACCCATCACATGCAGTTCTTTTCAATTATACAACAGTTTGAATACAACGCTGATGTCAATGGGACTCACAGGGCACAGAGTCAGGGCAGCGGTTCTTTTTGGCGTTGGCGTCGCTCTGAGCCACAGATACTGCACTGGGCTCGGCCTGGTAGGAACACAGAGCCTCCCACTCCTTCATCAGGCGGTCCTTGTTCCTCAGGTGGTCCTCCATGTAGGCCTTTATAAATAGCGTTTATTTTCAGTAATTGATTCAAATGTAGCTTGAGTTACATATTGACCTGAGTACTGACCAGTATCATGTGACCAGTAGAGATGTCCATGTTGGCCTGAGCTGGCTCCTCGCACCATGACGGCGTGCTGCTGTGGGAACTGGGACTGGGCTGGGCTCCGTCGCTGAACTGGGACGACACACTGCTCACTCTGGAATCCGCACCACCTGCTGCACCTGCACCAACCCCTCCTCCTGCAGCGCCAGCAGCTCCTCCACTAGCTCCTCCCACAGCGCCCAGGGCGGCGGCTTCCAGGCGTCCAAAGGCGCCTTTAGAGGCCATGTGCTGGCAACACAGGTCCTGGTGAGCCAGTTATGCATGCATTGTGTTGTTATGCTGATGTTGTCTGTCCTGATATTAAGGCTTTGTGTGTATTTTTATTTATGTTATGCTTTTTTTAATTCCTGTTTTAAACCACTGAATGTACGTCTGCATGTTTTCCTCTTCTTTCTTATTATTATGACTCGCTTGCTATTATGACTTGAAAGCTGGTTGAAATTATTACACACTGTATTATTATTATTTTAGAATTTATATTTTTATTTTCTTAACTCTCTCACCTGGTACTCTTGGTGGCTGAAGCTGCCACCCTCTGGCCCCAACCCGAGCTTCTTTGCTGCCAGGCGGTGGGCATGGTGACGCAGGCAGGCGATGGTCATGGCTGCTACTAGAATACCGCCGATACAGGCCATAGCCACCAGTGTGGCAAACACCCAGCGGGAGCCAGGCTGGACTCGAGTCGCCAGGGGCAACGCTTTCCCATCATTCCTCTGTGGCAGGAGAGCAGAAAAACAACTCATGAGTCTTTTTTTCCCTTTAAGACATTTGCATAGGAAAGACGAGAGATTGATCCGATTTTTTTCAATTGACTCCTTTAACTCCCACATCACCCCCTTTCCTCTCCTCACCCTATTTCCTGTTTTACCCACTTTTCTCATTCTGTCATCTTCCCTTTTCCCTCCTGCTTCCCAACTTTCCTTACCCGCTCACATCATCCCTCTTTTCATCATCATCATTTCCTCCTCCTCCTCCTCCCTCCATTGCCTTTTATTCTCCAACCTCCTTGGATGAATTGTCTCTCTTGACCTTTCAGACCCCCTCCTTCCTCTTTGTGGGCCTCAGGAATGTGAAATGTGAGGCACTCTCTCTCAATGCGTGTGCGTGTGTGTGTGTGTGTGTGTGTGTGGTATCTAACAGACATTATGGTTTAAGCTTGGAAGTGAGGGGGTAGAAACACGTACTCCACCTGCTATTATAAAGGGGCCACAA
The DNA here is from genome assembly GCA_016785345.1 of Trinectes maculatus. Lineage (NCBI taxonomy): Eukaryota > Metazoa > Chordata > Actinopteri > Pleuronectiformes > Achiridae > Trinectes > Trinectes maculatus. The sequence goes on from JAFBJQ010002205.1 coordinate 324,700, forward strand.
CTGTTTTTTTAGTGTGTGTGTGTGTGTGTGTGTGAAATAAATTGGATGACCTGGCTACATGTGGCAGGAGGAAATAAGTGGATCCACAGTGCTTTGTTGTTGGAGGAGCCTATAATAAGATTTATTCCTCTCTCTTCTTCTCTGACTGAACCGTTCTTCTGTTGTCTTTAATTTATGATGCTACAAACCTGCTCGAAAATAGCTGATTTATCAACGCTCAAGTTAAATCCTTCAGAAACGCTGTGAGATGTTAAGAATTTCTTACACTCGTCTGTCAGTTGAAGTTACATTGAAATTAAAAACGGAAACTGAAATGAAAGAAAATACATGTGTACAAGTCATAACTGGCTCTTGCTGCTGCTGCTGTATTTTAAGAAAATAAAAATAAGGTCAGGGGTCATTGTTAGGTGAGTGTCTCATCACTTACAGGGGTTGAGAAGCATATTAAGTCCATAAATGTCAAACTGTCATATAAGAATTATTTATAATGTTAGATTTAGCTGTTGGATAAACGTTATACAGTGATGAAGAGTTAATTTGTTCAGTTTCCACTCACCTGAAGCACAAAGCAGAGCAGCTTCTCCTAAGGTCCTGCTGCTTCACTCACATGGACCCAACCAACAGCAGAGCAGCAAGTTCAATTTAATTTAAACACACTACACTTCCCAGAGTGACTTTCAAAATAAAAGCTAACAAAGCGCAGTGTGTAGGGATACTTTGGTTTACTATGGAAAGTCAAGGTGATTCATTCCTATTAACACTGACACATTTTAATACTTGTAGGTGCTTTAACAATATATCACGTATATCCAGTATATCCAGTCGCCCTCCCCCACACCCCTCTTATCTCCTGTGACTAAAGACAGTGCCCACCTCTCCAACGCCACTCTGCAGCACCGTCAGGCCCGTCTCTGACTCCACGGCGTTCTTCTCGGCAACTGAGCATGGAAAAAGAAAAGGAGGTTTAGGGGCATTCATCTCCATCTCCAGTTTTCTGATCTATTTCAGCGCCTGTTTGGGATCAAACTTATCCATGTGTTGGTTCTTTGTGTGAAAGACTCTCACAGAAACGTGTCTTTTTGGTCATTTACCCATATGAAAAAAAGAAAAAAAATACAGGTAAATCAGTAGGTGACAGACCGGCTGTGTCTGCAACGTCTCCAGCTGTCAGGTTTTTGGAGTTGGGTCTGATCCTGAAGGTGATGGCAGGTCCGACAACACTGCAGAGAAAAAAACACAAAAAGCAGAAACACATTCTCATCATCTATTTATTGAATTGTCAATAATGACGATAAATGTGACCGACCTTTTATGGTGGACGACCATTGTTGTTTAATGTGATGGGAGGCTAATTGCATTAACTAAAACGACCCAATAGGAAGATTTTTGGAATCTGAAAACCAAAAGTGTTTTAACATTTGGGCCGAAGGGATCAGGGATCATTGTTAGGTGAGTGTGTAGATCAAGCAGGAAGGAGAAGAGGAAGCAGAAAACAAGCGCTGGATCACTTCCACATGCAGAACACCATCACAACACGCTCCTCAGCTCCACCAGATTTCACGTCTCGTTTGGTGTTCAGGCTCCAAAAACAGCTCGAGGCGAAGCTTTAGTTTAATCCCGCGAAATAAAAGGCAGTGATCCAGCCAACGAGTTGAGATAGAGAGGATCCAGAGCCATCAAGCGAGCAGGATGGGGATTTGTTTTTGAGGGTTCATGACCGCTGGTGTCCTCGGTCCTACCTGATGTTGACGAGGGAGCCCGTGGAGAGGCCCATCCTCTCTGACAGCCGCTTCAGCAGTCGCACCCCATCGTTCAGACTGAGGGGGCTACGGTGACAAAACACACACATTCATACACAACGCACGCACAACCACAAACAAAAATACATTCACACAAACACGCATGAACACACAGCAGCCGAGGTGGAGGTGGAAAGAAACAGAGAACCACAGAGGTTCTGTTTTTTTTTTATTTTCTGGGTTACTACCTCTCTGTTCCTCTTCCCTTCTTTCCTTCCGTTGCTGAAAGCATTTTTTTTTATTCCATCAGCCGTTTCAGCAAACCAGGTCTCATTCTTTACTCTTCCTTTGATTTCCACCTTTCCACAACTCCAGTGCACACATACAACATGAAAACATGAAAACATGTTGCATCACTGTACCTCTGGTTGGTTACGATGTAGCCAAACTCCTCCGCCTTAGCTGCTGGATCCTTCTGTCCCACGTTGTCGTGGTAGGATGCCACAGGGGGAGACGTCTCTTTCTGGGGCCCCTCTGCTTTGGGGGGCTTGAAGGTGGAGGGTGGAGCCTCTGGAGTGACCACCTTCTGTCCCATGGTTCCCTCTGTGATCTGATGGATAAACACCAATGGAGACATTGGCATATTAACTCCGCCTTATTCATTCAGCAGTTACCTTGTAGATCAAGAGTTGACGCATTGGCTCCTTTAACAGCCACAACGTTAACACATCATGAGACTCATTTAACACTGTTTTATTTAAATTTCTCACTGAAAGAAACGTGATGATATCTGAAGGGACATTCTCACCTTCTTTCCTGTGGCAGCAATGTTTCCGTATTTATCTAAATAGTTAAACATAAAAGTGTCATATATATAGAATATAAATAGAATATAGAATATAAAACATCCCAGTATCATACTGAGAAAGATGATCTGATGATCAGAGACGCTGAGGTTTCCTGAACGACACAGACCTTTGGTTTGTTTGTGGGCGTAAGAGCTTTCCAGCTGCAGCTGCTTCAGAGCGGTCGGCACGTGGTCTTCCTGCTCAGGGGCCAAATCCTTCATGTCGCGGCCGTAGTAATCGAGCAGCAGAGCCAGTCTTTGCAGAGAGTCCTCTTTAAAAGCAGGACAGAGAGTACAGATGCAAAGTAAACAGCCAAGTCTCTACTGATGGCAAGGACACTTTGAGTATTTTATCTTGATTTTCTCGACTCTCTCACCATCCAGTCCTGATGGAGCATTGTAAACCTTCTGGGCTTTTTTCTTCGGCTCCTCCTGCTTCTGCTGCTTCCTGAGCTGGGACATCTGGGAAACATAATCCTCGCCATAGTCCAGAGGAAAGTCCAGGTCCGGGAAGAAAGAGGAGGGTGAGGAGGAGGATGAGGAGGACCGCGAAGAGGGGAATCCTAAAGCTCCTGCTGCCACCGCGCCCGTGTGGCGAGAGAGGGACTGCACAGGCATGGAGGAAGAAGAGGAGGAAGAGGAGGAAGGGGAGGTGAGGTAAAAGGACAACAGGTCCTGGAGAACCTGACGGTCTTGGTCCAGAGAGTTTCCTCTGGATCTGGAGCGGGAGGGGGAAGTGAGGAGTGGGAAGGCAGGACTATCATCCAGAGAGTTGAGGGAGCGTTCCTCCTCCTCTTGGTAGCCATACTGCTGCTGCAGTGACAAAAAAACATATTGGTCTTTAATAACCTGACGGATCTCTATCAGTATTCACTCTCTTGGTTTGGCATCTACCACATCCTGAGGGGAATATGTTTTACCCACCTGGCGGAAGGTGTACGGGTCCAGGAGGGGGGTCTGCATGTGGACGGAGGATCGGGATGAATCGAGGATCGTGTAATCCCCATTTGGGTCAGCTTGAGCCTCAGGCCCCTGACCCCTCTGCTGACTGGAGCTTGACAGTTTAGAGGACCTGGGAAATAAGGTAAAGGGATCCTCTTTTTAAAAAATCTTAAATCGCATGGGTTTTGGTTTATGGACACCCTGCTGAACTGAAGATGGAAGCACTGCATGTTCTCTTACTGTTCAGGTGTCCTCTCATGAAGTTTAGAGGAGGAGCTGATGGTAGGAACACTACTCAGCTCTTCGGTGATGATCGCCTGAGTGACATCATCCCGCCATGTCAGACCTGAGCAGCCAGACGGCAACATTATGTCATTTCATCCAACAATAATTCTGATTTGCTCATGAAAACAAAATCTTCCCATATAGGAAATCATTGTTCACCTTGCACCATCAGGTCTTTGAGGACTTCCTGCAGTCTCTGCAGAACAGGTATAGACACTTGGTACTGGACGGGCTGCTGGTGAGGAGGCCGGCACTGTCCGAACAAGCCATCTGCAACAGATCCCAATCCATAAAGTGTCACCTTCCTCTATACTAAGAAATGTGCCACATTACAAATTTTATTTTATTGAACGTGAGGTTTGAGATTCCTGTCACATAATTTAAAAAAAAAAAAAAAATAAAATCTGGAGATAAACCCAACACAAAGCCGCTAAAACAATAAGTTAAAGAAAAAATACATGAACAGATACAAACAAACAAACCAGAGTGAACACAGAATACAGGTGAAGCTAAAGAGCGACATAAGTGGATACACATGCACTCAAACTGCATACACATACATGTTACACAAACACTTGACGTAATCACACACACATCTGCATACTACAGTGCATGAAAACACATCAGAAGCACACACACATTGAATATACACACTGATAAGTATGCATACAAATGCATGCAATGTCCCCACATACACAGCCCACACACACACATATAGTGCTTCACTGTGTGTGCGTGTGTCTGTGGGCCGTGGTGAGTCATCACCTCTGTCTCTCTACAGCGCTAATCAAACACACACACACGCACACACACAAGGGAGACACACGGTCGTCAGGCAAGTGATGTCACTGTTGTCATAGAGACGGCCAGGATGAGCCGTGATTGGTCCAGAGCGGTTGACGAAGGGAGACCTTGTTTATGTTCAGTTCTTGCACATTTTCTCTCTATTCTCTCTTTTGTCACTCACCCCGTCCTCTTGTTTCTAACGCCACTGCCTTCCTGCGATACACGCATGCATGCGCACACACACACACACACACTGGCACAGTCTTCAGCACAATCACACACTCCAATACGTGAATGAGGACTCCCACACACTCAACTGCTGACTGAAAATCCATTTCTTTGGATTCAACAGACGATATAAAATTGGTTGTTTTTTTTTCAATGCAGTCTGGAATGTATTTAATTCAGTCAAATATTCTTATGTTTATCACGGATGACAAGTGTTTCAATGCACAAACTACTTTTTTGTTTTTAATGCACTACAGGATGACTTCTTTTGATCAAATATTGGATGTAGATAACTAATCAGTCAGACTATCACAGGGATGCTTCATGTCATGCGGTCTGGAATGCAGCATAATCTGTTCCACTCTCTCTTTCTGCAATCACTCATTCTTGCATTTCAGTACATGCACTTCCTTAAGGCATCATCAAAACCGCACTACAAGACCTCACTAAGTGTTTCTGTGTCTGGAACCAGGCGCACAACATCCTGGGGGTGAACACAGAAACACACAGACATCCATCATGAAGCCTGCTCTAAAGGCTGACACATGCATGTGCACCCCCTTGAATGTGCACGCGTCTGCAATGACATCCCTGTTTGAACAGGCAGGAAGGAAGTAGGAAACCCAATGGGATTACAGACAGTCTGTTAGCAGGAGGCTGAGCCATGACAGATAACCAGCTCCTGATGGACAGATGGAACGTCAGAGTTTCCTGAAGCATGCTGCTGCATCTACAGCCTGCTGGGATTACTTCCTGTTGGTCGATGGACAACTCTCATCACGCTGGATGCAGGGAAATGTAAATATAGGCCTCATACTGTGCAAGGAAGTGTCCAAATCAGCCTCCCTGAGGGGGACATGTGTGACGATTTAGAAAAAGAACCAATTAAACATAAATGTTTAAAAGGGTCATTTCACCCAAATAAGAGAAAATGTACACCCTACTCGTGTTTTCCTACAATTCGTAAAAATACTGTAGGATTATTTCTCTGCTGGTGGAAAATAGTTTTGATAAAACGACTGATATATGTAATATGCAGAATATTAGATTCCATCTTTGTGGATAGAAAACGCTGTGGGAACAATCCTTATTCAAGTTAAACAGCAGCCTCGCAGCAGTGAGGTTTAATTTACAGAGTTGATAAAGATTCTACCTAAGCCTTCTACTCTTGTACCGAAGTAATGAAAACCCTGCAGACATCTGAATATAGTTGTATATTGATGTGGCGTGATAATTGTTATTCTGTGCAAGACCTCTCCAGTGAATCCAGCATGTGAATGCAGCACTGTAGCCCAGCTGACCCTTTCTGCCCTGAACGCAGGGTCTTTCCTACAGGTGTCATACTGAGAACATAATATGTGATAGAAATCCTGCAGATCATGAAAACCGTACCATCTTTACTACATGCTGGATTGAAGCTGTGAATACAAACAATACGTGATGTGAATATGAAGTGAAAGACTCACCATCACTGCACAGCTGATCCCTGAGACAGAGCCTCTTCTCAAACAAGCAACCTGCAGACAACAAAAAAACAGATAAATGATTTTCCGAGAAACACTGAAACGTCTGTTTGTTATGTCATGCAGCCTAACTCTGGCTCTTCATAAAGTCTGTTTATTGGGAATAATAATACTACAAATTCAGTTTATTATAGGACCTGAAGTGAGCTATGCCGAATGGGAATCTTGTGTTGTTAAGTGTCTGAATGGAAAGGGTTTGCATGTGACCCTTTATGTCTGTGTATTACAGTTTTCCCAGGTCATAATCGGTTGTGAGGTAGTAAACAGCAGCAGATGCGATCCCGCTCACTCCGCTCTGTTTATTGATGCTTGTTTGCGTAGAGTTCTCATTAGAGAATTTTATGAACATCTGTATTATTTACATATCCTGTGATAGCCTCAGATCATATACTTATCATTTCAGCAGTGTAACGCCGCCAGTGTAATATAAAGTCAAAGTCTCATCACAGGCTTCACTAACTTGGGTGGGAACAAGGAGGAGAAGGAAATGCAGCTCTACTGGCGTCAGATCAATTCATCATTCCCATCATCGTTTTGTATGTTGTTATATAACAGGAAACAGAGCAGGGACCTTACATTGATTGAAGTTACTCAATCATCCCTGTAAATACTGCACATTATTTTAGCTTTACTAACAATCAAACTGGTGCATTCTTCCGAAAACTGATTATCACTGGCACTACCGTTGAAAGTAAAACTGCAACGACTAATGCTTCACTTCTACCTGGAATCTATAAAATGTCAGACAGAGTATCGACTGCATGACGACACAAACAAGCTGTCTGGACAGCAGCTATCAGAGAGGGAATCTCCATTAAACCAGAAAGCTGAGATGCTGCTAAACATAGAATGAAGAGATTCTCCATCCATCCATCTATCCCTCAGTGGCCCCTCCATCCAAACTCCACATGATGACTAATCTCTGCTCTGTCCTCTCTCCTCCACCCACACATCCATCCCTCCCGTCTTATCTCTCCGTCCCTGTCCTCTCTCCATACCTCTCTGTGTTTTCTAGAAGATCCCCGTTTTGTTCACATCGTCAAACAGCCTGACCACCACTGTCATCCGTCACACCCCACTCAATCACAGCTTCTCTAATCTAATCTAAAGCATATTACCGACTAATCTTAAAGCATTTATGTGTAATTGAACCTCTAATCAGCAATGACAAGACTGATGTATGCACAGTCAATAAACCTTACCCTGAACAGGTGGCCACATATACAACTTTCCACAATTCGTTTACAATCGATCATTCTCATTGTTTATCTTTGTAGTATATAAGGGGGCAAAAACCATATGACTTAATTCAGGGTCCGTCAGTAGCTCCAGGCAACAGCAGGTCTTTATGTTTCTCAGGGGAGACTCCTCCGGCCACTCTCCCTGTCTCACAAACACAACATTCTCCAGATCAAACTAATGAGAGAGAATCGACATTGTGGAAAATCACCGTCTGGCGCTTTACCCTCCATCACATGATGACATCACACGCCAGCTCCTTTTTGTTTTTGTCTGCAATCAGGTTGTGTGTTTGCAGAAGAGCAGTCAACAAAATAAAGCTGTAACTGTTAGATCCTTTTAAAGATGTCTAACAAGATGAGTGGCATCTCTAAAAGGCAAGTTTCTGTTTCATCTTAGGTTCAATCTGCCAGTCACATAAACGCCAAACTAGCATTTTACGATCAGACTCTTTTGTATCGCTGACCAAGTTGCTGAGGATTGCGTAGCTGTGATTTTTGCAACATCTTTATATATTCCTGCAAGAGACTCTGTTATATCCCCTTATGTATTTGCATATTTGGCTGCAACACATAAAGGGATTCATCCATACATATGTACTAAACCAAAACCAAGGAGTGTATCTAAAATGTTATCAGGATGATTAAATTATATCTCAGTGGCAGAGGGAAATGGAGAATAGATTTGGCTTCAACTATGCAATTAAAGTTTGGAAAGTACATGAGTTTGATTTTTTTTCTTCTGCAGATGCATAATTATCTTGTGCCAAGATATTTTTATAATTCAAAACCATTTTTCTGTGATGCAAAAATCAGGCTGACTCATGATCAACTCAGAGGCTGAACTACAATCTGCCACCATTATCATCAGGGTCTCTTTGCTTTGCTTTTATCGTCCATTAACCGCCTGCCAGATTGAATTCAGAGTCGTTTTCATAATGGTGCTTCTGGCATTTGTGGCTACGGCTGCTACGAGCGTGAGCTCGTCCTTTGCTCTGCTCCTGCCAGAGGATATTTAAGGTGGAATGCATCAGCCTGGATAGAGCAGAATACAACCTGGGTCGAGTCGCCAAGTGGCAACAGAGCAGGAAAGGTTATAATCCTCTTCAGTTCAGTTAACCTTTAAGCTCACACTAATAATCACACCAACGACAGCTCAATGTGTATCACATCCCTAAAAATCGCATTCCTCTGTGCCACAGAGCTCTATCCTCTCCTAAACTAATAAACACTTATCAGGCAGTCAGACTGTTGCACTTCTAGACAAGTGCCTTCATTACCACAAACATGCTGCTGTTCACTACCAATGCCCTAAATACTTAACAGAGATGAATCTGCTGCTGAAGAAAGTCCCCACATAAAGTATAATTCCTTATGCTTAGTGAAAGCAGCAGGAATCAGTTGTATATGGTTGCTTTTAAATTAATAAGTATTGCTTTTAGTTACTAATGGGTTGGGAGCTGAAATCCACAGACACAATAGGGGAACATTGAGTAAATAAACACAATGTTGATTTTAGCCTTTTCCGTGATTTGTATAACTGTTTGCTCTCCTTGGTGCTGATATATTCTAGCTGCTCACTGTCCAGGGTGCTGAAACACTGTAGCGTGTTAAGTGCACCGTGGAAACAGGAAGCCATTGTAATTACTGTGAGCAGATGGAGCTCAGAGGTCAGAAATGAGTCATGACTATGTAGTATAATGCCCTATAATGTTCATGTCATTTGTTTTGGAAATGTGATTGAGACAGATTTTCTTTCTGTTGTATCTACAAACAAAATTGGATTTTTTCCCCCCAATTTTATGTCTATATCTACAATGAGGTGAGACGTCACAATGGCCAAATGATAAATGTCTCCCTGATATAAAAAATGGAAATAATGATTTCCATTACCAACATAGATATCGAATGCACAATGTCCCAAAAAGTGCTGCTGCTAAAATATTCCTCTCAAGATATTAAGCTTTTATAGCAACCTTGTGAGTCAATTACTGACTTAATGGCTTAATAATGTTCTCTAATATCTCTATAATCTTTCATATGGCGTTCTGGTGTCTCAGTGGTGCCTAGGAGTGATATAATCTTGAGCGTACACCGACAGATAGATTACTGAGTATACCTGCCAGACAAAGGCACAAAGGGTCAGGGGCCCCCAAAGTCAGACTGAATGAATTCCAGCTGCTGACTGAACACTCTGGCACAGTTAATAAATACAGTAGACTTTATCATGTCATATGAATAAAGCTTATCAGATTATTACCCAAGTCGGGTTTTGTGCAGGTATTGTCTTGCATGTAATGATATACACCTACAGACTGCATATGATTCTGGTTATTACAGTATATATTATGACACTATTATGCCATTTTCTTCCCACATATATCATCTAAAGTGTAGGTGCTCAGAGGGAATAGTTCTTTCCAAACAAGTAAAAATCATCCAACCATCTCTGACTCTCTCTCTCCAGCTGTTTGGTTGTGTGTTTGTTGTTGTTGTTGGAGACTGAACAGCAAAATGATTCGTTCAGGCAGACACATCTGTACCGACCCCGGTCAGAGTGTTTGCGTCACTGGTGCAATTTAGCGCCAGATGCAGATAAGCGGAACCGAGCAGGCAATGCAAAAGAAGTAGATGGGAAAAGATGGACAACGACAGCTTCGATCTTATTGATCTATATCAGCATATTTGAAAATTATTATGTCAAACCTAATTTCCCCTTTTTTAAAAATCAGCCCTCAGTGTCATACATGCAACGAGCAACTTATACATCTGAAATATCATAAAAAATCGAATTAACAAATGTTATAAAGAAGATCGAAACTGTGCCATAAAGTGCTATCGGATCACTGTGAACTCACGCCTCAGTCTGACAATGACTCTATGGGGAGACTGCAACCGGGAAGTCGTGATTTACGCACCGCCTCCCCGCCTGGATGCACCGACTTCGTTAAAACAACAAGTACATCCATCTGCGTCTGTGTGAGATCAGGTCTGATCCGTGGAGGAGAGGCGTCTTACCGTGTCGGGCGGCCGCGCAGAGCCGACAGGAGGCGGTGAGGAGGAGGCACAGAGCTGCCCAGAGCCGCGGAGACCTCATGGTACATCCAGCATCCACCGGAGCGACACTTTCACCAGCTCTCCATCTCTGAGGAGACGCTTCTTCTACTGCTGCTGCTGCTGCACACAGGCTGATGGAGAGGAAGTGAGCGTCAGCCTGAGGAGAGCGGGAGGGGGGGCGGGGGGGAGGCACACAAGGGTTGGTTGGAAACTGCGGGCGAATGGAGGCGCCACAGTGCAAGAAACCACTAATTTAACCACAATTACGCATCATCCTTTAAAGTGCAAAGTTTGCACCAATATCCCCAAAATGCGCCAACAGCGACAGGGAGGTTTTGATAATGCAGCTGCAGATGGAAAGTCGTTAAAGATTGTTAAAGACCTTTTCAAGTGATCGATGAATCTTAAAACCAATATAGTCTCTGATCAGCAATGGGTCATTGGCCCAAAGTGTGTGCAGCTATGAGAAGATTAAAAATCTGAGCATGGACGTTACCTTTAGAGTATCACGTGTGAACAGATAATTATAATTAAAAAAAAGCCTGAAGCATGAATATGTTCGTTTGGGTTGTGTTTGTGTACTTTAACATGGTCCTGGTTTTAAAATCTCACTATCATTTTGTGCATTCGCGTGTGCCAATTTTCATGTATACAAACAGACTTGGGAATTTTACCAATACTACTCATTTTATGGCTTCAAAAGAAATGATGTCTGAACACAACCTTGAGAATCCGGACTGTATGAATCAGCAGGCAGTTTTCTCATCCACATGCTCTTGGCTCACCGCATCGTGTGGCGCATGAGGATCTAAGGTTCCTGTCATGCTGCCAAAAACCTGTCCAGGCACTTGGCAGAGCACACATCTGGACCCTCTTTGTTTTATTACTACTAAAATGAAATTAAATTTGAGCAGCTGCCTCCTGCAGCATGAAACCTTTCACATTTAGCAGAAAGAAAACAAAATCAACTCAACTAAAAGGTGTAGGATTTTATTTCTTTCTAAACACGTGTTATAAGAAATGTCATGAAGTGCTTGTGGTATTTTTTGGTAGTGATTTTCAATGGGATGCTTATTACAATAGGTTTCAAAACTGAGGGGGATTTGTCAGTTTCAACACATCAGTTATTTTAATGTGAACTATCTTTGGATCAACATATGTTGCAGATGATGCGTGATCCCAGATTTGTACCCTTATCTGTCCGGGCTCTAATCGGCTCTAATCGACGATCAGTGTTTTCCTCAGTGTGGGGTACAGCTCAAAGAAACCCTGCAGGGGGGAGAAAACAGGATTTCAATTTATGCTCAAAAAAAATGGTTTCCTTTTTGTGTCTTAAATCCTTGAAACTTCTTGAAAACCTTTGCTTTAACAAACCAAGGTTACCTTGAAGAGAGTGATGCTCTGCAAGATGCTGGAGGTGCAGCACATCTCCCTGATGGAGTGCATGGAGAGCTGCGGACCTCCAATGTCAACCACTGGGATGCCAAGGCGGGAGGCCAGGATTGGTCCGATGGTTGTTCCACAGGGGCTGTCGTTACGAACCATCATGTCCTGCAGAAGAATAGTGGTCAAAAATCAAACACATAGGATTCATGCATAATGGCTTCGATGTAATATTTATCCCGCTGAAACAATGCTGAATTTCTTTAGGCTTCTGTCTGTTATTATATCACCAGTGTGCTCATTAGTAAACTCAGAGAACAGCACCCTTCCCACATTCATGATCCATGATCTCAGTTGTAATTCAGAGGCTTTATTTGTGCATTTGAAAGGGACAATTTCAGTATCGCTGGGCTTTCATCTTCTTTAATTTTCCTCCTCTTGTTTACTTCATCCTTTTATTTGTCACCCGAAAGCTACATGAGTTTTTGCAGCGGTAGATGTGAACACTGGTGAGGATCATGATGATGATCATTCCCTTGCACTCAACTACCAACTAAGCAGGGTTATTTTCAACAAATTATACTGCACAAGTGGATACTGTTTCTCGTCTTTCAGCATCTGTTCAGTCATATTGTCTTTTTATAATTTAATTTAATTTAAACTGCTCTTGGTTCTAAGTCTTTATATGACACATTTTTCTTTCCCTTTCCATGTTGTCCTGGAGCAGCCCGTGACGTTGCTAGGAGATCTGCTTCACTGCCAAGTGACTCAAGATACACAAAGAATTGTAAGGCTGCTGAGATTCCACCTGCAAACATTTCATCTACAGCCACACACTTTACCTGCAGAGGCACGCTAACACGGCTGGCGATTTCTCTCACAACGGAGGCTGTGACAGCAGTGGTGGCATAGCGCTGGTTACTGTTAAACTTGATCACAGGACCCTGAAAAATAGAATAGATTGATCAGTTATTCAAGGTTTTATACCACATGACCATGGAGTAAAACACCAGGCTTTAAAAGCAATTAAGAAAATAAAATTATTAACCTTATGGAAAGCTGGTCGGTGGTTATCCTCATGCTTCTCCCTGAAACAAATATGTCAGCAGTTTAGAGGAGTGAAGCCACAAATGTGAAGATAAACTGTAATAAATCATATTTAACAGTTGTGTTACTTTAATAAATTCAAATTGACATAACAGCAGTAATATGTGTTGACTGACTGGTAGTTGGGGTGCACGGCGTGCGCCATGTCAGCACTAATCATGAAGGAGAGTGGTGCCGCCTGCTGGAAAGCGCTGGGGTTGGAGGAGGAGAAGGCCAGGCGGCTGAGGATGAGCTCCGTCAGGTTGGACTGAGCGCCCTGAGCGCTCTCTGACCCCACCTACAGGAGGTTAGAGATGTCTGGTCACACTTGCAAATAATGAAAGTCCATCCGAAAATTTCAATTTGACCCCCGTCTCCAAAAATGCTTCAATACAAGGTGTGAGGTGTTTCTATTTATTTCAACATGTTTTAGTCGAAGGCAAACACCAAAAAAAGACAAACTGCAAACGAATAATGAATGGAAGACTGTTGAGATCATTCCCAATTTCAAATTACAAACCAAAAAAGCAAAACCAAAAGCTGTTTGCAAAAGAACATGCCTCTGCCTGCACTTACTTCTTCATTGTCATAAAGAGTGATCATGCGGATGTTGGTATCTTTGGCCAGAGAGTCTCCAGAGCAGGACTCCATCAGTCCCTGAGAGAGAACGCAGTCAGAGAGGATGTGAGAGATGTGGTGAGAGGCTGTCTGGAGAAAACTAACAGCTATAAGTCTGAAAGAAATAATCAGATTTGTGGATGTGTCTGACCTGCAGGGCGCAGTAGCAACTGTGAAGATTGTCCAGACGAGGAGAGTAAATGAACTCTTCATACACGCCTCCCAAAGCCTACACAGTGAGAAAGAAAACGAGAGGGAGGATATATAACACACTGTATGTCAACATGTGTCTGCTCTACATACTCTAAGAAGGCAACAGACAGTGGATGGATAAGAAATTTAACTTGTTTGTGTTTTGTTTCTGTCCTTTGAGCTGCTGAAATTCTTTATTCCTCTGGCGGATTGAGTTATTAAACATCATGATCACAAAACCAAAACGCTCCAATGCCTAAAATATCTTTCGCGAGTCTAGTCCAACTGCATTTCAAAGTTTATTTCACAGAAATATATGGTCATGTCTTTTTTTGCAGTGAAACTCCATTTATAACCCTGAAAGAAAAACTACAAGACGACAGAAGTCAATGGTTGACTTGGAGACTCACTGCTGGCTGAGTGTCGGCCAGACAGAGCTCAAAGTCCAGCAGGTCCTCAGGCTTGACGCTCAGCTCTGAACAAATCACATTCACCAGCGCTGGGTGGTGTTTCTCCGCCTGACAATACACAGCAATACAAGCAGTCACCATCTATTATCAATTATTTCTTCATATTGACAATCTCCCTTAATGGTGTGAATATAAGCCGATATGAAGTGAATAAATGGCAACTTTTTTCATGTTTCCAAAATCTTGAGAGGCCTGTAACTGAGGTTATTAGTCAAATCTCACAGTAAAGTGTGTGACTTTTACCGTGGTGGCAGCACAGGAGGCGTCTCCAGAGGATGCACAGCCGCTCTCCAGCTCCGCCTGGACGACAGTGGCAATAATGGGGACACTACGGCAGAAACACACAAACACGTCATCATTTTACACAAACACCGCAGACACACTGTGCTATTAAACAGACAAACCATGACTGTTCAATTTCTATGAAATCTAAACATGTGTGTTTTACTGACAGCTGGTTCTCTTTGTTGGGGCCAAAGGAGTCATTAACGTCCCTCTGCAGGTGGATGGCCAGGTGAGGGATCCTGAGCAGAGGCCGGGAGATGTGAACTAGTCGGCTAATCAGCTTGTCTTCACTCTGTAGGAGGAGGAAAGTAGCTATGGTTGCTTAAAAAAAATACACTTTAGGATTTATTATAAGAAAAATATATCTCAGAAATACTAGGGCCAGTAGTTGCACTAATTTAACTTTGATTTGTAGTAATAGTATAGTAAGTAGTAATAATTATGATACTGATACCTTGACCATAACACGGCCAGCGACAGTCAGGTCACGGTCAAACCAGGTGCACCAGATGCCACCACCGTAGCACTCCACCCCGACCTGCAGACAGCCCTGCTTCGTCTTCTTAGACCTTGTCTTCACCTGAGACAAAGAAAATGTATACTCTCATACGCTTTAATCTAAGATCACTTCTACTGTGGTTTGGCTGCAGAGGTCCTCACATCAGACTGAGAAAAACACAATCAAATGATTGTGATTTTACAGCTAAAAGTGGGCAGGCTCTCACCCTGAGACAGGGACTGTCCGTGTGGGCACCGATCATGGAGAAACCATTTCCTGGTACGTAGCGTCCACCGACAGCGAAGGCGATGAGGCTGGAGAAGTTCCTGGTTACAAAATACTGGAGACAAGAGAAATATTGAAGATCAAAAACTGCACTGCTACAAAACAGTGGGCAAAGACTATTAACTGTGACTCACCTTGGTGGAAGGCTTGATGTCCCACTGCTCAGTCTCCTTCAGCTCAATGAATCCTGCCTCCAACAAACGCCGCTTGCATTCATTGACCACTGCGGGGAGGGAAGGAGGAACATTAATGCTCCATCTTTCTATCACTGACTGTCCACTGTTGCACTGACATTTATTGGGTTTTACAACAGACTGAGTTATTAACTTAAATTAGTTA
>JAFBJQ010002205.1:343001-393962 GCA_016785345.1 Trinectes maculatus
GTTTGTTTGGGAATGTGGGCTTCCCCCCGCTGCGGGAGTGTCTGCAGGCACATGCTGCGCCTCTCGCTCTCTCGCAATGGGATAGTTTTCCTTTTTAAGGCAGGTCAGTCAAAGCACCCCCCCCCCCCATTAACAACCTGTGCTGCTTCACCATGTGAGGACGACGCACTGTTCAGGAAGCCACCGCTCTTCCATCCTCACATTGTTATGTCGTGAGCTCACAGAGGCAGAGGAGGAGGTTTTTCTATAAAGACTTAAATGTCTGTCACCTCTTTCTGCTCCCAAAAGACAAAACTTAGGGGATTTTAAATTTTTGGGCACAGTTGTTTTTAGGCTTTGAAAAAGTTTAGGGCATGGTTGTAATAAAGTCTGAGTCTGATTTGTATCTGAGCTGACCTCCTTCCTAAGGCCCAGGTCAGACCATCATGTGCTCCAGTACAAAAGAAGAACCAGTGGATCAGCTTTGAGCAACATCTGGCTACACGCAGATGTTTTATTCATGTTGGCAACGGATTTAGGAAAAAACGCTACTGAACATAACCCAGGGTTTTGTAGAATCATCCAGGACTAATTGTCCTGATTGTAAACGCAGCCACAAAATCAATCACAGCTTTCTCTTTATTATTATTCATTTCTCTTGTCCTGTCCAAAAAAATGTTGGAAAACTTGGAGCAGGAGAAAAAGGATGGATATAGAGAGAGCGAGACCAGGAGGGGGGGTAAAACGTGAGGGAGGGGGTAACTACAAATAGCAGGGGGCATTGGATTCTTCTTCAGTGCCTCTGTCTGCTGCAGCCATCATCACATCTCAGTGTCCTCCAACATGGCCTCCTATAGCTCATCCGCCCAAACCGCCTCCTCCTACCGTCGCACTTTCGGCCATGGCACCTACGCGTCACCCTCCCTCAACCGCTCCCTGCTGGGCCACAGCGGTGGCGGTGGAGGTCATGCCACCTCCAGGGTCTATGAGGTGACCCGCTCCAGGTCGACACCAGCTTACCGTGTCTCTTCCAGCTACTATGGCGTGCCAGTGGCAACATCAAGGGCCTCTGTTGCCCGCTCCTACACCGGAATGGGTGAGACTCTGGACTTCAGCCTGGCTGATGCCCTGAACCAGGAGTTCCTGACCACTCGCACCAACGAGAAGGTCGAGCTACAGCACCTGAACGACCGCTTCGCCAGCTACATCGAGAAGGTCCGCTTCCTGGAGCAGCAGAACCAGGCGCTGACGGTGGAGGTGGAGCGCCTGCGCGGCCGGGAACCGACGCGCATTGCAGACCTGTACGAGGAGGAGATGAGCGAGCTGAGGAGGCAGGTGGAGATCCTGACCAATCAGAGGTCGCGCATCGAGATGGAGCGGGACAACCTGGCTGACGACCTGGACAAGCTCAAACTCAGGTGGGAAGGGCAAGACGAGGTGTGTGTGTTACTTTAAAACGAGGTGTGTGTATCAGTGAGGCTGCATGTGTCACCATGTGTGTGTGTGTGTGTGTGTGTGTTCCAAAATGATATTTGCAAAGCAGCCATGTGGGAGATGAGTGAGTCTCAGCTGCAGGTGTTGTCTCATGTTTGTTGTAGTTACACAAAGTATTTTTAACCTCTGGTGAATGGGCCTGGATTTAATAGGAGCTTTTGTCTATTTCAGCAGTGAGTAGTCACCCACTGACTGATGGTTGGCGACCGCTTGACCTGCTTCTTTTACAGCACTGTGCATTACTGTGTATGATGTAAAGATACTGAGTGTGTGTGTTTGTGTTGCTGTGAAACACTTGACCAAAGTAAGGGCTCGGTATACATTCACACACACACACACACACACACGCAGACACGCACCATGTTTACACAGCCGTCTTCTATAAAAGGAGAGGAAAGAGCTCAGTCATATCTGAATGATCTCTAATGATCTGTTCTTCCTCCCTCTCTCCCCGTGGTTTACATTTGAAGTGCCAGTTTTACGAAGATTCAGAGGGACGACATCGCTACTGCAACTCTCATACCATCGAAAATAAAAATAACCACCGGGACACACTTTATTAAAGGGGGTGTCAGTTAACTGCAGTACAACATGGATTTTTTTTTTTTTCTGGAGCTTTATTTTTTTGTTGGGATTTTGTCCAGATGTTTAGTTCAGGCTGGCTCAGTGACACTGTGTTTTGTTTTATATTTAAAAAACTGCTCAGGAGGATTACAGTAGCATGTGGTATTACTGTATTACTGGAGAGCTGGTCATTTATCCGTTTATGTGCTGTAGTCTTTTGAATGTCGGTCCAGATGTTTCACTGATCACTGGTATGTGAATTATGATCGATACTCTTTCTCGCTGTCACCTCCTCCAGGCTGCAGGAGGAGATGCTGCAGAAGGAGGAAGCAGAAAACAACCTGGCTGCTTTCAGGGCGGTGAGTCGGGCACATTTTCTGCCAGATGATGCTACAATACAACCAGATCCCTCTTTTCTCCATATGACAACAAACATCTTGTTCTTCATTCAACTAACGGTGCAATGAGATTTGGAAAATAACGACAGTTTCTGGACCGTTAACGCATCTAATTATTATGATTTACCAAACTTGGGCAGGATGTGGACGCTGCCACTCTGGCTCGTCTGGATCTGGAGAGACGCATCGAGACGCTGCAGGAGGAGATCGCCTTCCTCAAGAAGATCCACGAAGAGGTCTCCTCTTTTTGTTTCTCTGTCTGTCACAAGGAATATGTGAAGTGAGACAGTATTTCAGGAGCAGCATTTTAATCGCAGTTACCTCTGGTTCATGTTTGTAATTGACGTTGGCAGCAGGCCTGAGTCACACAGCATGTAAATCTCCTGCAGCAGCATGTACGGTTAAAATTAGCAGTGGACGTCCACTATGGCTGCCCAGCCCATTTGATTGTCCGTCACCATACTCCCCCGCTCAAGCCCTGGTGTCCTTCCTCTTCCTCCTCTTCCTCCTGCAGGAGATCCGCGAGCTGCAGGCCCAGATGCAAGAGACGCAGGTTCAGATCCAGATGGACATGTCCAAGCCAGACCTGACGGCAGCACTGAGAGACATCAGAGCCCAATACGAGGGCATCGCCGCCAAGAATATTTCAGAGGCTGAGGAGTGGTATAAGTCCAAAGTGAGGGAGAGCAACTTTTATTACAGTAGTAGTGATGATGTGGTGGTTGGAAAATCGGATTGAAGATCATGCATCGCTCTCTGACAGATCCACCTGAACTTTGACCTCTGTCTCTACAGGTGTCTGACCTGAACCAGGCGGTGAGTAAGAACAATGAGGCGCTGAAGCAGGCACGGCAGGAGACCATGGAGTTCAGACACCAGATCCAGGCCTACACCTGTGAGATAGACTCACTCAAAGGCACTGTGCGTCTCTCTCACGCACACACACACACACACACACAGACGTAAACACATCCTGCCTGAGACCCGTTTGATCTGAATCTTCTCTTGAACAAATCCAGAATGAGTCTCTGATGAGGCAGATGAGGGACATGGAGGAGCGGCATGGACGAGAGGCCGGCGGCTTCCAGGACACCATCGCCAGGCTGGAGGCAGAGATCGCCAACATGAAGGATGAGATGGCACGCCACCTCCGCGAATACCAGGACCTGCTCAATGTCAAGATGGCGCTGGATGTGGAGATCGCCACCTACAGGAAGCTGCTGGAAGGGGAGGAGAGCAGGTAAACCCCAGGAACAGTATTTTAAACAGCTGGGACATGATATTTAATATTATATATATATATATATAGTTTATGTGATATTATATTTTTAATAAACAATGAGTCTAAAGTATGCTTCATCATGTCAACACTGCAGAATTGCCTTGCCCGTGCAGAGCTACTCCAGCCTGAGCTTCAGAGGTATGATCACATCCAGTTACCTGAACACACCAACGCATAGACAACAATAGCTGTCACAGTGAGTCATGTTGAAGCTGATGATGTCATTTCCACAGAGACCAGCCCTGAACACCAGCAGCGCGCCTCTGAGATGCATTCTAAGAAAACGGTTCTTATCAAGACCATCGAGACGCGTGATGGAGAGGTGAAGCCTGCACGCACACGTGAACTGTTCTGAACTCACATAATGAAATATATGAATAGAAGAAACAACACATGAAAACAACCTCATTCTGAGGTCCAGTGTGATTCTAACTTCATTTGACTGGGTCACTTGCTCCCTTTTCGCTGACTCCGCTCTAAACAGCCTTTAGAGTTGGACTTTTTCATTTCACCCCAGAGGACACTGATGATTCTTCAAGGAAAACTCAGCAACACGTGTGACAACTAGTAAAACTACAGAGCCAACTTCCTGCCCCAGCTGAGTGGAAAAACACTGCAGCCCTGTTACAGCCCAGGCGTGTTGTGACGAGTCGGTGCTGATATTTTATCAGGACAACATCGGCGCTGTGTCTGATTGTTGGGTTTCCTCCTTCCAGGTTGTCAGCGAGTCGACGCAGCACCAGCAAGACATCATGTAGCCGTCTGCAGAGGAGGACAAGACACGCAAAAGGGACATCTGTCCCTCGCTGGGCTGGACAGATGCAAAAAATAACAAAAGATGCACAAATAAAAACTAGCAAAAAAGACTTTACAAACTCATCATTATGGCCTGTACTGTTGTTTGAAAGTTATTACTTTAGGTTTATTTTATTGAAATGGACATACCATATATATGTAGCTGTGGCTGCACCCAATTTTTTTTTTTTTTTTTGCTGTAATTAAGGTCAGAGTGACTGTTTCATTAATTTGGAAGCTTAATCAGCATAACGAGGTGGACTGCGTGTGTCTGTGTTTTGTGCCCACACAGATCAAAAGAGATGATTGAAAGATAGAAGCTGAACCAAGAGATGGAAGAAGTTATGCTAGGTGGAAGATGTTGAGAGAGAGAGAGAGAGAGAGAGAGAGAGAGAGAATTATGCACTTGTGACTTAAAAATAATGTTTGCAAATAAAACCAAAGTGGATTTGTGTTACGGCTGGTTGTCCAAATGTCCTTGTGTGAAAAGATGACTCTCACACTGCAGTTGTATACAGGCCCACAGGAACACATGCTTTAATCATCATAGTCATAGTGGTCAATTAAAACAAAAGAAATGCATGGAGTTACTGGCCTACAGTGATGACATTGCACTCTCCTTTATAGAAATAAATAAATCAGCAATTCAATACATCCCCATGGAAAAGAATGTGCCTGAAATAAATTAAGACGCCTGTGAAAAGAAAAAGAAATATCTGAATGAAAAAAAAAATGAAGTGCTGTGTCGTGTACAAGTTTCACATCGATGCACATGAAGGGGTGGAGGGTGGGGTCGAAACGGCGTGGGGGACGGAGCGGTGAGATCATGCACTTCTGCTTCCCGTGGATGAATACAAATGTACCTTGCACCCACCCCCACACACATGTTTGTTTGCTTTACCTTGAAAAGGGTAAAGACGATAATAACAAAGTATTCACATTTTCACTGTTGACAAAAGAGCTTGCGATGGAGGAGTTATTGGTCTAAGTACAAGTTGGTATGGCCACAAGTCCTCCTTTTCTCCTCCGAGCCTCATTTACATTGACACCTCTGTTTTTACTAATGCATTTTACCATTAATCGTTTGGGTGAAGTCTAATGAGGCGCCAGTGTAAATATGGCTTTTTTTCTGTCAAACTAAAAGCAAATCCTTCTCATATATTCAGACATCAGCGAAGACATCACATCACTCCAGTATATTTTACCCTGCTTGACGTAAATTCATGGCTGCTACCCTTTACTCCCATAGGAAAACCAATCAGTCTGTGATCACATTTACTGTAAAAACAAGCCGTTGATGGGAGATCTGTCACGAGCCCTCCTCCTACTGACTGGTCCAGTCCATGGAGGGGCAAGGCACCCTGTAAAACAGACTCCCCAGCCCTCAGAGAGAAGATTGAAGTCGTGTATCGTCCAGCACCAGTGGTGACGAAGGGGGTTTCCTCCTTCAAAAACAACAATAAGATGCCTCTTCCCATTTGAAAGATTGTTTTTAAGTCCAAATGGCACGAAAAGCAAATAAAGGTTTGCATTTTGACTTCTTTTCATCCATAGTCTTCATGAGATCATAAGAGCCCTGCAGGCCAGGGACCCTGCTGCTGCTTCTGTAGCATCGGCAGCAGAAGAGCAGAAGAAACAGTACGCTGAATGAGGGCAGAAGTTGTGTTTTCACTTTTCTGATAATGCTTGTTGTGTGAACCTGAGGCGGGTTTGCAGTCAAACTCCAGTCCGTGATCCGGCTCGACTTGGTACAGCATCCTGCTTCATGTTTTCACATCAGTCCTTCAACGTGTAGCTGCTGTGTGTGTACTTGTGTAAGTGCGTGCATGCATTTGTGCATTTGAATCGACTGCACCACAATGCAGGTAGCAGGTTTCCACAAAGAGAGAGAGGAACTTTAAAACCTAAAATGTATTTAATGACGTGGTTAGAGGTGTTTGCATTAAACATATTATTAAACCCAGATTGTACTTTAGCCCCAAACACTGGCATCTAATCCCAGTGGCGGTTTGTGATTACACCCAGGTGAGGGGGTGATTGTGGAGTCATACCTCCCTGCAATGTGTTCAGTGCGGTGGAAGTGTTGTTAGACCCGTAGCGAAGGGCCTGCTGCCCCACTGAGGGGTGTTGTGGAGCTGCAGTCGTAGCCTACATCAACCACGGCACTGGCTCCATCGAGCAGCCGTCCCGGGAAGGGCTGCGCCTGCACCTGTCGGTCTCGGAAACTCTGGATGTAGCTCTGGAGAAAAGAAAAAAACATCAACTGAAACTTTTCTGTTGTCAACAATGTAAACGCACAACAGAAGATACATTTTTTTGCCGCATTAAGAAAACAAACACAAATCAAAAACTGTCTTTTGACGCGCGTCATTACTGCCCCTCACCGGCGAGAGGACGTCCGTGTCATAGCGGCGAATAGGGTTGGGCTTGCGGCGGTAGGCGGGCTCGGGGAGTTGCTTGGCCTGGTGGTGATGGTGGGAGGAGCCATGCTGTTGCTGCTTCTTCTTTTTCTTGCTGCGGTAGCGGTCGTCCCGCTGACGAATCCGCATCACCTGCATCCTCCTCTGCTGCCGACTGATGATCACTGTGGCGAATGAGAGCAGGTCATGTTACAAACTAAAAGGGGATCCATGTTTGTAGTTCAGAGACATGCACCAGCAGCTTTCCTTTACCCTTGGTATGAGAGTATCCCTCAGCAGTCACCTTCCACTGGACCATGACACCCAGCAGGGTGAGGGCAGGCCACACCCCCAGCACCACCCACGTCAGCCAACACACCGGTTTGCCAGGTGCCGCTTTCATCCGCTCGTACATGTACAGGACGAGGGCGAAGAGCTCCACGAAGTAGTCCAGCGCCACTGTGATCACTGCTGCACCGAACACAGCAGTGGACAGAGTGGTAAAGAGGCGCTGCCACTGCAGGGTGAGCACGGCAAAGAGCATGCCCAGGCCAAGCAGCACGCCAAGGGGCACCCAGACGGAGCGCGGCGGGCTGTCGGACAGCTCCTCCATGCCAACCAACGTGGCTACGGCCACCAGCAGGCCCAGCAGCAGGCCGACCATGAAGAGGCCCACGCTGCGAACCAGCATGGTGACCAGGCCACAGAGCGTGCCGATGCCCAGGCCTATGCCCACTGAGGCCTCCACGCTCAGCTGGGTGTCCAGCACGCGCTCCTTGTAGCACAGCATGAAGATGACAACAGAGCCGAACATGAGGCCCGTCAGGAACATCACCGCTTTGAAGCAGCGGTAGCCTGAAAGTAGAGGAAGAAACGTTTGACGCCATCAACGGAGCGGCAGTCGATCAATCAATCGCCACAAACCTTTTTTTTTTTTCCTACTTACCAAAGAAGCAGTAAATGATGCCGAAGAGACAGCACATTGAGCAGACGACAGAGGGAACCACCTTGTAACGGCCAATGGTGTCCTCGCAGCCATCGAGCCGCTCGGGCCTCAGCTCCTGGTCAGGCTCAGCCAGAAGCATCTTCAAGGTGGTCGTCATGATGAACAGGAGGAGAGACGGGGAAGAAAGGAGGCGGTGGAGAGGAGTGATGGAGGAGAAGAGGCGATCAGGTGGGAGATGAGGGACGGGGGAGGCTATGGAGCACGACCCAGCCACGTGGTTCTACCTGAACAGAGAGAACAGAAAACTCTTTATCAACCACAGTGATTTAGAAACATATTTACTGTGTTTGTTGTTTTATTGTGTGCCCTCTAGTGGACATATCCTTTCTCCTTTGTGCAACATGTTTGCCTGCAGGAGATTCTATATTCTATTTCTCAGGTTGCCTCAGTTCACCTTTCCCTCACCCACCCCTTCCTTTTGTTTCCTCCCGCAGCCTCATCTGTATTCCAGCAATATTCCTTGGTAAATAACATTTCCCTTCACTAACTCCTTTGTTGCAGCGGCCATCACCTGGTTTCTTCTCTGCGTTATCCAGCGTCTGACTGCGTGGATCCTCTCCAACCTGTGCCACCCCATGCACCTTTAACTTTATGTGGAGAGGATTTCCCATAAACTACTAAAATTCCCAAAAACTTTCCATGTTTTTTTAGGATCACAGTTGGGACAGTGAAAACCGAAACCGTCTGACTTACTGAATAAAGAAATATAGATAAAAGTGATCAGGGTGCGAGTGCAGAAGTGGAAGAGGCTTTCTCTTTCTCAGTACTTTCCTCTTTCACTTCATTCCCACACCTCCTCCCCCTCCGGCTGTTTTTGTTCTCTCCATCTCGGGGTGAGTTAAGTTCAGCTGTGGAACATTTCGGAGCCAGAGATGCTTATGCAACCCCTGACTGCAGACGTTACTCTGATATTCTCCTTTCCTTTTCCCTCCTCTGACCCTTCCTTCAGTGCCTCCTCTTTTCCTCCTCACTCACCCTCGGCCTTGTCTTAATTACTCTGCAGAGTCATGTCACTTAGGGGGAGTTTGTGTCCCGCAGGTGGTTCAGGCGGGACAGACACAGCTGTGAGCCAGAGTTGACCCAACACCATGTCCACTATGTCTCTGTTACTGAACCACAGACGTATGCACTGGCTTCAAGGGGCTGGGAATATGGCAATGAGCTGTACCAGCATATGGGCACATGCACGGTCATCATCTTTATCCCTATGTTCATCAAACATGTCATACAATACAATAATCATCTTTTGTTGAGGATTAGCAGGTCGCTACCGGGTGACCCTGTTTGTGTGTCTGTGTGTGTGTGTGCGTGTGTTAGTGTGCGTTTTGCTGCTGAAGATAAAAATGTGCAGTTTTCATGTTTGCAGACAGACCATCTGCTATTAAAGGACAAATCAGAGGATTTTTCAGTTCAGCATCAACAACAACAACAGTCCCCTCCTTCTGCCCTGCTTCCTGTCTGTTGCTATGCCAACCGTGAGGACAGTGACAGTCAGTCGGTTGTATGGCCTGGTCAGAAGCTTGTCCAATGGAAGAGCAGCTTAAGCAACCATAGCAACAGCGTGAGAGCCAATAAGTACCCTCCTCTGAATGTGTTCACATAAGTGTGTCTATATAAAAGCAGGCCCAGATCATACACACATATATAAACACATATAGATTTAGTCACTTACAATGTATAGAATAAAAAAATCTCACACAAATCGCTTTAAGATTGATTCATGGCATTAGGAGTCAGGAGTCATTTAATTCTTCTGAATTAAATCAATTAAGCATTTTATTAAATTGGATGCTGAGCAGTGTCCAATTAAATCAATTAAGCATTTCATTAATATGATAAAAGTATTAAAAAAGAAAACTCCCCCATTGGGATACTTGAACCTGATGCATTCAGGTTTTACAGAATTAAACAAGGGTCAAGGGTCATGTCCGCTGCATAACAGAGCTGGGACTCATGAGTCACTCTGTCCTCATACATCTTAATGAGCGCTGACCCAGACAGTGAAACGCGTGAAAGAAACACGTGGGTTAAATTCTCATTAATCCTGCATGTAACATCAAACTTAGTTTAAATGGTCAAGAGATGATTTTTTTTGTTCTAACTCATTTTCCAACCTTATTTTTTTCTGCGCCCTTAATTAGTGTCAGTGCAGGGAGGTGTGACGGTTTCATAACCCTCATGACTCATGAAATCTGTTCTCAGCGCATTCATTTAAACATAGGCTGACAACAACCTCTCCACCTCTGCAATGCTGAAAGCAGAAATTTGTATTTTCCAACGTTCTGCTCACAAACAAACTGAAAGGACCAATATTAAAGGACCAATACGAAGACATCCAATGTTAACGCGTTGTGAAGAAATAACCCGTCTGTTACAACCATCTGTTTATGTGATGAGGCTTTAAAGCACATGGGCAAAAACCCACATGTGCAGAGGTGGCAAATGTGTTAGGCGACAGGAAAGAGGAGATTCAAAAATGCCAGTGGTCCTCTCACTGTGTTGCGTAACATCATTGTAATGCACCGCTCATTGCACTCCGGCTCGTTTCCCAATCACTTTGAATTGGCAACGATTCCTGTTATTCAAAGTGAGAGAAACAAACACACAAAGCTCCATGTGTTCAGAAACAGGTGCAGCATGGGAAAAAAAAAAAAAGCGCCGGCTCAGACGAATGAGAAAACCGGGTTCACATTCACAGAAACGTAAGGAGCGTTCTTTGATAGTTTCAAGCATTGTTTCAAAAAAAACGTGTTAAATAAAGAGAAATGAGAATGAGTCATTACTGATTAACCTCACGATTCTTTCCACGATTTGTAGTTTGGTAATTAAAAATCATCAGAAACAATTTTCTTCAGCTGGCATTTTGAGAAACTTATTTCACAAGTAACAATTTCTTTTACGAGCACAAATAATCACATGAAATACACACATTTCCTACGACGCCTTTATCCACAGCATAAACTATCAACTTTAACTTAAAGACTACATACACATAGTACATTGTGATCCTAAAGACATAAAGCACAATTTGAAGTAAACCTCCTCGCACCATCACTGACCTGAGCGGTACGCCATTCTGACCCAGACTGCAACATCTCTCATCCAGACCCTCTTCGCTCTTTGTCTGAACGGCAGCAGTTTAATGGGAAAATGAGCGGAGGCACATGATGCAGAGCGACAGACCTCGCTCTGTCTCTCACTGCTGAGTGCATGAGCCATCCAAGGTAACAGGCTGCCGCGCGAGCTGCCAGAACCGGGGCTGCTCATGACGAGCGTCGAGCGAGCTGCCAGCAGCTTGCTGATCGCAGCGGAAGGAAGCCTGAGTGTGTCACCGGTTCACATGTGGGCTTCCGGGACAGAGATGGCGAGGCAGAGGGGTCGCTGTCGTCAATCGCCCTGCCGATAACCTGGCACGCCAACAGCCACCCCCCCCCCTGCATGTGTCAATCGATACTGGGTGAGGGAACGTGACTGTGGATGGCAGCAGGACCACGACATGTGATGCGTGTGTCATGACGCGTCTCAGTCAGACAGAAACACTGACACAAGGCAGGTCAGCTGGGTCAGAACATGACATGACATGACCGACGACACGACAACTATGTGTTGGTCAGACGACAGCAACACCGGCACGACTCTGTGAGCATGAGGCACGACCGCGGACGGCAAGAGGCCGAGGCGTTCCAACACCTCCTCAGACTCCTCGCTGAGCCGGGTTGCATAAGAGCTGAGCGTGAGGAGGATGTGCTGCTTATGAAACCACGTGTGGCTGCTGTCACTTCCTGTGACTGGGCCAACATGGACGACCTGCTGACGGGGACGACAGAGTGATGACGGAGGAGGACACTGAGGGTTTCATCCATGATAATGACGCAACGACGGCCATTTGGTGGGTGACGCCTGCCAAGACACACGTATGAACAGCTGTAAAGATCTCCACTAACACTGATGAGCAGCTGGAACATGTAACATGCATGTTGCAGCTCGATTTTCCTTCTAGGAAAAATGCCGTCATTCATCATTCTTCCATAACTGACACACTCCCACAATCAACGCTGCGTTTTTATTTTTCACTGCTCCGTGTGACTAGACATTCCCGAGTTGGATCTGTTCCCCAACACCGCCCTCAGGGAGCCACTCAGGAATATCAATGAAGTTGTTCACAAAGCGTGAGAAGCACTGGGGTAAAGCCAAGGAGAGCAGCACCGTTTCCTAAGGCTGTGATGTGACCACAGACAGAAAAAAAACAAACACTGACCACCATCCATCATCATCATCATCACAACAACAACCTCAAAAACACCCAGTTTGTTACCAGCACTCCATCACTGATGAGGCTAATTACATTATGTGTGCATGAATTATTCATTTATATTTATTACTCCATGTGTCAGACACAAATCACAAACAACCGTCTCCTGGTGTTTGGCTCCATCGATTCAACTTAATTACTCAGGGACACGTGCAGGACTAAACCCGTGATGCCAGATCCATCATCAGCTCCGTGACGCGGTCGCTCAGCAGAGGGGTCGATGCCCCCCCCCGGGGTATTCAGTGTGAAGCTGCTGTCAACCCGACTACCTCCAGCTCCACGTTAATGATGAAAGGTTCCGAGCAGCAGCAGCAGAGACCTGTGAACTTTTTTATAGGTTACAATTTTTCCACTTCGGAGAATCTGAGGCAGGAAAATGGTGGCAGATGAAAACATCATTTGTTTCAAGAAACCCCAGTCTGCTTCTCTGCATCTGTCCGCTCCAGCAACAAGCTCGAGTTCTTGCAACAAACATCTGGCCCACAGCAGCCTGCAGGTCTCAGCTCACTGTCTGAGACCATGCTCTAACAAGCTGGAGTCAGAGAGCCTGTCATCACTGCTCGACCCTGAAGGCCTCAGCGGAAACTCTGACAGCCCTGATACGGCGGTGGCTTTACACACGGTGAACGCAGAAAGAGCGCACACACTCGGCCGTGTGGGTCTGCAGGGTTTTTATCGGGCAGCTGCTCTGAGTGGTGGAGCAGAAATACACCTCCACATACACACAAGGTCCAAAACATGAATTTTAACACAGAACTTTGTTTTCCCACTTTTCTCAAACCTGACTCCATTGACTGTGGCCTACATTTCCCACAATGCCTTTCTATAATGCCCAGGGAGCTGGAATCCACTTAGCTTTCACTGAGTTAAGTATTATTATTGTTATACATGCATTTCATTATTCAATGCAATAGAGTCCAATGCATAAAACCCTCCAATTACAAGGCAGGAGCTTCAGTTATGTGGAGTTAAATATGACTGCTGGTGCCAGACAGGCGAGTCTGACTGTCTCAGACAAAGCGTGCTCTGGTAACCTGTATGAAAGGGGGTCATTTTCAAAAAGACCACTTCAAAGCATTTCCAACAACCATTCCTCCGATTAATAAAATACAGATTAGAGCAAACCCTGTGCTTCGAGGACCCCTGAGGGTCTCCAGCCTAAACAGCATCTCATGCGTTTCCATGAAACCAAAATAGAAACACATTAAAATCCCCGGGTTCCCACAAGTTCACCCAGCTGCCTGGATCATCCATCCTGGTTAACCTGAGATCAACCAGTTATCCTCTGATGACCTACTTTTCATATTGATCAGAAGAATCACTGCAACTTGTGTCATTGTTTACGATGTAAAATGATGAAAAACATGCAGCAGTTAGAGGATGCAAATGACTTGTTTGGTCCAAAACCAAAAAAAGCTATTTATGTTTCAGCTATGTAAAAGAATCGACTGAGCCAAAGTTTGACATGGAAGTTAATTAATCACTGTTGACTGGCCAATCAATGGACTGACAGGGTTAGTTAAACAGGGTTTAATTATTGATCCAGACGGTTGATCATACAAATCATTTACTTACTAATACAATGCCTTGTTGCACACAATAAAAAGCATCTTATAGAGAAGCATCTGAGGGGACCCCCTGGGAGAACATACCCTCCACCACTGATCCGCAGGTTAGAGGCATAACCCTCTCACCTGATTTCAACACAGCATCCATCCATCTATCCATTCATCCATCCATTCATCCATCCATCCATCCACTCAGCGGTAACACACTCGTGATCCACCCGGCTCAGGCGACACGGGCCTCGGCCTGCTCTGCTGGATTCCCGACCAAACAAACAAACAAACAAACCAAAAACACAACAATAACAGCTGTTTCTCCATGTTTGACAGCAGCCGCGCGCGTGCGTCTGAGACAAAGGAGACGCACGGCGCGCGCCGATCGCGCCGACCACTCACCATCATCATCATCCCCGGCGGGTGGACGCGCCTCGTCCGCGTTCACATGATGGCAGAAGCATCCCCCCGTGCCAGGAACACCGACCATTTTAAAGACCTTCCCCCCGACCTGGGTGTCTTCCCGTCGGCGTGCAGCTCCGTCTGTCCCCGGCTGCCTGCAGGGCGCTGGATCCCGACCTCAGTTGTCCTCCATGGTTGAATCAGTGGACGCAGACAGCAGCTGAACTGTAAGCAGGTTACATGGCGAAGCTGAGGGCAGGTGGTGCAGGGAGCGGCGGGAGCATGCAGGCTGCAGGATGGAGAGATGGAGAGATGGAGGACGCGGATCCTCTGCGTGAACGCGGTGCGTCGCGTGCAGAAGTGCGCGCCGCTGCAAAAAGTGTCGAGCGCAGACTGCTCCACACCTGCGTCACATTCACTCCTCCTCCCACAACAACAACAACACAGCTGCTCCTGAACACTGACATTACACACAGTCACGTGTTTTAATTCCACTGGAAAACATTTCCGCTATCATTGGTTTACCTGTTTTTATTGATACAAACTGATTGATTCTCAATGTTGTGTTGTGCAAATGAAAAAGCCACTGTGCCGTGACTCTTCTTGCAGTGCACGACGTCCTCATGCAGATACGCACATAAGAGACGTCAAGCCACCCTCAGTTTTGGGCACCAGGAAGTGGGCGGACGTTACCTTACCAAAATAATATCCCATCGTTCCAGGTAATCTTGGTGAACTGTTTTGCAGGGGTTGTGTTATGTAGGTTGGGTTGATTGTGTAACAGAGGACACAAGACAGTTGTTTAAAAAACGTTATTATTTTTACAGCATGGTAGCAAATCAAACAAACATTGACACACTTTTACTTGGTCAGCAGCTATATTCATAACATCCGCCCTCAACTTCAAGCTATGCAGCTAATATGTGACCCCACTGGGCGAACAGATGGGAGCATGGACTTGGTGGTAGTTGTTATTATGACACTGTCTGTATTTTCCTCACCCAGCTGATACAGTGTAAACTGACCCTTCATATAATCTCCTCTGTCTCCTCTCTGTCTCCCACTCTGTACGCTCCATCACCAGATGATTCATTTTATCGAACAGAATTTTAAACATTCAAAACATGTAAAGAACTGAACTACATATGAAAACGGTTAAAGGGGAAATTGCATCAAGTTGTTTAGTGCATGTTCAGCACATATGCATAAAGCTGAGTATGAAAGTTAAAACCAACACAAGAAAGTGTTTGTGTGTGTGCCAACAAGCCTATCTCATTAGTCTGCAGAGACACAGAGCCAAATGCAGATGTTTGCATCAGAGCATTCAGTGGTCACTGACTATCACTGCTCATTGGGCTCTGGGCACAAAGCGCAGATTAATGGGCTTTTCGGGGACCAGCAGGATTCGAGTTTTTGGCTTCACGGTTGTAGCATCAACGTCGGGCTGGATCTTGTAGTGCTGCAGCAGCTGCAGGGACAGCAACACAAACCTGATCAGTGCGCTGCTGATATAGAAAAAAAATCGAGCAAAATCTGCTGTTGATTGTTTACCAGGCTGCAAGACAACAAGATTTCTGTGTACAGAAACAAAATGAGAGTCATCATGTCTCCGTGTCCCTCACCCTGGAGACAACAAAGTGCATCTCCATCTCCGCCACCCTCTTGCCCACACATGCTCGCACCCCGACACCGAATGGGATGGAGCTGAATGGGTGGTGCTGGAAGTATCCGGGCGTCTTCTGTTCTGATTCCTCACGGAGCCAACGGTCGGGGATGAAGCGCTCTGCATCAGGGAACTCTGCCTCGTCGTGAGAGACTGCATAATGACACAAATGGAACATTGTCTGGAAGGAAAGAAAAAAAAAAACAAGAGTTACGTTAAAAATTACCTGTTTCGGTTCTGACTAAAATGATTTGGAGATACCAGTACATCACATCCTCCGTGTGGGGTTCGGTTTTGCCTCCTTACCTTCTTTGGGAACCAGTAGTTGCCAACGATCACCTCATTCTCTGAAATTAAACGTCCGTTTCCAGGCACCACAGGATAAAGGCTGGTTGAGAAAGACAAAAGTAATGTAGTAATACCACTGTCTACATACATGTAAATATTTTCTTTTGCATCTACCTTTAGTAAAAGATTATGCAGATCTGATGATGCAGCATGATTCTAATAGGCTACTATTACAAATGCAATCATATGTAAAAATGTTAATATTATAGCAGTGTAAGGTTAATAAAGCTGCTTCAAGTGTGCAACTACTTTTGTCCATGCACACAACCCTCAGCTCACCGTAAGGTCTCCTTTATGACAGCCTTCAGGTAGGGCATCCTGTTCAGATCGTCTGTGGTCGGCTCCCGTCTGTCAAGACACACCGAGGTCACCTCCCTGTACAGCTGATCCTGCATCCTCTCGTCCCTCGCTAAATGGTACAAGGCCCAAGACAAGGTGTTGGACGTCTGAGATAAGTTGGCAGGAAATGACAAAAAAACGGGTGTGAGGAAGGAGAAATGAGTCAGAGAGCGAAAAGCTCAAAAATAACCCAGAAAAAAAAAAAAAACATATATGCGACATGCGTACTTTAGAACATGGTATTGTATAATCGTACTAGGAGGTCAAAATGTGTGACCTTTACACAAAACGTGTGCAGCAGATGGTAGCAAGAACTTGTTGGTACTTGTTATTATGTCTGGATTTAAAAAAAAAAAACACGCAATCATCACACTTATTTGAATCATGTTTGCACAAATGAAAACAGTCTCCTGTGAGGGCTTGTCTCTCTGTGTGGAAGGCAACATTTTTTTCTGTGTACAATACAAGACCAAACAACATACCACTGGTACACCCCCCCCACCCCACCCCCTACCGTGTCGACTCCTCCAAGAAGCATCTCCGTGATAGTGATGTAGACCTCGTCTCTAGTCAGCTTGTCAGAGGACAGTAGATAAGCCAGGTACATGCCATCTGCCGGCTCCCCCCTGCTCACCTGGGCTGCGATTTCAGCCACTCTCCTGTCGACGAGTCTCTGGGCTTCCATGCAAACACACAAGCCAAAAAAAAAAAAAATGCATGCATGCAACACACTTGAAACATGAAAACTGGAACCCCACATTGTACGGATTTTCCCTTGGACCCTTGGTTTTGCTGCCTACCCACTCCATAGAGGTCATCCCAGGCCTGAACGAAGCGCTTCCAGTAGGGGAGGATGCTGCGGCTCCAGTGAGGTAAAAGAACGACCACATCAGACAGCATCAGCATGTTGTTGACAGCCGCAATGAAGTTGAGTGTGTCCTGTGGAATCTTCTCCTGCAAACATCCCAGCCTGGTCTCGAACAAAATTAAAGACACAGCTGCAGGGAAGGAAATAAAGGAAACAGTTCAAAAATGCCCATCCGTATCCTCCACCAGTGGTATGACTGCACCACTTCTTACCCTCAAAGCCAAACTTGTAGAGCTCAGCCGCCAAATCTGAAACTGTGGCCTGGTCCGGACTGCAACTGCGGAGGAACTCTATGCGTTGGAGCAGCTCTCCAACCACCTGGTGGATGACAGGAGCAAACGCCTTCACTTCCCTTAGCTTCAGCATTTTGGGGTTGAGGACACTGCGAATCTGGTGCCATTCTGGTCCTGTGCTAGAAAGCGAAAGAAAGTAGTTCTTAGGGCTAATGTTAATACTTATTAACTATTTTAGAATTTTCAAAGACATAACACAGAGTCACCTCACCTCACATGCATACCATAGGCCTGTCCTCTCATATCCCTGTACTCTTTCCACTGCGGCAGCTCAGCTCGGACCGGGTAGCGGCCCTCTTGTCGGCTCACCTGAGCTATAAGCTCTGGACATGCCACATTGACAAGGTCATAGGGGCCGAACTTGGAGCGCCAAATTGGCCCATACGTGCTCTTCTGTATACCCTGGAAAATAATGACAGGGTGTGAAATGAAAAGCCTACACTGAAATTTTACACCCGGTCTAACAACAACGAGCTGTCGCTAGGGTTACGCAGGATTAAAACTGGCAATGGCGGATAAAGGCAGTTAGCTTATGGAGAAAAAAGGATGCTGGCAGGGAGAATCTTCAGTCAATCAAAAAGCATTTATTGCGGAGCAAACAAGTCAAAAGAATACAAGAGGTCAACAAGAGGTCATGAGCCATAGCATGAGCAGCAGCAGCAGCCAAGACTTCCTCATACAGGGTCTATCTATATGACTCTGAGACAAAGTCTCAGAGTCATATAGATAGACCCTCTCTCTCATTTACTTGGTTACACATTACAAGGTGGAATTTCCTTTTACCAAACTTGCATCTACTAGTCTTAGCTAAATCAGTGCAAACAGATACACATTAACCTGAATATTCCTTCACTTACTAACGAGTCAATAAACAAACACATACTGCTAATTTCATCATATAAAAACACCTAAATTCAAGGAAATCATTTGTCAACTTTCAGTTAGTTTTAATTAATTAAGACGTAAGTTTTAATTAAAAAGTAAATACAGATTATCCAAAATGCAACATATTGTTACAACAATAACAGAGATGGAATACTGTGTTTTAAACATATTCAGTACTAATGCAGTAATACAAATACTAGCCTATTGACTTCCACCACTACACTGCACTGATAACTACATATTTACATTTTTATATTATATTATACTTTCACAGGCAGCAACATCCCATTCCTCTCATTCTTTATGATCAGCGCTGGCGCGCGGAGCCTGGCGCACGGGTTCGTACCTGCAGGAGGTGCCTCTTATCCAAATACCCTTTACCAAACATCATGTACAGAGAGGTGGCCAAACTGGGTCCAGGCAGGTCATCGATGGTCTTCAGCCTGCCCGTTTCAGTCGTCGTTTGGATGTTGAGACGTCTGAACAAAATGGCAGCGGAGCCTCTGGGTCGGAGCTGCGGACCGAGCCAGGCCGCGGGCGGGATCCGCGCGCAGAGCGCAGAGCGCCGCAGAGAGCGCGCTGCTGCCGCCGCCACAGAGTCCATGGAGGAAACTGCGTCTGATGGGACGGGCTACCCATTTCATATGGTTGTTGATTCTCACTTCCGGGTATATGTGTCTGCTTTGCCAAAACCAGACCGGCCCATCACTTTTTTTTAAAGGCCACTGTAAAATAAATAAATAAAAAAAATACTTCAGTCTTTTTTTCCCCTCAGACTTCTGACTTTTTTTTTTACTTTTTTTAAAAAAAAAACCAGTGGCCCTTATCCTCTTCGGTAAAAGGTTAATAGTTTTAAAGGTTAAATGTTTTAAAAAGTGTTCTCACATTCAAGACTAGTTCAGGATGAGAGACCCAAGTAGTACTTGTGTCTCCTGATGAAGACCCTGCCATGCATGATGAAGGCCCTGCCATGATGAAGACCCTAACATGATGAAGACCCTGCCATGATGAAGACCCTGCCATGATGAGGCCCTGCCATGATGAAGACCCTGCCATGATGAAGGCCCTGCCATGATGAAGGCCCTGCCATGATGAAGACCCTAACATGATGAAGACCCTAACATGATGAAGACCCTAACATGATGAAGACCCTGCCATGATGAAGACCCTGCCATGATGAAGGCCCCGCCATGATGAAGACCCTGCCATGATGAAGACCCTAACATGATGAAGGCCCTGCCATGATGAAGACCCTGCCATGATGAAGACCCTAACATGATGAAGACCCTAACATGATGAAGGCCCTGCCATGATGAAGACCCTAACATGATGAAGACCCTGCCATGATGAAGACCCTGCCATGATGAAGACCCTGCCATCATCACTGTCATTTTTGCACATTGTTTCTTATAGTTTCTCAACACCTCCTTTGCATTTTCTCTCCATCCTACATCACACTGCAACCGAGCCAAACGGAGGAGAGGTTTCATGAGATTGTAGTGGTTCACCAGGACAATCTAACAATGTCTAACAGGTTTTACTTTGCTTTCTTCTTCGTCTTCTTCTAAACACTCTTTGTTTTTGGTACTTGTTGATCAGGTGACGTGGGGTGGCTTCCTCTATCCAGTCCCTTTTTAAGCATGAAGCAATCCATTTCCTACTTACACTTCCTCTCCCATTTGTAATAAACAATATGGTAAAATTATAATTGCAACATGGACCAGCCCACACGCTGACTGACGTACATGCAGGCCAGTGACAGACAGAGAGAGGAGAGGTGACAGGCTGGCTCCGCCCCCTATGTGCCAGCCCCGTGTCAGTGAGGGAAAGAACCAATGGGCCCCAGATCAGCGTGTGTCAAGGGCCCGTGGTTAGAAAACAAACTCTTACAAACTTTTTTTTTTTTACAAACTCTTACAAACTCTCTAATGTGCACAGAGGATGGACAAGCTCCATTGTTGGGCAAGAGCAAGACAGTTTTTCACAAGGGTTCATTATTATTGTCATTACCACCCTCCCTAAGAAGGAATGTCATCCTTCAGGTTTTCAAGCAAAATACCTCAAGTATAGATAACATGAGGTCACTGTGGTTATGAAGCAGCTCCTAAAGCATAAAGCTGTGCTACACTGACTGTATATTGTTTTGGGACCATAAAGAGAGAAATGCATCAAAATAGGCAGGTGTGAAATAAATATTTTTTTTTATTGTTTTCATCATCATAGTCATAATCGTTTTAATTATGAACACAGAGCAGTGGCAATACGCCAGAACTCTGCCAAAAAAACCAGCAACAATTTTTAATGGCATCGCTGCGTCTCTCAAGACCCAACCATGCATAAACTTTCCCATTTAAAAAAAAGTAAAATAAAAAATATATATTAAAAAATTATGTGTACCACTGATATACAGATCTGATATAAACAGGCGTATTGGTCACAAACCAATTAGAATTATAAACATGGCTTCTTCAACAATACACAGAGACCAAACGTGAGATAAGTGTACTTTTCTTTTTTTTAAAAAAAGTGTACATTTTCATTTTATACATTTGTACATTTTTTAAATTTGTATTATTATTCTAATCTTTTCACTTCCTAGATGTGGAATGCTCAAGGCATTTTGGGCGCAGTGTCTGATGAGCACAAATTGCAGTAAATGCAAACTCTCACACACACACACACAGACATATATCCAGGAGTGGCAGCAGTGGCTTGAGACACTCAAGAGAGAATTATAGGTCTTCCTTGGTGTTTGCAGGTGGCAAATACTGGTACCAAAGATTTAATTCACTGTGGTGAACGAGGCCAACTAACGGTAAAAATGACACGTTACATTCATGTACAGGTCATCGTGTCTTGAACCACCAAGACATAACCACAAACACACACCTGCTCACACTCCAACCTGTGTAAAAATAAAAAGTGTCTTTAAAATGTGCAAAGAAACGGTTGGTGAACCAAGCTTCACAAGCAACAGCTGAGGAGGCATTGAATAAAAGCATCAGTAAAAAACGAATAAGTGCATAATGGTGGTGCGTATTAAGGTTTACCAGTGATGGTGGCGTTTATAAGTTTCCACCGGTACCGGACAGTTTCCTGGGCATCGCCTTAAACTAAACCACTTTTGTTTATATCACAGGAGGCTGATTTACAAATATTCTACTATGATTTCTCCACTTTCTGGAGCTTTGTTTGGTACCATTTTGAAAATGCATAAATATATAAAGAGGAGAAATTTCCACAACCTGTGCAAATCAAACATACTGCAAGTGACTGGTCACAGATAGAGCTGGTAAACACAAGCATGACACTGGTTGTAAGCTTACTGATAAATGTCCATGTGGCCAAAGCTATGAACAACACCTATGTGTCAGTCATATTTAACAGACAGTTATGTGTTGTGTCCAAATTTTCCTCTTGCGAAACTGCTCTGTTGGAGTGTAAGGGGAAAAAAACAAACAAAACAATATAAACATAATTACAACACGTGCCTGACAATAGAATGCTCTAAAATGGCATAGTCATGCCTGGAATGGAGAACATAAAAGTGGTGGAACCTCAAGAAATGGTTCAACTCCAAATGTACCTGTTGGCTAAATGAAGAGCAACGTGTGACGCAGTAAGAAATACCAGGTCTTGCAGCTCGACATGTCGTACACTTACTTCATCTGAGCAAAAACAGCAACAACAGTGGGGCAGTGTCATAAAGCCAGACATCAGGCTAATCAACTGCAGGCTTCTTGCCTTACAACTCTACATCGACACTCTTCAAATGCTTTTGTTTCAGTGCTACTAGTGATCAAGTGATCTGTCATGACGACGTAAAATTCACTGATTAAAACTACAGCTGTTGAATACCAACAGAATAATGTCCATCTCAAAAGGCTGCTTTTAGGCATATATTTCTTAATTTCGTTAACATTATGTTAATTAACCAATTTTAGTTAATTTCACAGCTACAACTGACATAATTTTCACCGTCAGTTCATCTTACCATTACTTTACTTAAATAAAGTACGCAAATGTTGACACTAAACGCATGTTCTTTTTTTGTTATTTGACAAATAATTCTGCTCAGACACTAATTGACTCAAACAAATGAGAACTGCTAAACGAGGTGAGGTACCGTTATAAGTCAGCATGACATAACTGTCTAGTGTTGACCGCTGCTTACAATAAGAAGCACAGAGAATGGTGTGTATAATTCTTGTCTGAGTACTAACTGGTCTGAGAAACCAAAAAAAACAAAAACAAATTTTGTCACATTTTTGTCATCAGGTAAAAAGGGAGCTGAACTGAGGTGGGATCCCTTTTCAATACGAGGAGTCTCTTTCAAAAGAAAAGGCAGAAACTAGCTTTACAGCTGAACTGATATCATCTGGATTTGGGTGATGGAGTTTATCTAAAAGGAAAAAAAAACACTAACTATTGTGCTAGAAATGGTAGATTATCCACAAGCTTGTGTTTAAAAACAGAAAAGGCACAGAGGAAAGAAAGAAGTTGGGGAAAAGGGAGGAGGGAAGGTAGTTTGCAGACAGTAAAGCAGAGAGAAAACATCTGAGAGACTGGACCAGACCAGAAGGTGACTGGAAACAGTTTTTGGGGAGTGTTCTCTGGATCTAGGGTTTAGTTTTGTATATAGCAGCGGGCCAAGTCAACAGCATCACTCTGGGTTTTGGCGAAGACTACATTCTAGGGTCAGGGTCAGCGAGATGGGGGAGCAGAGCCACTCGAGTCAGGTATCACCTCCTTTAGATCCACAACACTTACAGTATCCCACACCAAAACGTTTGAGAGAGAAAAGACGTACAAACAAAAAAAAAGAAGACATTTTTCCAAACTGTTTTTTTTCCTCCATCGCTTGAGGAAGAAGTGCTCAATCCCTCCTTTTTGACAAATTAAGGTGCAACTTATGATAATTTGCGTCCTCTATGGCAGTCTCATACAAACAGAGACACAAGGAGCAGGTCGGTGCCACCTCCGCCTAAACACCCCACTTTCGTCCAGCCAGTTCTTCTTGGTCTAATGTGGTTTCAGCTTTGAGGTGGAGGGAATGGTGTCAGGAGCAGGGACGCCCCATCAGGTAAGGCTGTATCTGGCAGTTCGGCAGGTGGGTGTGGGTTTATAAGTTCAGGGGTTGGGTTAATGTACAAAGATGTGCCTCAATAGCTCATCAGCAGACGGGCGCTGCTTGGTTTCAACGAAGATCCGCTTGAGAAACTCTCGGCAGTGGTCCGACACGTGGGCGGGGAGAACCGGGTTAGTAGGCTGGGTGGCAATCTTAAAGATGGCTGCCATGGCCTCAAACTCTGCCCATGGGGGTCGTTGTGTCAGCATTTCCACAACAGTGCAGCCAACACTCCTGGGGGTAAAATAACGCTCATTTATGATAATGAAAAAAGTGATCACGACCAAGTTCCAGAGGGCAAAATGTAAATACAAACTGATATATTAATATATCATTTAAGACTTTTACACTTTTTTCTGGACCCCACGCACAGTCCACACAGCAAAAATGTACTCTACTAACAGGAGCTAACTTTAAGCCAGTCTTTAAGCACATTTTTGAGGACATTTGTAAAAACATGAATTTCCAGTAAATGGCTTGGACGTGTCTCACCAGATATCAGCCTTCCTGCCATAACCCTCTCCACTGATCACTTCCGGGCTCATCCAGTAGGGAGTGCCAGTCACTGATTTGATGCCTGTTCCTGAGAGGCAGATGGTCTGCAGCCGCCGGCTGGCCCCAAAGTCTCCCAGCTTCACATTTCCCACAGAGTCACGGAGAATATTGGCTCCTGAGCAAAAACACTGTGGTTTAGTGTCACACATATCAACCTGTTTTTATAGCTTAATCCAGAACAAGGTTTCTCTTTTTTAATTTTCTTAATAACTACTTGGGTAAAATCATTTTTTTTATTCTCAGGTACATCGAGATCTCTTCTAAGAAATAATCTAGTTATCTACGCCACCTTTGATGTCCCTGTGGACAATCATGTTGCTGTGCAGGTAGGAAACCCCTTCCAGGATCTGCCGGGTGTAGCGCCGTGTTACATTTTCTGTTAGTGCTCCATAAGACTTCAGCTGGTCCTTAATGGAGCCCTGATGATGGCAATAATAGAAAATGTGAGCTGGCAAAAATGATACATTTCTTATGTTTTATTTTGGTTAAAAGGCAAATAGTAGCTATTCCCTGAGGACAGGGAATACTTCTTATTTCCTGTCCTCAGGGAATCAAGTACATGCTTAATCACTTCAGAGTATTAAGGACATGCTTAATCAAGAACTCACGCCAGGCATGTACTCCATGAAAATGGAGAGCGTTCGCTCCATCGTGTCTCTCAAACAGCCATAGTACTGGACAATCCGCTCGTGGCACAGGTTCTTCAGAAGCTGGATTTCACATTCCAATGCGCTCACCTCCTAAATGAGAGATCACACAAACTTTTGTTTTTTCAACAATATTAACATATAAACGCACAACATGTTCTTATTTTACTGCTCACGAATCCTTACTCTTACAGAGCACTTTCTCACCTTGCTGGTCTCTGGGCTCTCTGGGTCAAACTGGACCTGTTTGACAGCCAATTCTCGTCCAGTATCAGCATCATAACAGAGGAAAACCCGTCCAAATGCACCTTGACCCAGAAGCTTTCCCAGCCTCCAGTTGGTTGGAGCACGTGGTGCTGGAGGCAAACATTAGATATTGATATCATCATGAAAAAACACAGACGAGGTTCTATGTGCACCTTTGGCACTGGCAGATAAAATGGACTCACAGCGACTGGGTGGACTTATGTCCATGACAGAAAGGGTGGGAGCTGCAGCTGGATTTAGGTTTGGCTCAATATCGCTGCCCCTCCGTGGCCTTCTGGCTGGACCAGGGGCCTCCTCCAGATCAGGAGTGAAGACACTGCTGCCACTGCTGGTGCTGGGCGACTGCTCAGTGGGACTGAAGCTCACAGGTGAGCGGAAGCCATGAACCTGTGTTCGCCGAGCCCGAGGGAAAGTCTTTCTCCCTGGAAAGTGGATAAACATCAATGTATCACCAAGACAATATTTTTATGGAATATAAAAAAAATATTTTGCTTAAATGTCAAAAAGAAAAATGACCCACCATCACTGTAGTCTTGAAGGCTGAAAGGAATGCCATATCGTCGTGGATACGTTCCTCCTTTACCCGACTTTTCAAATACTGGGATGTCATACTCTGCAGACAAAGAAGAGGACAACGATGAAAAACCCCAAACCAACAGTCATACAAAAGAAGGGACTTCCACATGGCCCCAGTATTTTGTCTGTTTTGCAGACAAAATCTTGCACACATTACCTGGAAAGTCCTGGTGGTTGTCTGGGTAGCTCTGAGCTCTGGGCATCCTGGACTTTGGATAATCACTGCATGAAGACACAAGCAACAAAACACACTGATTAACATGCCTGAACCTTTATTTGATTATTTGGCATATGGTATTTCATGATCCTTTGTGTTATTTTTTTCTGACCTGTCGAGAGGGCTGTCTAAAGATGGACAACTTCCAGATGCTGAATTCTCTGGACTGCTCATGGACAGTGGGTCCAACATCTGCAAAAACAAAGCAGCTTGGAAAAAGAAACTCACATACAATCATTAAGTATAGCCTCTTCAGACCTAGACTCTCTTAATTTGAGAATAAAAATATTGTCTAAAATAACAAATGCGCGCACTATACAAAAACGTCAAAGCAGTGCTTTACTTAACACACTGAAATTGATTTATATTTGCATTCCAGACCTGCAACATTAATATGTAGAATGGATCACTGATGAACACAACACATGAGGCGACATGGAGTCAGAGAAGCTACAAAAGGTCAAACTGTCAACAAAAAGGTTTTGTGCTGAGTAAAATTCATCAGCTTGCCATAGCTACAAGGGAGGGTCCTGAGCTCTGCACCGACATCTTTATGACCACACTTTATGACCACAATGCCCCGCTGTTTGCACCTTGCTCCATTTTATATAAGGCACTTAACATTTCCTCCACAGTGGCAGGTACATCTCAAAATACAAGGCTCGCATTACAAACAAGAGGGAAAAACAACGGACTTTCATAAAATACTATATTATGAGGTTTAGCGTTTAAACATCAATGATAAGGCCCACTGGCCTATAAACTATCTCCTAGCCAATACTATCTCTCACTGATGGATACTGTGGCTGGAGGAAAGCCAAATGTAAATACTGCCAAATGCGATTTGAAATTAAAACAAAATTCCTGATTTAAAAAATTGCTTATAATACATTTCGACGGAGCAAAACAAGACTTCCTGGCTCTTCCTTGTTGTATTAAAAGCATAAGTTAGCTTTCGAGTGGGTGTACCTGGTCCATGCTCTCAGGAATGAACTCTCCTTCACTGTTTATGCTGGTGAAGGAGCCATTCCTGGCCACCTGCTGGAGAGCATCGGGAATGTATCCTGGTGGAGGAGAGCTGCGATCTGTTGAATGGGAACCTGAGGTTGGTTGAAACGTGGGAACCACATTAAAGAGAAATATTACTTATTTGTGACACAGATTTCATAAATATTTGCATGGTGAGCTTGCCTCAAGTTTGAAAGTTATATTTGTGTTTGTCATTGACTATGCATCTCTATTTAAAACCATTTCAGGGTAGCATGACAGACAAATATTATTCACCTATCAAAGCCAGCATATTCTTCTTATCAGCAACCCTGAATCCTGTGTTGTCTAGGTCCTCATGAGATGGCAAAAGTTCCATATTTGAGGAAGAGTTCTAGAGAAACAGAACTTGAAGCTAAGCATATAACTTTGGATGTAAACTCAGAGGGGTTTCCCTGATGTGAAAGAATCTGGGAGCTGCTGACCTGAGAGGAGACCTGGAGCACCAGGAGGATCTTCAGGCTCTTCATGTGAACGCTGCGATCCAGCAGCTCCACTGCCTTGTCCAGGTCATCCTGAGTGGTCAGTGGAATCACCAGCTAAGAAAAAAAATAACCTTGGTGTAAATATATATTTTTTAAACACTTCATTAAACATCAATCTTAAAAAACCTTTGGCTTTGTACCTCATTATTAGTGTAGTGAAGGTCCATTGCCTGACCGAAAGCCACTTTAGCTTTAGACCTCAGGTCATCCAGCTTAACAGGTCGAGAGAACTGCAAAATCCTGGAAAGGGGAATAGGTCAGGAGGTCAAAGTTCAAGAGGCAATGCTAAAAGTTTGCACTGATAACAGTTGAACAGATGAACCTGGTTAACTTCTCACCTCCTCTCCCCTTTGAACTCAAACTTCACCCTGATGTCATTCTGTCAAACAAATAATGTGTCAAGGATTACACAGAGCATGTGAGGATTTCTTGTTTTGTTATGCATGCTCAGATTTGTTTGTAATATACAAAAATCTATTTTTGTAATTATTCTGATCCACAAACAATGACAAAATAGGTGCAATCAACTAAAAGAAGAACCAGTGTAGTTTATCAGAGGAAGGTTCCCTGGTTTCTTTTGTTAGGGAGGATTTCTGCCCCACACTTTTTGCCTTCACTGGCACCTTATGTTTTCTGATGTTAGGTTATCTGTGCCCAGCCTTGTGTTTTACCTGGTTCTTGGGTGAAGAGGCTTTGGGTTTTCCCAGGTCTGACAGGAACATGGCAGGACGGCTAGAGCGGTGCAGTTCGGCCAAGTCCTGCATGATTGAGTTCAGTGCCTCCTGCTCATCTGATTGGCATCGAGATTTAGGGTTTTTAACTGATTTTTATTGATAAAAACATCACATATTACTTAAGCAAATGAAGTCAAACATTACGGTGAATTAACAAAATACAGGTAGTCACAAAAACATCTCACATAAAAACAGAACACATACTACAATCAAACATACAGTCGACTGATAATTGCAGCATATTTAGCTGTTCACTTACATGTATTTCTGTATTAGTGGTATTAGTTATTCTCTAGGGCAGGGGTCTTCAACGTTTTCCAGGCCAAGGACCCCCAAACTGACGGAGAGATCGAGCAGGGACCCCCTACTCATGTATAAAATTGTGTTTTATATTAAACTGGTTCTATAGTGCAAAACTTTCGCGACCCCCCTGCAGTACCTCTGCGGACCCCCTAGGGGTCGCGGACCCCCTGTTGAAGACCTCTGCTCTAGGGGGATTTGATTGCTCATGTCTACGAATCTTTTGCACATTCTGAATTTTTCAAAACCTAAAAAATATTTTACGGACTGCAAGGGCATAAGTTATATTCCACTTGCACAGAAGCACATAGAACAAAAGTCGATTGTGAGGTAAAGTTATTAAAG
Source organism: Trinectes maculatus (assembly GCA_016785345.1). Classification (NCBI taxonomy): domain Eukaryota; kingdom Metazoa; phylum Chordata; class Actinopteri; order Pleuronectiformes; family Achiridae; genus Trinectes; species Trinectes maculatus. Next base: position 371,889 of record JAFBJQ010002205.1, read on the forward strand.
GACCATTGTGAAGAGAGAAAAAAACATTCCTTGGTTTGTAAGTTTGACAAAAGACAAAACTGGCTTACTGCCAAATAGTAGCAATGTTAATAACACTCAGACATACCCATCATCATGGCACAGGGATTGACCCAGGAGGACAGGAAAGAGGATTCTCCCATCAAAGGGATTCCTTTCTCCTGCAAAAGCAAAAGTACAACAGAAATCCTGAGATGTAGATGATTGGGACACGAGTTAGAGCCTGAAGCTGCTGATTGTCTGATCTGTAAACAGTGAGTCGAGCCAGACGACCTCTGTTAAGTTTCACATGTAATTGCAGCTTGTTGGGCTTAGAAATGCGACACAAATAATAAACATATCACACCTCACATATACATCTTATTTTGTCAGTAAAGATCTTAAACACACACATATATATACACAGTGCTCAGTGTAAATGAGTACAACCCAACAGATTTGTCAGAAAACCTTTTGTTTCCTTCCAACATCAATATTATCTATGGGATACTATACAACAAAATACTCCCACCATTTGTTTTGAGTGAATTTGCACACAGTTTAAGTAACTAAGTAAGTAATTTGCCTGGCAATTTCATTCAAGACCATGTTGCACAAACCCTACCGAAGCCCTAACCCCAATGAAAGTCTTACAAGCAAAACTACATTTAGAGTAATAGATTTTAATTGAAAAGAATTCAACCACAGGTGAGTCTAATTATTCATTAGACAGTATGTCCAGCATGATGTTGGAAACTGAACTTGTGCTCTGTGCTTGGTTTTCACAGGGGGTGTACTCATATATGCTGAGCCCTGTACAAACATACTGTACATACAAACATACATACAAACATTTAAACAACAAGTAACATTTAACCCAATCCATCATCCCATTACATTAATTGGAAACTGTTATTATTCGTCATTTATATATTCCACAAGATTTTGTTTTCTGCACAATCATCAATTGCTGTCATAATATTACCCCTAATGGATCGTTCTTAGTGTGAGGTCGTGCACAAACCATGCAACACTACAGACAGGGGCTCTGCACCAGACAGTGTGCTGTGTGGCAGGAAATTACAGTCTGGACAGTCAAGATGGCCTCTGCTGACGAGGAGCTGATTGGATATTGCTGATCGATCACTGTCTGCAACTGACGTAAAATCTGACTACTCCACCACGCTGGTGAGAGTGGGCTGCAACATAAACACTAGCCGGGCACATTGCAATTCTCCAACTGATACTGCCATTTGCAAAACACTGTGATGGGCTGGTCGCTGCGAAGTTGATATCATCAACACTAGATAATTAGCTTTAAATGAACTTGCTAGCATTGGCTGAGCACCACCGTAGGCTACGTCTGACTAGCAACTGTTATTAGCAAATGTGTCATTATGTACCACAACAAACTGTGACCCACTCATGTTTTCGTTTAGAAAAGTTGAATCAAAACGCTGCCAAATTGTTAAATACAGATGACGAGGAAAGCTTAGCGGCTAACGCTAGTCGAGAGTTCCCGTATATGGCTAGCTGTCAGGCCAGGGAAGTTGACAGGCTAATGCTAAATCAAAGCTCTCCTGCACCACACGGCCCTGAAAAGCAACATGTAAACGTACAAACGTACTGACAGAACAAAAACGGTTCATTTTTATCACCTCACCTGTGGGACGATTAAATTCGACCTCCCTTCCTCATCCACAGGGCCGGTGACAGGAGCCCCGAGCCCTGCGGAGAGACCTGGAGGAAGCAGAAGTTTGGCAGTCCGCTCACAACTTCACTCGAGTCCTGCTGGGCCGCGACGACGAGGCCCGGTCGCTGACAGATTTAGCCCAGCGTATCTCCTCCGACAGAAGAATGACAATATTATGCCCTCTCCCACAAAGTATCTTTGTATCTTTGTTGCAACTGAAAAACAAAGTTGACGAACAAATTTCTTTTCGCTGCAGTTTACATGCTCGTTGGCGATAGCTTCGCTCGCTCTCATCCCACAATTGCATTAAGTTAGCAGTTGATTAAAAAAGACTACCGGATATGTCGATACTTTTCTTACAAAATAAACGCATATAGTGTCCCTCGTTGTTTTTCTACCGACGTTAATGTATTGTGTTTTATGTTGACAGTTAATAACCGGAAATATAATTTCTCATTTGACTCTCTTGACAGCCAACCAGTCTGTTTGATAGAGTTAGACAAATACATAACTTCTAATGTCAGACAAATGCATTAATTTCTTGGATCAGTTTCCGAAACTTGTAAAATAAAAACAGTAACAGTCACAACTAAAACCTCTGACTGTAAAACATTGAAGCTTCGTAGCTACACCACCAAATAAATCAAACATGGTCAATTACATTGACCTACTGCTCATGTAACATGATTACTAATTCCAATGTTAGTATTAAAGTAACTAAGCAATGTTTCAAAAAACGATTGTAAATACAAGGATAAAAAATTAAAAAAAAATAAAAGTAGAAATATTATTATTTTTTAACACATTATTTTATTTGATGGGAGCTCATGCTGTGTCCAAAAGAACTTGACAATGTTCGTGACAATTAGGGTTTTATTTTATTTTGAAAGAAACTGTTCAAGGCGTCACTTTCCGTAGATGTTACCGTCTCACAACACCGAGCCACAGCTGCGACTGGAAGCTAAAGCTAACGCAGTTGAGATACACAGAGGCAAAAATACAAAGGCAAAAACATGTCAGACACGGTGAGATATGAAAGTTAAAGAGTCTCTCGTCATGTGTTGTATGCGCAAAATGGAAACGATGCAATTGTTTTATTTGTGGCTGTTGCCCCATACGTGGTTAACGAAAACGTTAAGTGTTAGCTTCTTGTAGCTTCAGGCCCATGGTGCTTTACTTGGCTGTATGGCTTAGCAGTTAGTTTCAGTTTAAGTTCATTGTCCGAGTTCGGCCGTGAAATAATGAGCTTTAGGTACAAAAAGAACGGGAATGGAGACAATAATGGATCCCAATAACAGCTTGGCCCGTTTAAATATACGTGTGGTGTTCCTGTGTTTTGTTATGATGTTTGTCGATGTCTGTAGGAGACAAAACCATCCAGCCAAGACAGCGGGGATAAGAAGGACGGCGAGTACATCAAATTAAAAGTGATTGGTCAGGTGTGTACAAAGCCAGGGGCGATGGACGCCATTCACCCTATATAACACCTCAATATGGAGCTTTCTCTGTTGGTATAACTTTGCCCGTCATTGAAAAGTATATGTAATTGTCATATACAGACTGTGCTTACTTGTTTTAAAAAAACAACACAACCCGAGTGGTTACGTATGTTTTATATTACATAAGTTATATTCAGCCTGCTTGCATACTTGTGCATTAACACTGTGGCTGCTTTTATGCTCACTTCTCACAGCAACTAAGTTTCCCAGCCTGCAGAAATTCTTTCACATTGTTGCTCCATGTGTAAGTTATCACTACTTTCTCTTTTTGCTAACAGGACAGCAGTGAAATTCACTTTAAGGTGAAAATGACAACACATCTAAAAAAACTGAAGGAGTCTTACAGCCAGAGACAGGTACGAAGGAGAGCGCAAATTACAATCAACTGTTGGATGATAGAAGTTTGATTTCCTCTCACAAAAAAATACAATACTTCACATTTTAAATACTAGATTTTTTGACTGACGGTGTAAAGGCCATATTTCTAGCTTTGCATCTCCAACAGCACAAGAGGTGATTTGTCATTTTGCTGTGTGTGGGTTTTGTCTTCCAGGGCGTCCCAGCAAGCACGCTAAGGTTTCTGTTTGAAGGACAAAGAATTGCAGATAACCAAACCCCAAAAGAGGTAAATATATTATAAATGTGTATATACACCCCCCACACATGCACATATTTACATATATATGTGATATAATATATATTATCATCTTATATATAACATAATATTCTTTGGTTGTAATTTTCTCTCCATGTTTTCATGGCTGTTACAGTCATAGATTGAAGCTATTGTGTTTGTATTTTATTTTTTGTGTATATTTCCAAAGCTTGGTGACCTTTCTGGTTTAATTTGGCAGAAAATGATCAAACTAATAAAATAATAATACAACTAATAGTATAAAAGTATACACATAGGGGACTTTGTTACTAAAAACACTCCTCTGCTGTTGTTTGTCAGCTGGGGATGGAAGATGAGGACGTCATTGAGGTTTATCAAGAACAGACCGGCGGACTTTGGAATGATTAAACCTCCTACATTTCTAAATCTTTTTTTTGTATTTTATTTTGTATGTATGTACATGTTTTTGTTCAGTTTCAAACCATCTGGATCAAAACTGACTCTTTCAGGGCTTCCATGTGTGAGGACAGATAGTTGAAAGGACTGAGGTAAGAAAGATGATAAGGACAGCAGTTTTTTTTTTACTCTGAAATGCAGGGATGCTTATGTTATTGACCCAAGCAATAGCATTCAGTAGTATAGAACTGTTTTTTTCTTGTATTGTTTTTTTCTTTTTTTTTGTCTTTTGGGGGGTGAACAGAAGCAAATTATGCCATCAGTGCTAAGACAGATTAATTTGATGCACCCAGGTAGACATCAGTGTCTCCCTTTTTGTACACTAGGCCTTTCATTCCACCTTCCTTTCACATTTACATTCAGGGCATTTAGCAGACAGAGGATTCACTTAGACACAATATGTGCTCAAGTGCACATGTGGCTGGATTACTGGACAGTAAGACTGGACAGATTGTATCTCATACACAAAACCATTTTCATTTGTAGCCTCTGTGTGCCATAATCGAAGAACTGCGCTATCATTGAATTGTAAAATTCTGGTAATAATTGAATATGATATGATATTTCAGATTTGAAATATTTTTTAAATGATAATTGTGGTTTACTTGTATATGTTGTATTCAGTATTAGTGTGTTTTGGATAATATTTCACATGTAACTCCAGTCTCGTCTTTTATTTATAGTGGAGGGTTTTATTCTGCAATTATATATTGAAATATATACCCATTTTGGAACATTTTGCTCACTGACAGTCACAGTTGTTTAAATTCTGGTGGTTCTGTTCTCCAGCAATTTGTGCATGAAAAATCAGATTATTTCCCTAAATAAATCAAGCTGCAAGACATGGTAGTTTATTTACAACTCTGGGACTTGGGAAGCGTGGCATTGTAACCACTCACAAACGTAAAGAAGCTTTAAATGAAATAATTATACTCTTCTTGATGGAGTGACAATGACTGAGCGATCACAGATTATCAAATTTCCCAGAGGAGTACATTGCCAAGATTGGATTTCGTGCAGCCTGTCTACACTTACTCCTTGCATGTGCGTCAGTGAGCAATTCAGGTGAACAGTACCTCCAACCACACAAAAGAAAGAATGGCTTGCAATTGTAGTGGTTAACACTGATCTCAATGAGGTGGAGGGACTGTTCATCATAAGAAGAACGTTGATACAGATGGTTTGAAATTCTGGAGATGAGCATTTTGCTTTTTTTGAATAAAATATTTAAGAAAAGCTTTAAATTTGTTGTGTGTTTTGCTCATACCAGCATGTTCATATTGCAGTAAAGTATACTGTATGTTCACAATGCGCCATCTTTACTTTATTTAAGATAACAGCAGTACAGCAATACAATCACAGAAATCTCACTTGTACATTCATGTCAGTGCCACACCAGATGATCACAAGTGTTCCTTAAGATTCAAATGCTGCGTAATCTGTGGCCCTGGAACTTATGAAAGCCCCTTGAATGTCAGTCACATTTGTGCAGGTGATGACCGATCAAGGTTCCCAGGCTGTGGCCTCATAGGTAACCTGTATGTACAAAAAGTAATTCCAGAGACAATCATCAAAATTGTTCCCACCATCCCAACCCCAATGCCACATCCTACGTGCTGCGAATCGGGACCCCTGGGTAATTTGAACTCCAGGGGGAAAATGATGGTCTGATTCTTCACCACTGAGCTCAGATTCCACAGAAGAGGTATGAGAGACATAAGGGCGGCCAACAGACACAGCACTCCGGTGATAAAGAAAGATAATTGGACTCGCAAGTTCCTGTCCATCCCAAGGTAAACGTTCCTCAGGGCATAAACGCCACCAACATTCCCACAGAGCCCCATCAACACAGACAGGACCATGAGAATCTGCCCTGCCACAATTTCTGCTGGTGTGAAGTCTTCAGTCAGGCTGATGTACTTGCAATGCAGGACCCTGAAGCCAGGTGAAACCTCGGTGTAGCTGTTGAAGCAGGCCCTCCAGATACCGACCCAGGCCACACCAGAGCTGATGACACCTCTGTCGGACACCAGCCAAACCCTCCACTGGATGAGTCCAAGGGCCACAGCAGTCAGCGTCCAGCCCACGCAGCAGAAGCAGAGGGCACCTAACTGGATGTGGGTTGTGTGAGCCAAGTACATGATAGGAGCAGAGCCAAAAAAGATGTCCCGCACCTCCCCCAAATTAAAGCTTTGCTTCAAGATGTCACTTGCCTGTGACAAATGTAATTTTGTAACTTCAGAATCACACTATCCAGGAAGTTCAAGCCCTGTAGCTCCAATTAATTTAACCGCTTGCAGGTGTTTACTTTCTCTCCACCACGCAGATCACTCTGTTTCTCTGGTGCTCGTTTGTCACCTGCGTAACCTGGCAACCGAGCGCGGCAGATCCCTGTGAGAGAACAGACACAAGCGCAGATACATCGCTTTATTGTGTCAGCAATCAGAGCAATGGCCGAGTACTCGGATTCCTCTGCCATAAAAGTCTTTGTATTTAGCGTTGTTCAAAAACAATGGGCTATAGGGGATCGTCATTGAACTAGGTTGCTTACATGATAGTTATGTACCTGAGTGTTTCTCATGAGCCAACCTCAAACTGGCACCAGGGACTAAGTCAGGGTTTTTTTTAAATCCCCAGATACAGCACAGCACCTCCTCATGTTGCTGCCTAAAACCAAGACACCATTTCCTGTGATGTCTGCGGACAGTAAATGATTCATAGGATATGAACATAACACGTCACCACTGACAAACAACAGGAAAGAGATTATATTATTAAAGGACTACAGATTAAATCACGTGTGTCCACGCTAAAAAAGGAAACATACAGGAATGTCATTCAATAAACGAAACATTCACTGGACTGCTGCTGTTCTCGGTTTGGAATTCTTAAACCAGCACCCTATATGCACCCTTCTGCAGAAATTTTATTTTTATAGTTTATTTCTATAATGCTAACTTAGAAGATTGCTGGAGTAACCTGGTTTGTGAAACAACAAAAAAAATGGTTACTAAACATTAAAAGACGTGATCTGTCAGCTTTATCGCTTTATTTAAAAGAGCACACTGCATATGTAAAGTAAGGGCTGCACTCAGCACCCAGAAGCATGACTGCATCAGTCCACAGCATCAGATTACAGTAGGCACATCTTCATTTGAATAAATATGGAGAGAGGGACAGAGAGAGAGAGAGAGAGAGAGAGAGTCCCCCAAAGGGCCAAACCAGAGCGTAAAGTGCCAATGTTTTGAAAAACCACCATAGTAAACCGGCCGCACCTCAGTCTCTGCTCTTTAAAAGTAGAAAATGGACATAGATATTTTGGGACAGCGCATCATGTTAATGAAAATTGTATTATAACGAGTCAGCATTGCCTTTTCCAGTTATCAGTTTCACCTCGTCTTCTGGCATCAAATCTAAAGTTCCACTCCAAAAGAAGATGCATCATGTGTAACAGTGACAGCTACTCAGAAAGTATAATGTACAAAGGAGGAGATGGTTAGCTGTAAAAAATGGGTAAGGAAATTTCACACAGTAACAAAGTGATAACAATAAAACCATTCATTTCATTTCTTTAGAAAACAAGATGTACGTCATAAGTAAAATTAAGTTACTGGGGAAACGTTAGCCCTTTTTTTCATACACTTGTTCAAAAAGGCTACAATAAATTACTAGAAAATATTCCTGTCAAACCTTAAACACATTCATTAGTAAATTAAGTACAAATGCAGCCATGCACCATGGCAAATATTATATACAATTTAGAGAAAAAAATATCAGAGTGAGGCTAAAAACACTGTGTGATGAAGACAACTAAAATGATTTGTTTATGCAATCAGTTAATTACGGTTGATGACACAGTGTGTCGGTGTTCTTGTCGAGTCATGCAAAAATCATATTAAAAATCATTACTGGTCCGAGTGAGTGACCTTTTCCTCCTGTTGCTCCTTATTCCTACAGTATTTGGTGGAAAAGTTCTACTCAGGAACTAATAATTATAATTATAAATATTATTAACATAAACAAAACCACTGGCGTCTGAAAATCCTGTTCTAAACTATGACGATATGACATAAATATTACAAACGCTACACTTTGAACTTTGAGCTGTGGTATTTTTCCTCTTTATCTATCCAGCATTTCTGCAGCACAACAGAACCTGATGCTTTAGTGTTAGAGCAGCGGTCTCTGCTCCAGCGGCAGACTGTCCAACAGACACTTCAGCTGCTCCTCACCGAGCTTTATCTTGTCTTCCAGTTTGCGTTGCTCGATGATAAGGGCCGACTTCATCTTGACAAAGTGTCGGTAGTCATCCAGGCTCGCTGCGTCCAGGTGGACCTCCATGATCCCGTACACCAGCTGCTCTCGACGATCCAGGTTCTCCTTCAGCTCCTTGGCGTCTTCATGCTGCCGCATCAACAGCTTGCGTTTCTCTGTCAGGGTGCGCTGATGGAGATCACAGAGTCATTATCCAAGATCAGAAAGACAGTAGCAATGAGACATGTATAGGAGCCATATTGACCAAACCGATAGGTTTCCTTTGAAGATAACAATGTGGCTAGTAATGCTTTAATGTACAACACTTTCCTTTGGGGTCGTGATGATCTCATATCTACTACACAGCCAGATGCATGAAGTATGTGTTATGTATTGAACCACTACGAATTGTACATCTCACTTTTGCGTGACGATAAGAAGAGAGAACGATGCGATTAACCTGCGCTCAACCTGTGATCGATTGACCTGTGGTTGACCTGCCTGATCAACACCCAATCCACCAGAGTGATTCACAGAAACAGGAATCGGTGACAGCTGGAGAAACTGGAGAAAGCTAGGAAGGCTGTACAATAATATTGTACTGAATGGACACTGCCACTGTAAGAGATATTATCTGATCGATTAAAAAAAAAGTGGTGAGTGTGTGGTTACCTTCTCTTCTGGTGAACCTTCCTCCTCCAAGCTGTTGAGGGCATTATCCACCCGGGCGAGCCGCCCGGACAGCGACAGCAGCAGGCTCACCACTTTGTCCAGGTCGCCTACAAACATACGAAATTTGTCGAGCTGATTGGGTTGACAGAGGCGCTGCACAGTCGCCTCCACCTCACGGCCCAGAGTCTCATTGTCCTCCACGTCCTCCTGCAGGCTCTGCCTGGCCTCCCGAAGCACCTCCAGCTTCCTTGCCAAACTGGATATCAGCTCTTGCTGGAGAAGATGAAGATGACAAATTCACTAATCTTCCCAATGTCAAGATGACAGATTGTAATAAAAACATGACAACTGGGTCCCAATAGGTCAGTGGATGTGTTCTACCTTTTTACTGGCTAGGTCAACATCCAGCTCATCTTCAGAGTCCTGCTCCTCCAGCTCCCCCTGCATGTCCTTCAGTTTGATGAGAAGCTCGGCTTTGGGAGCTGATGTGTTGTAGTAGGAGGAACTGGGGACGAGGGAGGCTGCTGATGAAGACATTTCCTCCTCCTCCCTCCTGACACACATGGGTAAACAGATACAATTGTCTGTTTCAAACTCAATTTCAGCTTTTGTCAAACTGGCATCTAAGGCTTGAAGATGGAAATGTAATGATATTTGTGGCCACTAGAGGGCAGTAGAAGAGAAGGTTGGACATGCAGCTAGTGAAAATGAATGCCAAACACCTATAACTATTTTATGACTATTGATTGTTGTCAGGATGGACTGTTGAAGAGTTAATGTTGCAAAGATTACAGGAAGCACCCAGCAAGACAAGCAGCAGCTTCACCTTCTATGACTCATTTTAACCAACGTTCATTCACACCTGTCTGTGCTCCTTGGGGATGACGTGAGCAGCCTGGAACTGACAGAGGCCCTCCTCCTCTGGTGGGCCCCCTCCAGGATCTCCTCCTCCGGGGGGAAGAGTCCCTCCATTAGGTCCATGGTGGTTTTCCTGCTGCTCTGGTCAAGGATTTCTACCAGGGATTTATCTTTACCCATGATGGCCCTGGCTAGTTCTTCTCTCTTGGCATCCTCTTCACCTGCTGAACTCAACTCGGGCATGGACTCCTGACTGAGGTCCTGTGTGACCTGGTGAGTGTAGGTGGTAAAGAGGGACAATGCTGAGTGGTCTGTTGCACCCAAGCTGGGGATGTGAGCGGGCAGCTGGAAGGTGCTGAACGTCTCGCTGCTGTGAGGCAGGCAAGCATGTCCCTCATGATCTGAGCCGCTCGCAGTGTGGACAATCCTCACAGGGACTTTCCTCACTGAACTGGTCACATTCAGCACTTCTCCAAACTTCAGCTCATTGTCTGACCTAAACGTGAGGGAATACAGTGTCAAATCCTTAAATTCTTCATTATACAACTCTTAATACTGAAAGAGTAACGTGATGCAAATGAAATGATTAAGGCAAGGTAGATATACAGTTTATGGAGTAATTATAGCACAATAGCACACAGACTGTTTACTATTTTCAATATTTTTACATTGTTATAATTAATTGTACAACTGAGAAAACGTGTCGCAAGAATATCTGATTGGTAAAAGCAAACCTTACTGCAAGAAACAAAACACCAACAGTCAGCAAAATAAACTGCAGTAAAAGGTATGCGGCTGATATTCTTTATTATGTACCACTGCTACAAAGTAGACTGAGTCTAACTGAAAGATGGATGATACAGAGGTAACTAGAGGTCGCAGCAGTTATTTCAGGTCAGATGTGTAAGCCTCTGTTCGGTAGTCTGACTCTACACCTTACTTTCCTTCTGTGTTTCCTTCTGAGGCTGTTTACCTGGAGCAGTTCAATTCAATTCAAAGCCTATTTTACTGGAACAGAGTGGAAACGCTTCACTTAACAAGGGGCAATCAGACCTGAAACAGTTCAGCTAAGCTACTTACCTGAGCTGTGAGTCATCCTGCACAGACGCAGTTGGTGGCTTGTCGGTCAGTTGTAGTGGTGCAAACTGTGGTGAGGGAGATCGTGCTCGATCCGCTGTGAGAAACAACATAGCGGCCGTCCAGGAGGAGAAGGGGGATGAGGAAGAGGAAGGTGTTGGCGGCTGCTCTTTCACATACTCAGATTCTGTATCCTGACTCATGTCTGGTACAGGTGTCCTGCTGAGGTGAGGGGAGCTGGCTTGGGCGCCCTGGCCAGTAGCATGGTGCTGGGTGTCAGGGCTGGATCTGGACAAAGGCTGGACTGCTGATGGGTCCGCCTGGGCGCCAGGGTGGAATTCCGAGGAGGAGGATGTGGTTTCTGGGCCTAAATGGGGCCTGGGCTGTGGCAGGAGGCCCTTGGTTTGTGGAGGCTGGGCTGAGTGCTGAGAGTCAGGGTTTGGGCTGAGGCTACGTGAGCCTGAGGAGAGTACGGTTTGGGAGGGATTGGCAGCATTTGGTTTAGTCGTGTGGTCAGAGAGGCCTGGGACTGGTTCGTCATTTCTGGTGCCTGATGGTGTCGACCATGGCCTGTGGTCAGGTTGGTATTGCAGCCTGTTCTCTGCCTTTCTTCTATTGGTGAAAATAAAGACAAACTTCATCAGTGACATGGTCTTACACAACGATATAAAATCTTCCCAGAACACATATAGATTGTAGTATAATGGAAAATTATGATTTACTTGAAAATGGGAGTCTCACCATTCAAGTACATTTTGTCATGTGCGTCAATTATTTGTTTCTTTAATAAATACAATTCTAAAGAATCAGTCAACAGCACTCATTTCGTCTCACCCAGTGGTGTAACTACTTTGCCAGGCTTGAGGGTCTCTCCATGATGTGGGAATATTCTGCAAAATAAAAGGTTCAGTGAAGACTGTCCTCAACAGATACTGACGGGATAAACTGCATGTTCCAACTCACTTATCAGTTGCATTGTTATTTTGTTTGTTATAAGGTTATGTAGTAAAGTAGAGAAACACACGTTTTCTTTAAAATCATAACCATGACTTTTTTCGGCATCATTATCATTTTATAATATAATGTGCCAAATGGGTCTTTGAAAATATATAATCTAAAAAACGTACTCCAATTTATCAAAAACCCACCTGTGTATAAAAGTCTGCAGAAGGGGAAGATCGTGATCTCTCATGGAGGCAGATTGTTTTCTCCTCAGCATCTGCATCTAAAATATTCTCTGCAGAGTGATACCTCCCTTGTGTCTTGACTTCTGGTGACTTCTGCTGGTTCCATGTGGCCTGATACTCAGCAAATGTTCCAAGCCTTTCCTGCTCGACTAAGGCCTGCTTAGGACCAGGGCTGAGGTGGTCAGGATCTGAGGATGAGTTAGCTGCCTCAGTCTCTACAGATGGAGGACTCTCTTGACTTGACTTTAGCACAGGTTTGGAGAATGCAGGTTTGGACTCAAAGACCTTCCTTCGTTCTCCAAAGGATTCTGGTTGAAGCTCCCCCCCTACTCCTATTTTGTCCATTTTGTCTGGCTCTGAAAAGGAGTGTGTTCTCTTTGCTAAGGGGAAGCGCTTACGTCCTCTAACACGTCCGTGGGTTTTAACTACTGGCACCTCTGGTCCAACGGGTTCGAGGTCACGTCTCTGGAAGGAGGTGGCCTGGAGAACCCTGGCCTGCGCTTCTTTCAAGTGGTCCTTGTATGTGTTGGAAAAGGAGACACCAGAAGTCAGAGACGTCTCTGTGGATCTCCACTCCTCTACATCCTCATCCACTGCATCACCAGTCAGGGTTGCAGCACTGCGACTCTTTTGCAGCTGAGCTCGTTTCTGTTGGATCTCTTTGCGGAGGGTAGTGGCATAACGGTCACTGCGCCGATTTGTTTTTCCACTGCTGGTGCCTATGATGTCACCAGTGTCCTGGGTGGACATGACACCTCTGGGCATAGCTACTGGTTGCCTATCAGCCAGACTCCTACTCTCCTGTGCCAAAGAGTGGAGAAGTGGGGTTTTCAGCTGGGATATTCTATGGTCTTCTTGAGGCACCCAAGGGTCTTGCTGCCTTGAAAGACTGATCTTATGGTCATTACTTGGATGTGTTGGAAAGTGTCTTTTCATGTCATTTGTGTGTCCCTCACCTCTCTTTGCATTATCCTCCGGACTGCTGCTCTGATTAGAATGTTCAGAGATTTGATGGTCAAAATGGAAACCATTCCCAAAATGGGAATGGCCATTGCACTCCTTAATTTCTGTGTAAGGTGTCTGGGACTGCGGTAGAGCGTACCTTCCCTTCATGTTTCCCTTTACGGAACTTGGGAAGTCTGATTCATTTGTTTTTACACAGTTTGATTTCTCTGTTTCCCCCTTCTGGTTCTCTGCTATGTTCTGCCTGGTGTGGAGCTCAGCAGTCTGAACCAAATGCTTGCTCTCTGCACCATAGTGTCTGCTGTGCCTCCCGCTTTCAGGATTTGAGATCACACCAGCACTTGTCATGGATGTTGTGGAGTGCTGGACCTGTTTGTGGCTGAAGAAATTTGTTGGTAGATCCTGGAGGCTACGATAGTAGCTTTCTACACTTTGAGTCTTGGTTGGAGGAGCTGACCTAGTCTGCAGGTATAAGGGACTTTCATCACTATATTGTCTTTGGTGGACAGATACTTGTGTATATTGTCTGACATCATTGCTGGACAAGGAGAAGAGTTTATTGCGGTGTAACTGGTTGTGGTCAGCTGATATGTTGGGATGGAGGAAATCTTTGATGAGCAGGTGGTTGAAGCTATGCTTGGCCTCTAATGTTTTCTCATGGTGAGCTCTGACTGCATTCTGGTCATGATTTTCATTTATCTTTTCCATAGTTCTACCATGACTCTTAGTTGCACCACTTGGCCCTTCAGGATAAGGGAACACTTTTGTGGCAGCAAAGCTGTCACTGCGTAGGGGAGGAGGTGGGGGGGGAGAAGCCTGGGACTTCCTCTCTGGCACCTGCCACACTGGTCCACTGCTGGTTCTCCCTGCAATGGAAACCCAAAATGAAGGCTGTTCCTCTGTCCGTGACCCCTCCCATCCTCCATTCCCTGGTGTTGACAGGAGGTACCTGGGTCGACCAGCCTGTTGAAGCCCTTCACTCTGAAGACCCTTGAAGAAAATGTTTTCAGTGCTTGTTCCCATCCTAGCAGATATTCTCTGGTCATGAACAGGTGGGCTGGAGCCATTAGAGAAACAACTGAAACCAGAATCTCTTTTTCCATCTGGTCCACTGAGTGGCTCAGTGCTGCTTATGTATTTGGTTGGGGAAAGGCAACTTTGTGGGTAGGGTTGGGAGGGACGCTCCAATCTCTCCATGTTGTTAACTGAGCTGTACTGACTGGTTAGTGGACACCCAGTGTCCGGTTCTCCTTGAGTGGATGACTCTTTGTACCTAGTAAGATTAACAAAAAAATATTGTTGGAATTTGAATTATTATTCTGGTAATATAATGCTAATTTTGGTACTTTATGTTTGTGAAGTGAATTGAAAATTCTCCTCTGTTACGGTTTTTTGCCCTGTTTCATGGAGAAAGAAGCTAAAAGAGAACTTTAAAGGGGCACCTTGCTTCATGCTTTGCCTTCCAGACTGGTGCTGGGGTGGCCTCTCTCCCAGCAGGCTCTGACTCCTCTTCTGTCAGCTTGGATGAGTGCCAGGAGTGGGGCCGTGAGCCTGTACTATTCTTTCTGCAAGGCAGAGAGCGAATAAAAAAAAATAAAAGTCTCTAAAATCTAATGAGAGGACCATTTTTAAAAAACACATATCATTAAGATGAGTTGGCAGTTTGTTCACAATCAGAATCTGCTCATAACACAATGATTTACACCATCACATTTCTAACAGTGGATGAGTTCTATTTCTTCTCAATTTGTGTTTGAATTGTTCTTTTGAAAGGCAGAAACTTCAACATACCCCTTGAAACGGTTCTTCCTGGAGAGCATGTTGAAAGGAAAAATAAATACAGGTTGTAAAAAAAGAATGAAACCTTATTTACACCATTAGTTAAACCTGAGGATAATGAACGTGTAATTGAAACACCAAAATAAAACACACAAGGTCACTGAATTCCACTTGACTGAATACGCACACACAAAAAACAAGCACAAAAGGGCAAAAAAGAACTACTTAAAGGAGGTTTAAAACTAGAATCGCACTGAGGGTAAAAATACAAATAAAACAAAGTGGCTGGCTGATGGTACCTCATAGAGCTTCGCAAAATCTTGGTCAGAAAGCTCCTTGCCACATTAACATCCGTTTCTGATGGCATTGTGTGTGGTGACACTACATTAACCACTTTAGGCCTCATAGGTGGCAAGTGTAAGGAGAAAAAGGGAAGAAGGAAGAAAACATATTGACGGACGTCAGTGACTGACAGAAAAACATCAAACAAACAAGTTATCCTTCTCTTACTGAAACAATAAAAGAAAAGGGAGTTAAATGGATAACTAGGCATTTTGGGTTTGTAGTATGTATCCTTTCTTAAACCTAGATGTATGATGTATGTCCTGCCTTATTGGATGAAACACTTGACCCCTATTTCATTGTAAAGAGCCTTCAAACTGGAATAGGGAGAAAGATCTCTCAGAGCCATATGGTCTGTACAGAGCTTAGCCGCTTAGCTTTTAGAAAAAAAATAGACTGATGTAAACTGGAACCACAGGAAGGAAATCTGCCTCCCTACCACCACAACCTCGCTCACATTCGACTGAATGGGTATAACTGTATGTTTGGAGTCTTTGTTTCTGAATAATCTTAAATACTGATATTTGGTGAAATTGTTTTTCTTGAGTTCCCAAGTTCAAATGTCAGACCTCGATGAAATCTCTCAAGCAAACAAGAGTCCAGTTGACCTGGCCAAAAATGTAACCCTGCCAGGCCATGATGGAGATGCTGCATTCTTTCAGATGAAGAATGCAGGGATGTATTTTCCCTCTATGTCAAACCCTTGCTTTAAGTGGGACATGTCTGTTGGCAATCGACCAGGACTCTGAGAGGCTCCCAATCTCTGAAATGGAATAAGCAGCATGCAACATCGTCCTGACTTTCTAACAATACTACAACAGCTCTGATTTCTTCACTGCCTCGGCTTTCCAGACTCCTGTCTGAAATACAGTATTAGCTTATAATCACAGTACATCAGCTAAGGAAAATTCCCAAAACTTACTTTCTGTTGTTCCTAAACAGCCAACAAGTACTTCACTGTATGCATTTATGATTTTACCAATGTGAGATTTATAGTTAGTTGAGTTTTGTTATACTTTTAAAAGAATCCAGAAGCACATAAAGTAGCAGGTTCTACAAAATTAAACTGGGTCTTTCATGGAGTGGACATCATTGTATAATTATAAATGCCCCTGTAAACTGTTGCTTTAACATAAAGAACCCTTCCAGCTCTGTGGTCAATGTGACACACATAAGAGTTGCGTAGCCTCCAAACAACCTCCTGCACAATGGAAATGCAAATGTCCTTTTTTTCTAAAGCGCTGAGGGTCTATTGTCAGGGGATACAGCTGGTCTGTCATAGATATTTCACAGGGGAGGAGACACTGCTGCTCGCTCCCAGGAAATAAGAGCTTCACTTAAGCCCAACCTCATTCAAGAAAACATGAAACTAAAACACAGCTGACCTAGTTGGTTGTAAATACATCCCTCATGAAGAGGTTTTACTGAAAGTGAAGGTGTGTGGTCTAAAAGGTGATATTTGCAGAAAGCAGAAACAAAGAACCAGAGAAGATTTGCCAACAGTGATATGTCCTGCACGCTGGTAGAAGTCCTGCACGTGCAAGAGCTCAGCCTTCTCACACTGTTAAAATTCTTCAGTGGAGGAAACAGGTAGTTTGAGAAAACAAGTTAGACTGAGGACCTGTGAACAGCATAGTTCACACAGCAAAATAAGGTAACTCACCAACCATCAGAAACTTTTTCTTTTGGTGTGCAGAACCTGTCTTTGTGGTCTATGACAGTTCTTGTTCGAAAAATGACAGCTCCACTTCACTTCTCCACAGCAGACTCCTTCAAAAACACTTCAGGAAAGCAACAAGGTTGCACTTTGACACCACTACTCCCACCATCCAGACAGAAACGAGTGCTGAGGAATCTGGCAACTCCATGACTGAGGAGTTGCCACCACCCTCTTCAAACTCCACCAAGTACAAACACACACAAACACACTCCACCTTGTGCTACAGATGAGATTTCCTCTGGGATTATTAAAGGGGATTTAAGAAGAGGGGGAGGAGTTATTGTCCTGTCCCACTTGCTTTTTGTAATCCAGTGTTTACACTGTGAGCGGCTGATGGGATGTCAATTGAGGCAAATTAACTCCATATACACACTAGCCATTGTCTATGTTTCACAAACCTGTTGATTTCCTGCTTTAAATCTATTGGTTGTACATGTCAAGAAGGGCAGCACAGACAGGAATGTCTGACCTTGGGCCCTTGTCTGTTTTTAGAGATACCAGCTAATGGAATGACCGGCGAGGGAGGAGGCAGATACTGGAGGCAGATACATTTACTAAGAAATATCTTCTGCTGAATGGAGGAGAGGTTACAAGCCTTAAAAAAAATACTGTTTATAATATCTGCTCAGTCATTTAGTCCTGGGCCATGATGATGGTGTGTGTGTGCGCTTCTAAGGTTAGGTTTAAATTAAAACATTGCGATTGCCCATATTTCTGGCACATACCCAATGGGTAAGTTCTTTTTGTATTTCTTGGGTTGCAAATAGAGTTTCAGAGAATATAATACAAACTGGTGGTCTGGGAAATGGTCTACCTAATGTACGCTACCTGATGTGCATAAAGATATTTGGGGAGGGAAATGTTTGACAAGCTATTTAGATGATGACCATCACTCAATCGCCATTGCTCGGTCAATCCATTTCTCATTTCCAGCACCTATCAGACAGCTCTTTGGTGACACATGCTGCTGATTCACCAGCTTGTTGGCCCAGAGAACCAACAGCAGCAGGGCATCAGCTTGTGGGGGCCAACAACCACACAATAGAAATTGCCAGCATCATCACAGCTGGGCTTACCACTGTGTCCCTGCCTGTCCAAAAAACATAAAGAACAGAGGGAGAATAAAATGTTCTGCTGTGAAAGAAACCGGCCTTGATAACCCGAAGACAATCAACAGCTGGAACATCTGGTCCTTTGGGAAAATGGTTCACTGTCTCATCTAGACAAAGAAAACTTGCTCTTATATCTCAAAAATCCTTACCTGCTTCCTGATCTCATCCCATTTGCCAGGACACCGAATGATTAAATAGGAGGAGTTTGAAAGGATGGAAAGAGGGAAAGACAGAAAGAGGTAACAGAGGCAGGTAGAAGAGAAGAGAAAATACCTGGAAGAGGAAAAATCTTGTCTTTATCTTCTAAAAACAAACCATATCCAGGGAGCGGAGAAAAAAGCAGACAGAGTGCCCACTCTGCCTGCGGGAGTAGCCAAAGCCCCTGAAAACAATGGGCTTTGCTGATATGGCCTATCCCATTAAGCAGCGTCATCTCACCTTGGCAACATGGACTGTACCACACCTCCTAAAAACTGGGGCGTACGCCTTGGGTGCAGCTGATCTGAGCATGACCCAGTAACCTCACAAATCATGGTGTAAATTTACCTTCTCGATACGTGCCTGGCATTCGCTCTCAAAACTGCCTCAGAGCGAGTTTTCAGACTTTTCCTTGGCAGGAGCGGGTTATTTGAAACACACCATGAGCCCGTTATTCCCTCCTGTTGACACAACCCACTCTACAAAGCTTAGCCCAGGCCTGTTGCTTTGGAGCCAGTAATTGGATTCAGGATTTAAGACTGTTGCCATTTCACAGTGGACAGATGAGTATGTAATTCTGACAGGACGTCAATGACAAGAAACAGTAAAGTTTTGAAAGGCAAGAGCACAGGTTATTCTCATCAAGTGTCAAACTAAACACCATCCATATTCATATTGATATTTAGTTTGCAATGATCCAAAATAGATAATTGGACATGGAAAAGGGGAAATTTGGGGCATGTATGGTTCATAAATACTATAAATAGTACAATAACACAAATTAAAATTAAACAGAAATGGGAAAAAATATGCAAGTTTAAAAATGTCAAAGATAAATACAGGCTTAACCACAACTGCTGCTGACTGGTTGATAAAGTTGTATCATTGATGAGTCAGCTGAGTGCTCCTCAGTGGCTGTTGCGCTTTCATTCAATTCATTCATTCAATTAAATGGCATTTACAGAAAGTGTTGCCATCTTAGGGCCTTTGTTGCTACATTTACTGATTTTCAGACCCTGTTAGCGACAGGGTCTCATTTATGTAACATTGTCTGACCTGTGAAGTAACAGTGTTGGCTGGAGCCTTACTGCCTCCACACAATACCCACTTTTGTTACATCCACAGTGGCAAACAAGCAGCAAGAGGCCCATATGTAAGGCTGTCAGACTGGGCAAAATGACTGGAAGGTGAAAAAACATGATGGGATTTTAGTTTTTAGACACAGGGTGCCTATGAACGTAATTTCTTTGTATCAGTTCAACTCCATTTTATTCAGATGACTCTCAGAAAGATGAAAAGTTGTCAGTAACGTCTGTAATTCTCACACTCGTGTATCAAAACGTAGAGGTGTCCGCTGGTTGTGGTACCTTCGGACCACCATGGTCAGGGTCCTGTGGGAACTTTTCACCAGGCTGATGGCCTCCTGACGGGATCCGCTGAGGAGAACTGAATTCACGCACACCATCTCATCGCCAGCCTGGAGATGGACTGCTGCTGCTACGCTGCCCTCCTCCACCTCCAAGACACAAGCAGACATCAAATACAGGTACCCTATAGAGCAGCGGTGTCAAACTCATTTTGGTCTGGGGGCCGCATTCGGCCTAATCTGATCATAAGGGGGCCAGACCACTAGACTCATGTAATTACGCTTGGACTTATTGTATCTTCTAAGATACTTCTATCTTCTATGTCAGCACATCTGCTGTTAGTTCAGTGGCAGTGTTGTGTCATGTTATCTGCCCTGACTAAAACAGTGCACCCCTAGCAGACAACATAGGAACTGCATGCTGAAAGCATCTTAACTTTTT
Organism: Trinectes maculatus; assembly: GCA_016785345.1. Classification (NCBI taxonomy): domain Eukaryota; kingdom Metazoa; phylum Chordata; class Actinopteri; order Pleuronectiformes; family Achiridae; genus Trinectes; species Trinectes maculatus. The sequence continues at coordinate 392,120 of JAFBJQ010002205.1, forward strand.
GTGCTCTTGCAAAAACATGGAACATGCAATATTATTACATTTTAATACTAGAAATCACACTGGAAATCAATGCATTAAGCCTTCAATGAACAAAACTCCAACACTGCGACAAAGCTGCTGATGGATGGTCAGATGGTCAAATGGTCAAAATGATGGTCATTTGTTCTGCAAACACTGCTTTGGCCATTTCTGCAGCCAGCATGGCAACTTCAGCTTCCATCATGGTTATCCTTGATGCAAACATCTCGTTTATCCATCAAGCAGTTGTGTTGTCTGTTGTGTGTGTGAGTTACAGTCTCAGAGGGTTGCTTGCAATGCTTGCAACTTTCAATTTTGTTACCATTTAGAGCCAAAAACAGGCCAATAGAACAACAATTTATATTTCTTGTCCCAGTAATGTTTACAAAGCTGCTTTCACACGGGGTGTTTTTTGTGATGTCTGGCAACCTGAGTACTCTGATTAAAAATTAAACCCTGCTCTGACTGTAACCTGAGGTAGATGGCCGTGCATGGCTCCATGTAAGCTGCACTTTGCAGCAGCTGCTGGTAGCTGCTACATCATAAGTTTTATGTTTAACTACTGAATCTTATCATTTTCGGGAGATCAGTAGGTTTACTACTATTGACTACTTCAATTCCCAAGATCCCAAGAAGTTTTTATGTCGGTTTATCCTTAACCATTCACTTAGATTGAAATTAAATTCCTTCAAACTTCTTGTAAATTTTTCATTTAACATATTATTCTGTGCCTTTAAGTTTCAGAGTGCTGTAAATAGAACATTTTTAACCTTAAGTGTTATAGCTCACACATTGGTGCGGTTTGGAAATTTGTTCAGGTTACATTTATTGATACTACTTGCAGCTGCTCGGAGTCAAGACCAGAATTTTAGGTTTTATCCCCACTTTCATCCAAAACACTTCAACAATGACACTGCACTTTCTCCAGGCCCAAGCATCACACTTTGATGATGATGTCTAATTGTTGGAGCCTGATAAAGAAACATAGTCTAAAATTGAAAACATTACATGCATATGAATCAATAATGGTTATGAGAGAGTTACATTACATATCACTTTACGTTTTACTTTTTTATTTATGTACGTAACATTGTTACCTTGGTGATGACCAGAGGCTCTCGGTGCTCAGTGCCTCCTCTGAGGGTGAAGCCCCATGGAGCTTTGCCTTGGAGCAGCACCTCCACCACCTCTTTGGCATCCTTCTCCTCATGTTTCTTCTCTTTCCTCTGATGGCCCTTGCCTTGGCACTTGGTCACCTGCTCCCACCACTTCATTCTTCCTTCAGAAACTCTTGTGTCACCTCTGTAGTTCACAGCATCCATGATGCCTCCTGTTTCCAGTGCTCCATCCAGTCATTAGTCACTACTGAGAGATGGAAGCAGGAAACAGCGTTGGAGCGCTGCCTGTCATAGGCTGGGGAAGAACAGTATGTTGGAGAGGAGACCTCTGGTGGTAACTGTAGGCACTAATATTTGACAAGGATTACACAGGCTATTTCCATATGTCCACATAACTAGGCTCAAAACTAGGCTAGTGAGGCTCAAATATACTCGGAGTGCCCACTTCTTCTTTGTTCTTTGTTCTTTGTTCCATGGCCCTTGAGGCCTGCAGGTGCAAAACAGTTTTTTGCGACCAGCTCGGTGGCCCCCATGGTTAAGAATCACTGATTTGGACACACAAACTTATGCACACATATCAAGACCATAGCCTTCTTTGTTATCTCCCATTAATTTTATTCATTGGTTAATCACAATCCCAACATGATAACAGAACAACTCTGTAGCAAATCTCAAGATCACACACACACCCACATCTATATGTATAT
>JAFBJQ010002205.1:396121-444340 GCA_016785345.1 Trinectes maculatus
ATAGTATTGTCAGAATTTTATTTTAATAAATAAGACGATGTATTTATTATAAATGCAGAAATTCAATGCAAAATGTCCCAGTAGTATTGATGTTAAATGATAGAAAGATGACCTGTAAAACTAGAAATGGGTACCCACCACTATCTCTGTCCCACAAATGTTTGTTTCATTAAAGCTGAAGGTCACCATGTGTGTCTCCGGGTCCATGTGACCTTTGCAGTTGGGGTCGTTGAGGTGTAAGACAGAATAGTCTATGTTTTTATCTGCCATCAAACAACCAGCCATGGTAAGAGTTGCAGATTTATCCATGCAGACAGTCGGGTCTCCTGTTAACAGGACAGAAGAGAAATAAAAGTTTTGCTTTAGAATATCACTACTGCAGCAAGGATAAAGACAACTCTACTGGTTGGTGATTTATTATATTAAGAGAAAGAAATAAAATTAAAAGTACATGTGGACAAAAGTCAAAGACTAGATTAGAAATACACTTTTGTAACATTTCTTTATAATGTGGTTGTTGGATTGTACCTAAAGTGTCAGTTCCTCTGTACTGGGAAGCAAAAATGGCTCGACAGAAGCACCGTGTATGGCCAATATACTCCTCCCCGCAGAATTCATGAGAACTGCAGTACCTGCCCTGACAGAAGGCTTTAGGAGCTACACACACACACACACACACACACACACAAGATCAAATATAAAATGAGGAGTAAATGACATGGAAATTGGCTCTAGCAAAACTAAACATCTTTTGTCTTTTACTCATGCAAGGTAGTTTTGGGATGTGGTCATGTAGCGTTGATAGCATGATAGCATGTAGTGCATGCATAAAACTACTCCACTATACTTTACTATGCTAACTGTGCGTACAGTACATATTCACTTATTATTTTTAGACGGGACCACCAGGGAAAACAACCCATCACTGAAACACACAAGTGAAAATGAATAAGGGTCTTACGGCATTGTGCACTTGCCCTCCAGCCCATCACTGAGACATCACTTTGCATCATGCAGGCTTTGGCATAAGCCTCCATGAACTCGCACTTTAGACCATCCACTGATGGGTAACTGCACAGAGTGTTTGTGCAGGCAGTTATGTAGGGTTCTGGGTCAATGTCAGAGTGGCATGCAGTGAAAGGTGCCTGCCTGATGAGACTGCAGCTGTATCAGCAACACAAAGAGAAGATAGGTGTGATTTTGTGGTCAAAATGACTCCCTCCTGTTTTAATGATGAAAGGACTGTTTGGTGGGTGTTTGGATGACTTAGTACTTACTGTTCAGTTGAGCGATTGCAGTTGATTGCACCAATGCTATTGTCTATGTATGGCATTTCGCAGCTGGAGGGTGACAAGGAGCAGAACATTGTCATTTTAAAAACACATGCAACATTCTGAATATCAGTTCGTATTTAGCTGTCTTTAAAGTGTACCCAGCAGGACTGTGAGTGGGGGACTTTGTTGCACGCTGGCTGGAAGTGCCACACAAGCCGACTACATCTGCAGTATTTGCTGGTCAGAGACAGGAGAGAAATGTTCAAAGAATTAACATTCAAACTGTGTGTGTTCTGAAGGATGGAAAACAACAAGTCCATTTTTCATGCAAAAAAACAAATTTAAAAGGAAAAAGGCAACAATACTGCATTTTGTCTATCTTCATGCCCATTTGGAATTTAGTTTTTTTTTTGTACCTGTCAAGTGTGCTGTGTAGCCATTAAAAAAGATTGTAGTGTTAAGAGGAGGAATCCGGGCGGTGACTCCAGCTCTGTCCTTTGAAAGGATCACACCATGAACCATCCGACCTGTGGCGTTGAGCATTATTGGAAGACCATCAACCTATATCACAGCAGATAAAAAGTAAAATTTTATCACAAATACACACACACACACACACACATGCTTATCGTGTGTGCATGTACCCAATCAAACATGCTTTTGTACTATTTTTAATTATATATATTACACACACACACACATACACACACACGCACACACATATGTACAGGGAGGAAGTTGAAAACATGTACATATTATTTAAATAATATGTACATGTTTTCAACTTCCTCCTTCTAAAACCGCAAGCTCGATCCCGACGCTTGTGATTGGCTCTCTCTGGTCATGTGCCATTCTGCCGCTAGACTCAACTGACTTGCGAGCTGAACGCCGTTGCTCAGCAACAATGTCTGAGGCGAAGAATATGTTCGTGATTTGGAAATTTAAAAACCACTTCGAACAGACAGCAGCTAAGGGCCCAAACATTTTGGTTAAATGTAAAGAGTGTTTTCCGGCAGTGAGGGTGCTGTCGACATCGAAACTGTCGGAAGTATGTTAAATACGTAAAGATAAAGAGAAAAATGTTACAGTAAGTGTACTGTATACAGCTGTTCTAACAGTAAAGAAAAGTTCCTGAAGTTCAGTCTTATGGAGTCTTTTATTATATTGTCTTTATGTAGTCTGAAGTACTGCTGAAAGGTTATCACTATCAGGTCTTAAAACGTGAAAATGGTTAACAGAGCATTCATTCAAAGTTAAGAAAAGTAATTAAAATGTAATCAAATGTAATTAGATACATTACTATAAAAAAGTAATTGAAATAGTTACACAACTATTACATTTTCAACAAGTTAACTTGTAATTGTAACCAATTACATTTCCAAAGTAATCTTCCCAACACTATGTGTGTGTGTGTGTGTGTGTGTATAATGACAGTGTATGTACATAAATATCTATATATAGCACCTGTATTTTACTAAGGGAAAGGTATCACTGCCTCCACATCATCACATCCAACAATGAGATCATTGTTATTGTTTATAAACGGATTGTGGCAGCTTACCAGAACTCTCCCGCCTTGTTTCAGATAAATGTCTTGGCCTCCCAGCTGTAGTATCATGTAGTCTAAAAACTTCACATCTTTACGCCTTCGCTCCTTGAATCCAGCGAGCAAGTTGAAATAAGTCCCGTTAAGCTTTATCAGGCTGTATACACACCGATCTGTGATGTGACTGACACTTTTTAGGAAAGTAATGACAGTGGAGCCAGTCACAGTGCACACAGGATTGGTTGGAAAACACCTGATGAAAAGGGAAAAGGTCAGATAAATTTGTTTGTCATACCTGCTACTAAAATATATTCTTTATGTATGATATATATTAGACTTCTATTAGTTTTCTGAAATTAAAGAAATACTACTGAGCCTGTTTGGTGACATGGGTGGAAAAACTTTTTTTTCACCGGATCGGCTCCATAAATGGGCTCCATACTTTGGTGACAATTGTTTAACGCATGGCCACGAGATGGTTCTTCAATTTATTAATTCGTGGCCACAGAATGACCATCACGTAACCTCAGAATTTTTGTCACAATCTATATATGTTTTTAATTCATTCCTAGATTGAAATAAACGATATAACATCAAAATTGTCTATGTTTGCAAGAGGCTGAAGCTACTGATAATACATCAGTCTCACTGATGAAAAGACTAATATTTCTTGTGGCAATGCAAAGTTCCCATGCCTTATTCATTCGTGGCCATGTAATCATGTAGTCATCTAGTTTAAACAAGTCATTGTCACGTTATAGGATATCGTGGCCACGACTTATTACAATATTTTTTTCCAGCCATGTCACCAGGCGGGCTCCGAAGAAAAAGAAGGAAGAAATATCATTCCTATCTGTTTAAAGTGACCATGCCCATTTCTGAATTAGGTAGCAAATATATTTACCCAGTGAATTCTTCGCAAAACTCTGTGGGTCTACATCTCATGGTAGTTGTGAGGTTTAGTGAAGCATCACAGGTCACATTCATGCAGTATTTTGGGTTGATTATCGTTTGACCGGGGATAATAACCGTCCCTATGAGAGGAAAGGTTTATTGTAATAGTATATTATAATTTTTTCCTTTCCTTGAATTATTTAGTTATACTTGTGTGCAAACAATTGATATGGAAAACCAGAGTTTGCTTACTTCCGTATCTGCACCCACTCAAGTCTCTGATATTTTGTTGGCTAGGTAGAATTATCCAGACAGATACTCTATTACCAAAAAACATGGTCACAGACTAGAAAGGGAAGCAATACAAATCCAGGTTAATACAGTGATTTCAGAAACTGCCATCAAGTAGATTTGGGACTGACTGTTGGTTTAAGGTTAAACCAGTGCGCTTCTGCATACTTACAATAGTAACCCGCAGATCAATTTTGATTCTCAGAGCTGCTTGGCTTCCAAAGTTGTAGATAAAAACACTATACTGAGAAGACAAGTGTACAAGACAGAAGATGTAAGGAAGTAACTTCCATAGCCTGGGAAGAAAACACTGTGTCTGTGTGGGCAGAACTTACAGGACTACCTCTTTTGTCTGTGAATGTGAGTCTAACAAAACAAGGTGAAGTAGACACAATGTTTGGCAGGGCCTTGTGAACATTTGATCCAGGTGCGGTGCTTTCTTCAGCTACCTCTACAAACACATCAGTGGTTTCATACGGTGGAAAACGTAGACATCCAGTGGTCATTCCAGAAATGGAATTTACAAAACAAACGTCCACGTATGATGATGTTACCGTGGTCTGCAAGGAAAAAGAGACACCACATGAGACAATTCAAAGACTCAATAACAAATTTAATTCCAATATCACTTACAATTTTGTAAGATAAATCCTTATTTTTCAGACTTTTTACTCACATTAATTAAGTTCGATGCTTCTCCAAAAATAGTGAGTGGACACCTGCTGATGGGCACTGTAGTTATCACCTGTGACTGAGCCTGACTGAATGTGAAAACAACTGAATGTGAAAAAAACACAAATTAGTACAACATCTCTCTCTCTGTTTTCTTTCCCTTTTCATACACCACATGGTTTTTTACCCAGTGTATTTTACATTATTTAGCATTGGATGACCATGAAGGTGAACAATACACAGTACACACACAAGTGTGTAAACATGAAGGACTTAAAGTAAAATTATGAAGCTGGAATAATTCAGCATATAGGTCATGGCATTTGTTGGTCTGCTTACCTGCCAGCAGCAGGATCTGAGTACCTGGCTTCAGCATCATGGAGCCCACCGTAAACTGACAGAGTTCTGGAGAACATACAGCTCAAGAGTCAGTGGTCAGTGCTGCGTGTGTGTCTGCCTCCTTTTATGCAGGTCCCTCTTGTTTACGTCCCTGTAGACTGATGCAAGTTCACAAATAATTTTCATATTTGGACATCCAAAACCGGTTCCAGTCATGAACATTTTCTCAGTAAAGAACAAGGAATGCATTTATTGTCAATAGCAAAGGCATTCCAAAGACGGTATTTTCCCTCTGTGACATTCCACAGAAATGACAGATGAGTTAATGAGTCACATGACAGAGTGATGTCTTTTCAATGTCAAAGGTATTTATACTTAAATGTACAGAGTTAGAAAATTCCCTCTTCCAATGTCTACTGGGTCTACAATGTCTTCTCCTGTGAACGATAATGGAGGATTTAGTCTGAAAAAAATCGGACTTCTATAATTGTTTCTACAGAGAGAACATTCTGTGCCTTTCCACTAATTTAACTTTTAATGTGGACATTCAAGAACATTATTTAGACTGCTCTGGCCACAAGCTATAAGCTACACAAGTTTATACACCACATGTATAAAATAAGCTTTTTAATTTTAGTGCATTATTAATCACGCTTTCATTTGGTCTCCATTGTATTTAGACAAAATACATAGAGTCACACAGAGTGAAAAGACAAAAAATGAGAAACATGTATCATATGACACCCAGTAGATTTATAGGTGTGCACTTATACAAGATATTGTTTCTGGATTCACAGGCTCTGAATATTCAGGTATGTGGCATTCATGACATATGAGTATTTCTTTACAAATGCACAATAAGCAAAGAAGTTCCTTCTCTTTTGTGACTTTTTGTCATACTAATAAACTTTTTACTTCACTAATGACTAATAACCACCAATAAATAGTACTCAGAATTACTGTGTAAATAATATAATATCTAAATGTGACTTTTTTGGGTTTGCATTCAGCAATGATAAAAATATGAAAGCTCATCAACTTTTGGAAAAGCCAGAAGGCCTTAGGGGGAATTCTGGCAGCAAAGCAACTCAACAGGTTTTAACTCTCTCCTGGTCTCTCAATTAGCAGCAGATGAGGCACACCTGTTTTGAATCAGCTCATCTCCTGCTCTATACAAGCCTGGTCTTTTCTCTACTTGGTTACCAGATGATTCCATGTGTTGGGTAGTGCACCTCTACCACCTTGTTTTTTCCTTGTGTTTTTTTTTTTTTTTTGGGGGGGGGGGGGATTCGAGTTTTTGTCTTTTGAAAGAACCTTCTGCGTTGCTGCTGCATCACAGTTGGGCTTTGCTCAGTTCCTGCCTTTTCTTACCCACCTGTGTTTTTGTGTATCTCCATTGAAGATTCTCCAGGCCAGCCAACTCTATACCTCCCTGCTCTGTAGCTTGTTTTTGCCATTAAACTATTGCTTCACATCAACCTGCCTGACACAGTCTCTGCTTTGGGGTCCAACCTACAGACCAAATCATGACACTAGTATTGAATTAAATGCAGTGGTTAGGCTGCCACTTTCAATGTCCACATGAATATTAAAGTCACCTACGCAAATGACTTTGTTTTAAGGACTAAATTAGATAAAAACTCTGAAACTGAAAATTCTGTTAAGAACTCGGAATAAGGACCAGGAGCACGGTAAACTACAACAAATAGAACTGGCTGTAATGTTTTCCATGTTGGCTGGGATAGACTGAGGACAAGGCTTTCAAAGGAGTTAAAGTTAAGTTTGGGTTTGGGAGTAATTGATAAATTAGAGTTATAGATGGCTGCAACACCACCTCCACAGCCAGAGCCATGGGGGATGGGAGTATTTATATCTCGAGGAGACTGAATCGAACACAACTGGATTTTTGGTTTTGCCTTTTGAAGACGTTTCGCCTCTCATCCAAGTGGCTTCATCAGTTCATGCTCGCTGACTAGGCTGGGACTAGTCCTAGACTAGTCCTAGTCAGCGCTTGCTGACTCTCTCTCTCTCTCTCTCTCTCTCTCTCTCTCTCTATATATATATATATATATATATATATATATATATATATGTACTTTTTCATTTTTCAAAATGAAGCTGAGTTAGAAACAAACCACTTGTTGCCTTTCTAATTTAACACGGTATGAAGTTAAGCCAACACCTCTCACTCCACCCATTCTTGATCTCCTGGCACAATGAGACAAGAATGCAAGACAGGATATATTAATTACAGTACCTCCTCTTCAAGCTGGCAGAAGGAACAGTTGTTGACGCTTATCCTGTCAATGTAAGTACATTTTTTACCTGTTATAACAAGTAGTTTTCATAGTGCAATATAGCTGTCAGGCAAATCTTATTAGTTAGTTATTTGTTAAATAGTTTTTTTAGTAATTAGTTAGTTTCTCAGAGTCGTACATTTAAAAAGCACATGGGGGAAAAAAAGCAACCCAGGGCATCATTTAAAGTTTTAGAAATAAAAACAGTTGCTCAAAACAAAGCATTTTTCGAGGTGTTACGTTTTTATCTTATGCCATACTATCTACTGCTTTTGTTCGTAATGCAGTGACATTCACCAAGCCAATAACTTTTCTGCTGTCTTGCAAAACTGGTTTAACGGAATCCTAAAGAGGCACCACCCTGGTTTTTAATTTATTAATTCTACAGTGTTACAGACTAACACCACACGCAGAAAATGTTCAGCAACATCCCAGGTAAGAAACTTTTCTCTTTTGTTTATTACGTTTTTCAGGTCATTTTAGGACATTTTATGGGAAATTTGTTTGTTCTTGTTTATTTGGTTCCATTTTCTGTTTGGTTCCATTTTCTGTTTGGTGCTACTTCAGACACTCATCCATCAGGCTACAACCTGGACCCCAAGGACCAGGGCTCTCATGGGGACCATGGGTCTCGAGGTGGGGATCGAAGAGATGACTGCTCTGAAAGAAAAGATCGCCATGACGATGATCACCAAAGAGGCGGCTATCATGGGAATGATCGGCATGGTGAAGACCAACGTAGAGACGGTCACGAAGACGATGATCATCATGGAGGAGGCTACCGTGGGAATGATCGGCATGGTGAAGGCCAACGTAGAGACGGTCACGAAGACGATGATCATCATGGAGGAGGCTACCGTGGGAATGATCGGCATGGTGAAGGCCAACGTAGAGACGGTCACGATGATCATCATGGAGGTAATGATCGCCATGGGAACAGACACAGCCCTGACGATCATGGAGGCCGTGAACATGGGCGTGACTACAGCCCTCGTCATCGTAGGAGTGGTGGTGGGAGCCCTGGTCGTTCTGGCAGCGATGGGAGTGGTGACAGTGATCACGAGCATGGCGGCCATGGGAAACATGGTCGTAAGGACAAGCATGGCCAGGGGCGTGGTCGTGGTCGTGGGCGTGGACATGGACGAGGAGGCTGGTAGAAAGGTGAAAAGTTGTTCATCTGAGTTGTGATTCTTACTTGAGCACAACATTTTCTGTTCACCTCTGTGTTTTTTACTGAGCTCTCCGAACAGGGATCGTCTGACACGTCATATGTTCACTGTCATTAAAGATGATCAAGCCACAGCCACACAGCCCCCATTAAGTTTTTGAGTGTTAAACATGAGAAAGAAAAAGTTTTTTTTAGGCTTTGAGTGTAAATGAATACATTGATTATGTAAACACAAAAAATTATTTTATAACTGATTTTTTTTTAATGTGTTTAAAAATTAAGCCTGTTAGGAGAGATGGTCTCACGCTGAGTTAATTGTAAGCGGTAGCTGAATGTTGTTTGAAGAAAAGTGTTGCTTAAATGCTCTTAAAGAAGAAAACACGAAGAAAGCTTTATTAAAAAAGTTTGCAGTTTAAGTTTTTAGATTTCTTTCTGCAACAAATTTAAGAAAAGTATTACCCTAACCTTTATTTTGTCTCCTTTTGACCTCCAGGCACCGAGCAGTGCAGACTCATATGTCTCCACACCTTCCTCTTGAAAGAAGAATTGACAGACGTTATTTGTCTTTCACCACGTACTCATACTAAACACATAATTACTTCACTACATATTCTGCTGCTGCACAGTGACATGGCTTCAGGCTTCAGCAATGTGCTTCATAAACAGCATGAATGCAGAATATGTGCAATGAAATTCTTTGAATCCTGTATTTTCGCACATAAATAAAGCCTTATAAAGACAAGCTACAATATATTCTTTTGTCCTTATTCATGCACAATTCAAACGTTTCTCAAGCACTCTTAAGCGTCAAGATGGATTCATTTATTTGACTTATTTATAGTGTAACAGATTAAAAAAACAACAACATTTACACGTCTTCAATTCAACCAAACTTGGTTGTGCAAAGAGAGACAGAAACAACTGAATCATCATGATTTTAAAGACACAACACAAATACATGGTAAATATTTTGAGTGTTCAAGACAACTATATGGATGCAAACTTACATTACATTATACAGGACCACACTTAATTAATGTCAAACACAGATAAACATGAGACTGTGTTAATTTTATGTTACTTTTTGTGAAAGCCTACCTGAGCAGTGACGTGGTTGGAAGCTTTAGAAAGAGCATGCAGAGTTTGAGACTGGATTTATTGCCATAAGTAAAACTGCGGATTATATTTTGTACATTCGCGAAAATTTGGATCATGTGTTCATAGTCAGAGAGCTCCATTCTCTGAGGAAAATAATGGGATTCAGTTCAACTCAAATCAATTTAACTCTGTTTATGTAAATGCACTTGTGCGTGTTGCTGCTCCAGGGGAAGAAAGAACTTGTTTAAGTTGAATATTGGTCTTTTTATTTCTGAAAAAGAAAGAAGCGATGCAGGATGATTTGGAGACTTATAGTCGTGACAGATACTTTTTGTTATATATTTAGTAACTGCCGCCTCCAGTTCGACAGGTTTTGTGTGTTCTTGTGTTCCTGGCAGTGTGGCGCCCCGAGGCCATCAGGGTGGAGGCTCCCCACTTGCTTGAATCTCTTTTTTGTTTTTGTCACTTTTGTGGACAGTTAGTGCAGTTGATCCACATGAGACAGTTTCCTATGTTAGTATAGTAGTTGGTTGATCCTTCTGTTGAAATAAGTCTAATTCCAGCCAAAAGACAGATGAATTTGTGATATGTATCTCTTCTGCTGTCAAAACAGACATGAAAGAACTTAACTATATGATTTCTTGCCCACAAAAGCCTGCAGAGCAAACATGTTGAATGACAAGTTTGTCATGTTGAACGGGCGTCTGACATGTCATTTACTCAGGCGGAGACAGAGACAGAGACTTTTGACTGCGTGCTTTGCTCAACAAAGCAGTGCCTGCTCAAGACAACTCTTTGAAAACTACTGTACTGAGAGAAATTCTGGAGTTTTATTTTTTTTTACTTAGGGCCAAAACTACTGTAAATCATTCACAAAAAAGCATAAAACATACATTTTTATTGCATGCATTATACCTTAAAATACCACTGAAATATACAATAACTAACGCACAATGCATAATAAGCCATCTCTTAAATGTTTTGTGCGTAAAGTTAATTTGTTCAAAAAAACAGATTTGGAAGGACTGTCAGCAGTGACACCAAGTGGTAGCAAGACACAACTGTTAAAACGTTACATTAAAACTTTAAAAAATAGTTTGGGGATATTATGATAATTTTTTGGATTATCATTAAACTCAATTGAAAGAGCTAATCAAAAGCGTCTGCGCTACAGAGCCCTGTTGTTTTCAAAAATATCCGTGAGTCACACTGTTGCACTATAAAATATTATTTTGGCTGCAAAACATAATGACAATTTGAAAGGTTGTGAAATGAGCACAAAAACATTTTCAATTGAACATTTTCACTAAACAATTTATAGAAGTTTTGTAGACCTTATACTCTTTACTCATGCTGTATAACATAATCACAGTCACTGTCAATGAAAGGCAGATTCTTGTACTGAATTTCCACCTCCCAGAACACCTGCAGAAGATAATAAAGAAGATAATATAGATAGAAGAAGATAATAAAGAAGAAGATAATAAACATGATAAAATCTATAAAACCGTTTAAATGCATCCATGACCCCTAAATTTGTTCCTCATTAAAAATTAAAATTGTCTCATCTAGTCATGATAGTTGCATTTATTTAGTTATAGTTTATGTGGATTTATTGAAATGCATAAAAAGAAAAATACAGGGGGTCCTCGAGTTACATTACACTACACTACACAGTTACATTACACCATTACACTCGTGATCTCAACCTCTACGGTGTGTCAAGAGGGTCAAAAAAGGCAATTCACCATAATAAACTTTTATTTTAGCGTGGTGTTATAGCGACATCTGGTGGCACAATGTATGCACAATGGCACAATGAATGTATGGTCCGATTTACGTCGAAATTCGGTTTCGACACATTCTCAGGAACGGATCTCCGACGTAACTCGAGGACCCCCTGTATACAATCACCCTACTGCTTTCATACTTAATTGTTTTTTATTTAGTTGAGCAGTTAGTTTGAGTCGACCTCTGTGTTTGGTGGTCGACATGACAGTAAACAAGTTTGAAATCAATACTATTACAAATAAGAGGTTTGAGATTCCAGTACTTGCTCCTGCTGGATTTGCATGTTTTGAATCTTTTACGTGACTGTGTGTTGTGGGTCATTTGTGTTTGGAAACACTGTCCTCAGGTCAGGAGGTGACAGAGCCTTCAGAGTAATGCAGATGGTCTCTGATACAACTTCAGTTACAGAGATTATAACTCTTCCTTCCTCTTTAAGTCTCCTCTCTGATTTAAAAAAAAAAAAAACCTCCTTGCAGCCAATCATAAAGTCTTAGCGTCAGGGGACAGACTCTTAACAGCCAGCGTCACTGCACTCACAGTATCTTACCCCAGGATGCTCCTCTTGTTCTGTCTGACCGTCTTCTTCTCTTTAGGTTTTTCCATGGAGACGAACCAGACCTCCAGGCTGCTGGGGGAGAATGGAGAGCAGTGTTCGGCCTGTGACTTCCGGAAGCACAGCAAGCAGATGAGGCTGCACAGCATCAAGTCCCAGATCCTCAGCATCTTGAGACTCGAGCAGGCTCCCAACATCAGCCGGGACATGATCCGCCAACTGCTCCCCAAAGCGCCTCCTCTGATGCAGCTCCTGGACCAGTACGACCCCCGGGTGGAGGAAGAGGACCATGCCACGACAGAGACCATCATCACTATGGCCACTAAGCGTAACTAAATTGACAATGACAATTGTTGTGGGTGAAAAGCGAAATGTGTAAAACATGTGTTTCACATGTTACCAAGTAGCCACTGAGAAAATAGGAGACAGCTAAGACTAAGACTATTTATATGAAATGTAGAATAATATTGCTTTTCTTAATTTAAAGTTGACATATGTTGGACTTGAACAACAAATATTTCTGAACGTTTTTAACGCTTTGCACAGATACACAGGTAGCTCACGCCATCGCTTTCTTTAAGTGTCAGCACAGATTCTAATTTTCCAATGTATGGTCTTCAAATACACTGTCAGTCAAATGTGTTGCACAGAATCAACATTTATAAGAGGCCCACAAAGCAAAGCAGGGAAAGGCTCAGTGCAATTGTTACATGCAATGAAACGGAACAGTTTATATGAATGATGTCTTCCAGCCAATCCGATTGCCCGGGACGAGTTGTCCTCCTGCTGTTTGTTCAGCCTCAGCTCAAAGATCCAGCCCAAGAACATCCTGAGTGCTCAGCTGTGGGTTCACCTGCGCCCTGCTGACATGGTCACCACTGTCTTCTTGCAGCTCTCCCACCTCAAACCTGGAAGGGAGGGGAACAACACCCGCATCCGAGTTCGCTCCTTAAAGATTGATATTGAGGCAGGTGAAGGCTCCTGGCAAAGCATCGACATTAAGTCTCTGCTGCAGGCTTGGCTGCGTCAACCCGAGACAAACTACAGCATCGAGATTAATGCCTACAACTCCAAAGGTGAAGATCTGGCTGTAACCTCTGCAGAGCCGGGGGAAGAAGGACTGGTGAGGTCTTACAACTCAAACCCACAGTAGAGAGCCTGCACTATTCGTTTGCTCACTCGCTATTTGTTGAATAGCATGGGAGATGGTGCACGAAAATCAAAATATTCCAATGACCTTAGGTAAAAAGTGATCTGAATCATAGGGCATCGGTGTTAAGAAATGAAACGAGCCCAAACTACTCAGCTCAATTTACAGTCAGTTCCTATGGAAATATAAATGTCTAAACTTTCCTTTTTATCCTGAAAGTGTAACGTTGACCAAAGAGGAAGCAGTTGTCCGTTTGGGGATTGATTTTGAGTTTGGAATTGATTGTGTATTGATTGGCAGATGTGTACATTTTTTTTCATGGTTTAATGGTAGCATCTAATATTTTAAAGAACCCCAAAATGAGAGGGTGATAAATGATCATCTGAATTCAAATTTTCACTGAAAAAGGGCCTTTTTCTAACTTTTCTTACAGCAACCATTCATTGAGGTAAAGATTCTCGACAGCCCCAAAAGATCCCGTCGTGACTCTGGCCTCAATTGTGATGAGGAGTCTACAGAGACACGCTGCTGCCGCTACCCACTGACTGTCGACTTTGAGGAGTTTGGCTGGGATTGGATCATTGCGCCCAAACGATACAGAGCAAACTACTGCTCTGGTGAGTGTGAGTTCATGCACCTGCAACAGTACCCACACGCACATCTGGTCAACAAGGCCAACCCCAGAGGCACCGCGGGGCCCTGCTGCACGCCTACAAAGATGTCACCCATCAACATGCTCTACTTTAACCGAAAGGAGCAGATCATCTACGGGAAGATTCCGTCCATGGTGGTCGACCACTGTGGCTGCTCCTGAGGAAACCCAGATAAAAACCAGCTTGATTTCCAGTGAAACTGATGCAAACATTTTGATTATTCCAAGAATCAAAGGGACACAGTAGTTTCTGAGAAGAAGCCAGTACACTGGCGATCAGAATGTTAGAGTGTGATCCACCACAGAAATTGATTCTTTAATTTCCTACTTTGTGCTTTAATCACAACACAAAAACGAGGTGTACATTTTATGTTGATCAGTTTCATCTCATGTAGATCGATGTTTAGGAAAAAAAATTAGCAGCTCTTATTGATCATAGTTTCAGGATCAAGGCTTTTAATTTCTTCTATGTATCCATTTGCGTGCACAGAGCGACTGGCCCACACACATTCCCATGCAGTGATGGCTGTGCATGTCCTCAGAGAGGTCAGCACTAGACGGTAAAACAATAACGGGAGAAAGTAAGCAGATGTTGAGTCCGATTTTGTTGCTTTTCAACATAAATTTCAGCCTTTTTCTTTAAGTTATCATAAACCTTCCCTCCATCATTTGTCTTTTTTACTGTACATGGATAAGATGGACACCTGCTGTGTCCTGGTTTGAGTCTTGACCAGATCAAACTCTGCAGGCCGTCTTCCACGTGCGTCTGTATTTTAGAAAACATGAACTGAGTGACTCTGAGCCGACACGTCCACCCCTCTCTGGCCCAAATATTTGTTTGCAGACTCCTCACTGGGACCAAAATCCCAAGACCATCAAAAAAACCAAGGAAGACATTTTTAAAGAGCATTTCTGTGAGTGGGTTTTGGCAGTCGTGTACTCTACCAATTGTATTTTATTTGTTACCGCACTGTGTGATGTGTTGTCAGTGTTTTAACTCGGACATGGCTGCCCCAGATTCAACATTATGTCATATGGTCAGAAAATCCTGCTGTGTGTAATTCGATAGCTCTGAACGGCCTCGTGCCTATAGAAGTGATAGGTTGAGAGATCTGTCACTCATAGCAAACCCCTTCAAGCCTTTACTGTCCTCTGTGGTGTTTTCTCCCCAGTTCAGTTCTTTCTATAAAAAATGTGATCTCAGAGGGAGGTTTAATCTCATTTTGAAGCTGAGCGCAGATGTCCTGAGTGTTGTTGTGCTTCATGGGGGTCTCTGACCTTCATGTCTTTGCTCTGCTGTTGGGAACAGACTGTCCATGAGTGACGCTGAATTACATTTGTGATCCTGCAGGAAATTTGAGTTAACCTTTGAGCATTTCTATGGTCACGTACAGCAATGTGACCGAGTCAAACGGTGCAAATAGGCTGTGTCCAGTTTTTGTGGTTTCCTTATGTTATCGACTCGCAGTTTAAGTCCATCCGAGTCTCTGTCCATGATTGTTGATACTGTTGATTTTGATGCTGGACAGGAGCAGAGCGGAGATATCTG
Organism: Trinectes maculatus; assembly: GCA_016785345.1. Taxonomy (NCBI): domain Eukaryota; kingdom Metazoa; phylum Chordata; class Actinopteri; order Pleuronectiformes; family Achiridae; genus Trinectes; species Trinectes maculatus. The sequence continues at coordinate 411,396 of JAFBJQ010002205.1, forward strand.
AAGGTACTGGAGATTCATAATCAGAAATGTTCTCCACTCACATCCTGTGACCTTCCAAACCCATGTATTTCTGGGTAATCAATGATATCAAAAGGGGGAGAAATAAATAAATAAAATTCACGTTTTCACCACATGGGTGCGCCAAAATTCACTGTACTGGCATTAGGGTTCAAAGATTCACATTCTAAACTTCATAGTTTGAAGGAAAGCATTAGATTTGCCAGGCTCCATTTATATGAATAATGATGAGTGTAATTTAAAACTGAGAGAAATATGCTGAGGTTTTGAAGCAAATGAATTGCCTTTATTTCTTGTGCATTAATATCAACATTGCTTTACCATGTTTTATAGAGCAAACTTATTTGTACATTTTTTTTTATTATTTTTTGTTAGTATTGTTTGTTCACAATTCGATCATCCTCTAGTGCTTCTAAATGGTATTCTCATTGTAAATTACAAATGTAAATAATATCGTATTAAAAATTATTACAGATAGGCCCTCATTATTTGTGTTATTTAGAATAAACAATTTCAGTAAGTTTTTAGTAACAGTTTTGACCATCTTAGATTTTCACGTTATAATGGACAAGAGAATTAACTCTGACTCATACTATCATTTATTTCTGATTTTATTTATCCGCATGATAAACGGGTTTCTTTACAATCAGAATCACTGCATTTTAAAAAAATGCATATTAGGTTTTGTTTTCAGAGCTACAGTAGGTAGTTTTCTTTCGCTTTCTCTGAAAACACGTGGTCACTTTAGGCTGTTGTGTTAAATGACTCTCCTCCCTTGAAAAGCCCTGCAATACGTCTATTTTTAATCTTAAAAATACATTTTACATACAGTTTGATATCTTAAAAGTCTATTCAAAGTTAAGTCGTGTTCTTTTTTTGATTCAATGTAGTTATCTGTCATTTTATATTAGAAAACACTTTGTTTATACCAATTGTTGTGGGGAGGTTTGCAAACTGTCAAAGTGGCCCACTTTTCGTCGTTCTGATTGGCTAGTACCATCAAAGGGCGGGATCGTGTCGGAAAACTAAGCGCTGATTGGCAGACGGTATTTCCGTCTAGGTAGATGCAGCACTAGCACAAGCGTGTTGACACATTTCGACTCAGTTTCGCAGTGTTGGGAAAAGCGGCAGTGGGATTAAAATTGCATTTCTGTTTGAAACTGCACACGTTTCCTCTAAATAAAGGTAAGTTTAAAGGCTTCGTATCGTAGCGACATTATGTCGCCATAATTCGATACATCTAAGAAAAGCAACCGTTAGCTTGACTTTGCTCGTTGACAACTACAAACAAACCTCTTAAAAAACACTTCCTGTAATTTTGCTGTACTTGTACTCCACCAAGCAGCAGTAATTGGAAACCAACATCAAAAATGCCTTCGGTGTGGATTACAGTGTCCGTTACCGCCCCTCACCTTGGCTCCGATTCGTCAATTATTATCCATAATGCACTGTTAATGGTAGACTAGGGTCAACATATATTGGCGGAATTCATCAGTGGAACACCATCATCCCGGTAAGATGTCAAGTCATAATCTATTTTAATAGGAAAGCTTGACTTAACACGAGATAACCTTTAAATTTGAAAAAGTCTCAATGGAGTTCTGAGGATCAGCAGAGCTTGTTATCCGAGAATCCACAGGGGCATTATCGTTCTGCAGAAAGCTGTGACCTGTCAAAAATGTTTAGCAGTTAGTTGTGAAAGGACATTAAATATACTGTTAAGAATAGGAGAGATGGAGCGACACCTATAAATGTGGATGTGATTTTGTGTCCTGGGAGCATTTTTGCAGAAGGATATTATAATTGTGCTGATGGTGAAACCGCAGTGGAAACTGAAACCTAATGTCACAAAGGGTTGATAAAACAAAAGCCTTTACTTTTATTGCACAACTTAAACTGTTCAACTTTCTTTAGCTTTTCAGTTGTAATACTTATCGATCCACACCACGGGGAAATTACTTTTTTGCATTTTTACCCAATCCACATGTATGAGTACGTTGTGAACACACACGAATACATTACACACGACACACACACAATCCTTATCCTTCTATCCTTTCATTTGAACAAAAAGTAACTTTCATTGTAACAGATTGCATAGATTGTTGGCACAGAATAATAATCAAGTCAGGACTTGTGATTTCTGTGTTGCTCTGTAGTCAAGCAGCTGGTTTGGAGTTGGAGCAAACAGAGAAGTTGGGTTTTCACATCAACACAAATATTTGACTGTAATCATGGAAAGACATATTTAAGTCACATGTTCATGTTTGACAAATTAAAAAAATGCCCAGCGATTCTCATTCACTAGGAATATGGCGCAGTGGTGCCAGCTGCAGATGCTGGATGGCAGGTACCTGGAGCAGGTGGATCAGCTGTACGACGACTCTTTCCCCATGGATATCAGACAGTACCTGAGCAAATGGATCGAAAGCATCGATTGGTAAGAATTAAAACACTTCAGCTTGATTGACAGTTTTTTAATTTGTACATTTTATTAATTACAGTTCTGAGGTACTTATATATATAGTTAAATACAAAATATACAAAATGTTTTGATTACTTGCTTTTTTAGAGCTTTGGTGCAACACTATAAATGTGTCATTCAGTTGATGCATTGTTACCTGATGAGGCAAAATAATGTCTGCAACCTTCAGGGACACAGTGGCAGAACAGGATTCACTGGCTACCATCCGTTTCCATGATCTCCTGGCTCAGCTGGATGACCAGCACAGCCGCTTCGCCTCAGAGAACAACTTCCTGCTGCAGCACAACATCCGCAAAATTAAGAGAAACCTGCAGGTCTGAACCTGGAACTACTACTTTAAATTGAGAGATGGCACTTTGACTGCTAACCCAAGGCAGAGGAATGTATTCTTTGTGTGTGATGTAGCTGTCATTTGTATTTGTGTTTTTTGTTTGTTTGTTTGTTTGTTTGTTTTCTGCAGGATCGGTTCCAGGAAGATCCAGTCCACATGGCCATGATCATTTCCAGAAACCTAAAGGAGGAGCAGAAGATCCTAGCCAGTGCAAAGAGTGTTGAGGTAAAACCTGCAGCTCAGTGAAGGACAGAGCAAACGTTGTTTAATTTTGAAATGTTGAGACATTATAGGCGAATTATAGGATGCTCTTGATAATCATCCTGTAATGAAGTTTTTATTTTTAAAATTTTTTTTCATTTTCTACCTCTGGAAATTACATTTATATGTTTTCTGTTTATTTTTAATTTTTTTATCAGTCACCCTAAATTATTCCCGTACAGTTCCAGAGGAAATTTCTAAAGGGATTGAACTACAGTAAATTGTTGCAATGAAGGAGTCACTTGCGCTCAAGCCTTTGGTGCTTATGGAACAACAGGACCACAGAATCAGCAAGCAGTCCTGGGCCACTTGAACCCAGGGAATCACAGAAGCACTCAAATACTTCTTTATGAATCGCTTTTTATTGGGTGCAACAAGTAAGGGAACCACCAGGAACTTTAAGCCCCGTGACAAAAAATCTAATTGCCCACCCCCCGCGCAGAGAGTATACGGTATTTATTCTCCTATTTGTGGGGGCCCTGTCAGTCAGGGGATCTTCCCATGGCAACAAGACTAACGTTTCGATGCCCAGCGTCTTCAGAGTCAGAAGTAAATTGTTATTTCATCATCGTTAAAATGTACAGACCTGTTGTAGCAAGCATTCTCGTAATTTCTCCAACAGGAGAGTGAGGGGACAGGGTCAGCCATGGCGATGGAGAAACAGAAGCTGGACATGAAAGTCAAGGAAATGAAAGACAAAGTCCAGGTGAGACATCATTAAATGTACACATACACTGTATGCCTCTGTGATGTGTAATGTAGAACTGAACGAAGGTACAATTTTCCTCTGCAGTTTGTGGATCAGAACATTAAGAATGTGGAGGATCTACAGGATGAATACGACTTTAAAATAAACACACTGAAGAATCGAGGTAAGGTTTTATCCACAGGCAGGAGATGACGTTAAAAAATAAATTTGGAAATATGGAAGGAAAAAAAGACATAATAATTGTGAATAATTGCTGACAGACATGGGAGTAAAATTAGACTTGAGGTTTAATTGGATGTTTTCTTGATTCTGTAGAGAATGAAATAAACGGCATGACACCAAAGGAGCTGGAGAAAGAGAAGTTGCTGATCGGGAGGATGTGCATGGAGTTGAAAGCCAAACGACAGGTGAGCACAGAGAGATACTTTGTCCTCACGTTGTGCCTTCGCAGTTTAGAAAACCACCAATCTACTTGAGAAGTACATCGCGATTACATAAGAACTATACTATTTATTGGGGGGAAAAGTATTGAAAACGTAACTCCGTTGTTTGTGCTGTGCGTCAGGATGTGGTGACCCAGCTGACCGAGCTGCTGAACATGACTCAGGCATTACTGTCAGACCTGATCTCAGAGGAGCTGCCAGAGTGGAAGCAGCGGCAGCAGATTGCCTGTATCGGAGGTCCACCCAATGCCTGCATGGACCAGCTGCAGAAATGGTGAGACTCAGTGTTGCACCGCATTCAAAAGAGCATTAAAAGACTTTTAGTTTATTGGAACTATATAAATACTAGGGCCGTCAAGCGAGTCAAAGAAATGATTAATTTGCATGTAAAAAATTAAAGTTCTGTGATTAATTAATCAAAATTAATCGCACATATTTTTTTGCTGTGAAAAGAATCCAAACATATTTCAAATCAAACTGGTTTTGGTAGATGAATAAATGAATGAATAATAGACAATAGTAGTTCAGTATCCTTTATTTGAATACATTATTAATAGATTTCCAGTATATACTGTATATCCATATGCCTCTTTCTTATTTTATTCTCCCTCTTTTTCCTTTTCATCATACTTCCTTTCTTTTGTCCTCCTCATTCCTTCCTCTGCATCCTCCTCTGTTTTCTTCCTCCACCTCTCACTCCTTCATCCGGTTGTCCGCCACGCTCCCCTTATTCTTCTCACTTTGTCCTCCATATATACTCTTCTTCCTCCTTCCTCTTCCTCTGCCCCATTCTCTTCGCCTCCCCCATCTCCTGCGCTCCTCCATCTTATCCTACAGGTTCACAGCAGTAGCTGAGAGTCTCCAGCAGGTCCGTCAGCACCTGAAGAAGATGCAGGAGCTAGAGCAGAAATTAACCTACGACAATGACCCCATCACACAGAAGAAATCTTTCCTGGAGGCCCGAGCTCTGGACCTCCTCAAGAACCTCCTCTCCAAGTAATAAAACCTCACAAAGAAGGCCCTGAATTATTTACAATATGTACTTTTTTTGGAATATTAATTAACTTGATCTTGTATTGTGTCTGAAAATGTAGTAATATTTTTTGCATTAACCTGCTCTGAGAAATAATGGTTTATTGTGTGCATGTGCACTTGTGTGTGTGTGTGCGTGTGTGTGTTTGTGTGTGTATAGCTCTTTGGTTGTAGAGAGGCAGCCCTGCATGCCGACCCACCCACAGAGACCCCTGGTGCTGAAAACAGGTGTCCAGTTCACTGTCAAACTCCGGTAAGACGAAGAGATAAGGAAACCATTCTTAGCAAGTTTTTAAAAAGTAGAATGAGTCTTAGTGGAGTTTTTTGTGGACTGTTCTTTTCTGTTCAGGTTCCTGGTGAAGCTGCAGGAATTTAACTACATACTTAAAGTCAAAGCTGTGTTTGACAAGTAAGATGGTGGTATTTGCACAAGGCTTAATTTTTCATCATAATCATCATAAAATACCTGCATGAATTTGAAGTGTTGAATAACCTCCTGCTTTTCCACAGGGATGTTACAGAGAAGAAAGGGTACGTGTCAACCATTATTGAATTAGATTTTATTAAAATACTCTTGTTGGAAAACCAACACAGAATAGTAAGCAAGTAAAAACACTATGTCACAATATACGTTACATATTATATATATTATATTTATAATATATGAATGTTAATGACTACTGACTGATTCACTTGATGCTCTGTGTCCTTTCAGGTTTCGGAAGTTCAACATTTTGGGAACAAACACCAAAGTAATGAACATGGAGGAGTCAAACGGTAGCCTGGCAGCAGAGTTCAGACATTTGGTATGATCGCCACAAAATCACCACAGTTACAACTTGGGTGTCTTGTTGGCATTAAATATAATGTAGTCAGCTGTGCTGGTTTAAATTGAAAAAAATATATTTCCAGAAATTTGTATTTTCTGAAAACTGAAGCTATGTCTCTAACTTAATCATTTTCTTCACACAGCAACTGAAAGAACAGAAAGTCGCTGGTAACAGAACAAATGACGTAAGAGCTAAAACCAAACTATAAAAATGTTTGTCTGTTTATTATTTGTGTGTGTTGTGTGTGAGCTTGATTGTGTTTGTCTGTCCAGGGTCCTCTCATCGTCACAGAGGAGCTTCACTCTCTCAGCTTCGAGTCTGAGCTGCAGCTCAACCAGTCAGGTCTCAACATAACGCTGGAGGTGAGAACAGACTGATCCTTCGACACACAGTAACGCCACCTCAAATTAAAAAAATATCAGATGATAGAGGAGATAATTCGCCAAGAAGGGAAACTCCTTGAAGAAGCAGTTTATTTATCGTATCGTATTTATTGTGTCTGTTTCTGTTGTTGTTGTAGGCCATGTCTTTGCCTGTGGTGGTCATCTCTAACGTCTGCCAGCTGCCCAGTGGCTGGGCCTCAATCCTCTGGTATAACATGCTCACCACTGAGCCTAAGGTGATGACACACTCACGGCCTTTATTTCCTCCTTCCAACAAAAACTACAGAGGGCCATTCAGGTCACACAATAAGCACCCAACTCTTCCTGACATCATCTAATTAATAGTAATCAGTGTCCCCCTTACTGTCATTTTCTTAACTGGTGCAGTGTTCACCAGATAATGGAGAGTTTTGTTTTCTTTCCCCTTTCCCTCCTTTTCTGTAGAACTTGAAGTTCTTCCTCTCTCCTCCAGCGGCAAAGTGGTCTCAGCTGTCTGAGGTTCTCAGCTGGCAGTTCTCCTCCGTCACCAAAAGAGGGCTCAACCAGGAGCAGCTCAACATGCTGGCTGACAAATTGCTTGGTCAGACAATTGGCTCCAATAATACCTCAAACCTATACCAGCAGAAATCTATGGCACTTTGAATTACCAAATTTAAAATGTGAAATTTCATTGTGTTTCCGTGCAGGGTCCAAAGCCCAGAGGAACCCAGAGGGGCAAATTCCCTGGAGCAAGTTCTGCAAGGTGATACGTTTATTGAGTGTTGTTCAAGTGTCAGGTTTTTTTGTTTTGTGTTGTTTTGAAACATTCTCAGTTTAAATACACTTCTCTGTGTTTTACAAGCTGAATTGTACAACTAACCTTTCCAACAACAGAGTGCCAATGAGAAAGCGTTTCCCTTCTGGTTGTGGATTGAGGGAATCCTGGACCTGATCAAGAGACACTTGCTCCCCCTCTGGAATGATGGGTGAGTACTGGAGGGGGGTTTGTAGCAGCAGGAATTGTTCGAGTGTGAGATTTATTCTTAAAATAAATCTGTATTGTTGTGTCTGCTTATAGCTCCATTATGGGCTTCATCAGTAAGGAGAGGGAGAAAGCTCTGCTGAGCGATAAGTGTCCAGGCACCTTTCTGCTCAGGTTCAGTGAGAGCAGCAGAGAAGGAGCCATCACCTTCACGTGGATCGAACTCGATGTCCACGGTAAAGTGAAGGGTATATAAACAGGTTGACAAAGTCTCATATTTTTAATAGTGAAGGACTCTCTCTTTACCGCTTAGCCTTCTCTCAGGAGAACTGTCTTTTTTGCCACCCAGACAAGGCAGTTTTTCACTCCGTAGAGCCGTACACAAAGAAGGAGCTGAGCGCCGTGACTCTTCCCGACATCATCCACACCTACAAGGTGATGGCTGCTGAAAACATCCCAGAAAATCCACTGCGCTTCCTCTACCCCAACATCTCCAAGGATAAGGCCTTTGGGAAGTACTACTCCAAACCCACAGAGAGTAAGACCAGAAACTCCGGCATGCCAGTCGCACCACAGTGTGCGTTCTTTATTGGCTAACAGTGCAGATTGTCATACAGAGTCTAATCAAAGTTGTACTGATTTCTAGCTCAAGAGCCAATGGATGTGGAGAACACAGAAAAGAGCAGCTACATGAAGACGACACTCATTTCTGTTTCAGAAGTGTAAGACGAGACAGTGTATTTATTGTGCACAACATGACATGTTTTTGTAAGCAGGGGGTCAAAAGGTGGTAACGTCTGTGTTCTTCTGGTCCAGACACCCATCCAGACTGCAAGACAACATAATGCCCATGTCTCCTGATGACTTCAAGGCATTGGAGCAGTTTGTCAGTCACAGAGACATCGATGCCGTGGTAATTGATGTGATCACTACATAACACTGCTTTGTGCTGTCCTGCCTTATATACTGCACAGCTGTCTTACAGATGGCTACAACCTTTTATTTACATGACCAAATCAATCTAGATACATTTTTGTGCACCAGTCGCCTTTTCGCATTTTCACCTCTGGCTAATGTGTTTTTAAGCAGCTGACACACACACACACACACACAAATGTGTGTGTGTGTCAGCTGCTTGTTTGCCTTGTCTGTATTTCAGCTTTTTTTCTTGCTCTGCTTTCAGGCTAGCGAGCTGATTGAATGTGAACAGTTTGAGAGTCAGGTATTTGCAGCTTTAATCTTTACTCTGCGAAATCATGTGTTTTGGAATATGTAACTCTCAGCAGCACAAGTCCCTTTACTTGTGTCTTTGTAAAATAAAATAGACACTGATCACACCGGCGAACAGCAACTTAATAACATGTCCCATCTTTCTTTTCTTTCCAGATGAATGTAGACTTTCCTGCTGAAAACTAAAAATGGACAACTGGCGTCGCTTCCTCCATTTATTGTTACCATTTAATGTGGTGTTAGTCAGGATACAAGGAAATAGTTGTCACTGATGTACACTGAGAACAGATCCCCTGCACTGTGTATGTGCTTGAAAATCCCACAAAAAAGACAGCCAGGTTTATAAATTTCCTCTGTATCATAGGAAATCAGTGATTGGATCACTGGGTACAAACGTGACCTGTTAACAGCTAATTTGGAATATTTTAATTTGCTTACATACAGGCTGAAAGTGCTGCTGGGGTGGGAGTACAGGCAATTTAAGGGTTTGACAGGATCTGTCACTTATCACTTGTACATATCCTATACATTGAATGTGAAATTTAAAATTTTCACTTAAAATTATGAATCAGAATTAAGAATGTCATTACAGCGCCATAAATGAAGAAATACAATGACAACACAATGATTCATAAATCATGTATTAGAAATAAAAAAAGTGGAACTTTTTTTTTCTTTTTAAATTATTATTTTACCCAAAATTTATCTAGCACTAAACTTCAGCTTTTTGTTTAAGAGACTGTATCACTCGTTCAAAGTGCTCTAACAAGAATAAAACCATGATATGTCTGACCATGATCGTTTTGACTGATGATCAGTAAAAGGACATTTAACCCATCACATCTGTGCTGTGCTCACATGTGTAATGGTTTAAAGACAGACACCTAATCTTGTTGTATAATGAGCTGTTCGATGAGAAATGAAAAATTCTATATATATAAATGACACTATTGGATGACTGACACTGATGCAACAATGTTACATTTTACATATAATTATTATATGGACAATTAGGTGTCATTCTTCCAGAGCCAATGCCAATGCTTTTTTTGTCCCACTCTCTGTCTATGTCACTCTACCACTCTCTCTCTCTATGTGTATGTCTCTCTCCCTCCGGCTCTCTGAGGTCTGCGGCTGCGATGAGAACTGTAATTCAGACCCACATTCTTTTATCCTATTATTCTTTTTATTCTATTTCTTTTATCTATTATATTTAAGTTACTAAGTAACTTTAAAAAAGTACAAAGTTACTTAAAGTAACTAAGTAATTATTTACTTAAGTTACTACAATTATTTAATGTTCTATCTAATTATTTCCTGGAGAACTGCAGCGTTAATTCCGAGTCTTTAGAGCTTTTATTTTGTTGTCAACATTCCAAGTTTCCTGTTGTACCCATTGTATCGTAGTCGTTTACAACTGCTTTACCCTCCTTGCTGCCATCATCTGGTCAAACTTGATAACTACATGTTATTGTCTGTGGCAGTGTAACACTCCAAAGTGTCCCCTGCCCAACTCAAATAGAAACAACAATCCCACTGTTACACTTATAATGTAGTTTAGACTAAATAGTGACGACAGAAACAAAACCTATTCAACCATTGCTGCACGTCCCGTTTAGAACCGAGTCAGGGACGTAATATGTTTATATTAAAGACTAAACATCTTTTAATAACAGTGGACGGTGCAAATCAGAATTACACTCCAGACATATCGTTGATAATGTCGAAGGAAATATGATGTGATTTTAAGAATTTTTTTTTTGAAATCTGTAATGTGTGTAATGTTATTCAAATATGCACCATTAATAATTTTTTCCATGTGAGGTTGTACAATTAAAAAAAATAAATAACAGATCATTTTCTATTGGTTTTATTAATATTACTGTGTTTTTAACTTTAAAAAACATCCTCACATATTACCTGAACTACCTGACGAGTCTCCTCACATCAGTGATGCCAGGTGTTGCCACGGTTACTTCAGCCATAACAATTACAGCCCGGGTCGCATATTGACGTTTTTCTAACTATCCATCAGATTCAGATGACAACAGACTGTGCAGCAGGTTATGACGTCTCCCGCTTGTACAGAAAATATATGTCAATTTAAAATCTTTTAAAAACACTTTTACATCATAACACAATATACTGTGTGTGTGTGTGTGTGTGATGATGTAAAAGGTGCTAGCAGCTGCGTCGTTTCAGACATCTGCAGGCTGTTTAGCATTCGGGAGGTGGAGTTACTGGCCGGCAGGGGAAAAGATCTTGACCCCCGAGACTGACACCACACCCATCTGCATGCGTATGTGTGTATGTGCATGTGTGTATTCGTGTGTGCATGTGTTTTGTACAGCACTTGCTTCTTCTTCTTGATTTTCTTGCTGGATGAGCAGCTGCCTGCTGATTCTGGAAAAGTGGTGAGTTTTCTTTGTGTCTTTTTATACAGTTTTACTGCAGTTTCGCTTAATTTATAATGATAATTTGTGTTTTACTCATTGAAGGTGTTGTGCAGAACAAGCTACCATCCACAGTAACAGCCACTTCCAGCTGTTATACAGACTGTTCATGGTCCTTCCTCTTCACTGTGTGCTCCTGTCGTCAAGATGACCACTTATGACATTTCGAAAATGTTGGACACACAGTCTCCTCCTTCATTGCTTGTGACCAGGATACCAGTGACTGGTACGTTCCTGTATGTGATCATGTAAATATTTTGGGAGAAACTTTAAAACTGTCTGAAACACTGAAAAGGGCCTTTTCATGCCAAATTATTATTCTGTATTACACCTTGACACACACACACACACACACATACACGTACGTGTTTGCATGACCCAGCTGTGTTTGTGTATAGCAGGGTGTGTCTTATCAGGCCGATGTCAGAGAGGAGCATGGGTAGGAGAGACTGTGACTCCTCTGGGGTCTGTCGCTGTGGAGATAAAGGCTGACACGCTGATCCCGGCTGGGCCTGGTTTCCACAGCAGGGCTGGAGCTGCACGGGGACCTGTGTACGATAGTTAAACATCAAAAAGCTTTCTGTACATTAGCCCAAACTCTCAGGTTGCCCTCAACTTACTGTAAACATATAAAGTTGGTTAGGTTTAGAAAAAGATTGGGATTTGCATTAATACACGTTCTTCCTGGGGACTGGTGGACGTCTGTTGTCATGGTTACAACAACAAAAACAAGGTGATGATTACAGAAAGGTAACGATCTCACATAGGAAACCGACTTTTGTTTTGATTAATCCACCCACGCCAACTTCCTCCTGCACAAACACTCACTACTAACGTCGCACTCAAACACATCACTAACAAAGCGTGGAAATGTCTGTGGAAAGTTCACAGTATCTCCTAAAATGGGGTTGTGCGTTTGTCAAACGATAAAGTGTAAGCTGAGGAGCGGAGCCCTCTGTGTCCCTGCAGTGTGAAGCCGGCCTCTGTCACCCGCTGCACTCGCTGCTGCTGCTGCTGCTTTAAAATAGACTCAGAGTGTTTGAATGCCAAGCATGGTTGGATTATGGTCCAGAAACAAAAATCAGCTGCCACGTCTCCTCCAAAGAACTTTATAATGGGAGCTGCCTGTTTCAGCAATTAGTGTTACTATACTGAATATCAGCAGATTTATGACTCGTGCTGGATCGGACTGCAGGAAAACTCAAATGTCAAACTTTATCTCTTTTTTTTCATAAGTAATATTTGTTACTGATGAATCCAACATGTTTTCTGCAACTACAACAACATGAGACTAAAAGCTTATTTTTCTGATATTTGATGTCTTTGCAGACAGTAACTCAGATGACAGCGCTGCTCTGGCTGCTTTGATTGCAGGTGAGAATTTGACCTTCATTATTTCTGTTTACATTATCATGTATTACAAGTAAGGTCACCCGGTGACCTCCTGCGTCCACAGGGATCGTCGGTGCAGTGCTGCTGGCTCTGATCTGTGTGATCGCTGTGTGTCTGTGGTGGCTCGCCAGGCGTAAAGGCTCATATGTTACCAACGAGACGGACGAGGACGATGACTATGTGGACAACGATGAGGATGAGTCCTTCTTTTCTGAAGTAGCGCTGGAATGTAAGGAGCCTCTGAGGGCCGCGGAGGACGAACCATGAACATCAGGAATCAACTCCACCAATCAGCAGCGAGATGTCACCCATGTGACAGCTCTGAGGAATAAAGCTTGATTATTATATGCATTGATTTAACTGGATGAAATTCAGATGGCAGTTTCTGAATGGATTTAAATGTTGCATTATGACACTTAGGCCAGATTTACAAAAACGTCCAGCACTTTAAAAAAAAAAAGAAATCCATAGTTGTTGACCTGGGACGTCCCATAACCTTGAGTTTATTGCTGTGACGCTTGTTCTCCAAACTACTCACCATTGGGCCATTTTAAACCACAACAAAAACACACGTCTACTTTTGCAGAATAGCCTTCATAAAATTAATTTAAATGTCAACCCTACTTCAATATGCTTTGTTTTCCCCTCTGTCTCATGGATCACACAGTTAAACCTGCAGACTTTTACTGTTCCTGTTACCCCTGCGCCAGACAAATTGGATTTTTACGGCAAAATGACTCCCATTTACTTTTCAAAAGCGAGATTGAGGCCAAGACGAGTAACTTCCCAGATGCTGATAAACATTTACTTGCATCTTAACGTCTTTTTTCCCACCCTGGTTGTCATCACATGTCAAACCCTGGACAATGACCAGTGAACTGCAGGCTGGACACTGACTAACACACCACACTGTTACGAATCAGCGGTGACAAATCATCTGCGTGTAAATACTTTGGCAACTTTTCTGACCTAAATTCAATTCAGGGGCGTTTTCTCTTTGAAAAAAAACGTTGTTTTCACCTTTTTAAGAAAAACAAGGAAGACTTTTTCTTTTTCCTTATTCACACATAAACTCTACATATAATCTCCTCTGCAGATTCACTGACTTTGACTTTTGTAAGAATAAACTTTTTGATACATTGACATCATTGGCGTTTATCTGCATTTGTACCCTTGCTTCACCTGGTGGCTGAATTACAGTACTGCAACTTTGATTTTCAGTTGAAGTTAAAACATCTTATTTTTGTTTATCACTGCACCTCTACATCTACATTCACTTAAATACCATTAAACTGAGTGTGTGTGTGTGTGGTCCTGCCGGCTTCACTTTGCCTCTGACCTCGACACCGGATTATTCCACAGAGTCTTTTACTTTCCCTGAGTCACAGGTCACAGCTGGATTCAACCAGAAGTCTGGGATTGGTTTATAGGCCTGAGTCATTGTGAGAGTCTGGTAATTGTGGAGAGATGAAGAAAACCACAACAGGAAAGGGAAGCAGAGGAAGAAGGAAGACACAGATGACGCAGTAAAAAATGTTAATGTTAATAATTTGATATCATATTATATTAGGAAGATTTCAAGACAATTTTCCATTGATAGTTTTGGTGTTTTTATCTTTTTGCTTTATTAATTAATTAATTAATGGATGAAAGGAATCAGTTTAATTTTCACATTTTCACAAATGGACTGCAAGAAAACTGAAAAACTGTAAAACCACTGCTGGCCTAAGGGTGGCGCTAAAAGGAGGATTATAAACTCCACAGCAAACAGCCGAGAACAATTTGAAAGCTTGTAATATTCAGTATTCAGATCAATTTATAATCATTAACAATAGATATGAATAAAGGAGGGAGGGAAAAGGAAGAAAAGTGAAAGTGACGAGGAAGGATGAAAACTGAAATAGACAACGCCTGACAAAAAGAAGAGGAGAAGAAGACGTGCGTAGAAAGGAAAAGCCATTTGATCTGAGATGTGCAGTATCATCTGATGCAGCTCACTGTGGGAGCAGCACTGTGCTCCTGTTACCCTGAAATATTTAAACACACACACACACACATGCACGTACGCACACACGCATGCACACACGCACACAACCAGGCCGAGTGTCAGAGTAAATACAATGTGTGAGTGTGTTTATCGGCTAATAAAAAGCTCAAATTGAAACCGTGTGAGGCTTCTTAATGAACTGCCTTCAAACCAAACACACACACACACACTTGGGTCATGCGGGGCTATGGGGAGGTTGTGCTATGTTCTCGCTCTGGGGGCGTTGCAGCTGTCACCTCAGTTACAACCAGCAATTATTGAATGGTTTTGTCTGGACAAAGTCATCAGTGCATGGCTGCATCTCAACAAGTTAAATATTTTAAATGCCTATGGTAATTTGATAAATGTGTTTAAGTTTTCCTTTTTTTTCAGAACCCAGGCTCCTGGTCCAAACAGCCCATTCCATGTCACATCATCTGTTTGATTGCCATTTTGGCTGTTTGCCTCACGTTTGCTCAGCCAAACCTAAAAAGTCAGTTTGCGCTGCGTGTCAGGCGTCAGTCTGATTAGGCAACAGTGTTCCTGTGCTGGTAAAAACTGGAAAGAAGCCCGAAACACCGGAGCTAAACACAAACTAGAACACAACAATCATACGTATAAGGGCAAATATTTAATATCCAAAGTAATAACCTTGTTGCAGGTAAACCACAGCTTCTCTTCTCTACATAAGACATATAAAGTATTTATAGGACTTTTTTCATCAGCGATAATAACATTTGTTTCCTACAGTGCAACAACTTTATTTTAAATTTTTTTTAAATTTAGAAAAATGAATTGCACAATCACAGAACAGTGTAACTATGCAACTCCGGACCACAGACTTTTAATGTAAACAGCTGCACAGCTATCTGCTGAATGATAAGCAATGATTCCACAGACAAAGGGGAAATACAGCAGCGGAAAGAATATGTCATAAGATCATGTGTCACGTGAAGAGGCGTCTTTATGGTCTCGCGACTGTTTGTGCAGTTTTTCTTCTTTTTTTTTGCCTGTGTTTCTTATAATTCACCTTTTACCCAAAGATTTAAAAAAAAAACACACTGAGTGACCTTTGACTCGTCGAAGCAGGAAAAGTGCGGGTGTAACCGCCAACCTTCACCCCTCCGTCCGAGAGAGCGACTGTGTTGTCAGCGGCTCCCAGGTGCAGACGAGTGATGGTGACCCCGTTAACGAGGCGAGAGAATCAGTGATGAATATCTCAGTGCAGCAGAAACGAGCAGAAAGGATTCATTTGTTTGCACACTGCAGGCGGCAGGAAGCTGTGGGGGTGAACGGACTGTAAAGAGCTGTGAGCACTGCACCATGTAAATACAACACATTTAATATAACAACACCTCTGTGCAGATTCAGTAGTGTTTACATTAAGTCTGAACGCAGGAGTTCAGATAATAACTATAACCTATAGGCAGGAGGCAACTGAACTTTTGTGGGTTGTTTACTTACCCACAGAGTCATTATGTAAAACATCCAGGTCACTGACCTTGGGTCTTTGGTTTCACCCGAGTCGAGGTCTAACTTAAGGCCCTGGGGTCACCTGGAGGTCACATGGGGATGACAGTGAGGATGATCTATTTTCTTTTATTAAATAATTAACAAATGGTCTCAATAGATGAAAACATCCGAGTCCTCCGCCATTCACCAGGAAAAGAAAAATAAAGGAGATTAAAAGGTCATCAACAAGTCTTGATGTTTGATGTCGACAAAAATTCATATTTTCCATCTTTCCATCTTCTCAAATTCTGTTGTTTTCTGATTTCACAGTCCTGGGTTTTTCCAGCTTGAATATTTAGACTTGACTCCAACCAGCTGCTGCAGCCCTGATTGTTTGTTTTACCTCAAACCCACAGCTCTGACTCACACTGACAGAGGCACAGACACTTCACATTGCACCTTTGAACTGAGCGATTGATTTTTAGCTTTACAAATGTCCATGTCCGTTATTGGGAATCCTCCAGACCAGGTAAGGACATGACAAAAAAGTTCAGAGGCATGAGGTTTGGACCTGGTTGGGTTTTTCCCCTGCTCATAACAACAGCGTCCACTATGGCCCATTGAGGAATGAAGGGGCCCGGATCCCCACCAAAATGGGAAATTTCATCTGTGACTCACATACTTGCCATTTGTCGAATCAATTTGAGTTAACGATGTACTCAATAACAACAGCGAGGCAGCAGCGGCCAAGGAAAGAATGAGCAGAAATAGTTCTGAGGAGAGACATCAAAGAGATAGAATACACTGTGGACTTTCCTGGAGAGCCGGGTAATTTCATTTCTCACCAGTAATACAGTCAGAGCCTTGGCAGGGCCGACTTTCCCACCCGGCGGTCCCACAAGATCATTACTGGAATGTGAATATATACATATATATATATATATATTAACAAGCAATTTATTTAACCTGGTATTGAATCTAAAAGATGTCTCCAGTGTGATTGTAAGATCATTTCTTGCAGGCCTTTCCGGTTCTGCTGATGGTTTGTTATCATGCGTGTAGAAATGTTCGGCGGTTTCTCCAGTCCTCTTGAGTAAACATTAGAAACGGGCTCCAGGAAAGAAAAGAGCTGTAACTCAATGCTGTAAGTGTGTACAACACTGTACAGCGGTAATTTATGTTTCTCCATGCACGAGTCTTGGTCTTTTGGTTTGTCTGTAAGCCATCACACACAGATGTCTGGGCTTTGAGCAACAACAGTGTGATTTGGTGGCTGTAATTGATTTCACTGCGTTTGGTTTGCATGCATTATAATTTGGCTAAAATTTAACACATTAAAAAAAATCATTTATGTAGCTGCTGGGCAATATATCAGGGAAACACTGCAATGACAGTGGTGGAGGTTTATGGCATGAAAGTGATTGACAGGAGGCTGTGTAATTTTTAACTCGCGGACTGACCCTGACTGTGTCTGACTGTGTCTGACTGTGTCTGCCTGCTGTTTGCTGCTCAGCAGGCAGCGTACAGTGGCTTACAGCTGCCATGTTCACGTGATTTTATATGAGTGTTAAAAGTGACGACTCGGGTTAAAAGTGAGCTCACTGAAGGTATTTACATTTACATTGTTATATATATATGTGTGTGTGTGTGTGTGTGTGTGTGTGTGCACACAAATGAATCAAAATTCTTTTAGGGCAAAGAAAGAAAATTGGATGACGTCTCAAAAGTCAGATTTTATTTTGAAGAGGTGACTGAGTTCACTGGAAGCCACTGAAACATCACTCATAAGAGTGTGTGTGTGTGCATGGGTCCAAGAGACTACACACACTCACGCACACACATACTCCATCCAAAACCCCAAAAACGCACACACAAAATTTACAAACCCCATGTGTGTGTGTGTGTGTGGAGAAGGGGTGAATATAATCAACACCAGATGAGTGGAAAACCTAGTCACAGTGTACATAAATGTGTGTGTGTGTGTGTGTCTATCTGCATACAACAATAGTAACAACAGCCTTGGTTGGTGGTTGCACCCAAAACCTCGGACCCAGGGCCAACACACACACACACACACACACACATTTCAAAACTTAATCTGAAGCCACCACTTGAGAATGCTGGGACACGGAGGCCAACGGGACACCTTTGTCTTTGCAAGGACCTTGTTTTGTGTGTGTGTGCGCATGTGTGTGTGTGTGTCTATAATAGATAGATGAGGTCCAAATTGTTAACAATGACCTGGATCTGATGTCTGGTGTCTCGTCAAATGAAGTTTGTCTCTGACAGAGCCACAGGACTAAATTTAACTCTGGTACTTTTGGTCGAATTTGGAGTGGATGTAAATTATTTTTCATGCCTTGAAGGCCGCGCAGCTTGGCAAAGGCGAATTTCAGTTTTCCAGACAGTTTTATGTTGGCCAGGAATGAGTCATCTACACTTAGGGGTTTGGAAAGGGTAGCCACTGATGAAAACATTTCCCAGCATGCCCTGTTAGTCACATAGCAGGATGATGGAGTGAAAGCTTTACCAAATAAATACATGAAAACAAATTTCAACTTCCCAGGGCGCAAGTGTTTTTACTCAGCCCTTATTTGTCGGGGGGGAAAAGTTTTGCCGACTACATTCACTCCTTCCTAACAATGCCGTGATTCAGTTCAATCAAGCCGCACACGTTGTTTGAGAGCTGCACAGTGCAACCACAGGCTCCTGCTGTCAGCTACTGGGAGCTGCCCCCATACAACCACAGCCTGCTGCTGCCACACAGCTGCTCCTCTCTGCTAATTGGAAGTTAAATGTAACATTCAATGGTCTGACTGTGGCATCAGCTGAGGTTATAGGATGCATCAGCGACATTTCAAAAATGTATGATTTACTACATTCGTCTTGATTCATGTTCAAGATCAATGATCGAGACCTGGCCCAGGCCCACAAGATACATGGCAACTAAGAATTAACCCAGTAACCATGGTGAGATGAAAAATAACTACAAAAAAGGGATGCAAAATGACTACTGAGAGATGGCAACCAACCACAAAGACATGCACAACAACCACAACAAAGAAAGGAACGACCAAGACGTGGTTGCGTCGTTCGTTTCCACCATGCACATCAACGCTGGGGAGGATTGTTTCATCATATCTCCCAAAGGCCCAAAGTTTATTCAGAGCACAGATAGATAAAGCCACGTCGATAAAGCAAATGTTTTTATTGAAATAAAGTTCATGAAAAAAATCAGGAGCTACTGAGAAAGAAAGGGGGGAAAGAGATTACAAACACAAAAGTATGTATGAGAAACATTCTCATGAATAGAATGAATCTAAATTCTAATAACTATAATAGAAGACTAAAATCAAATCAAATCAATTCAGTGGGGTGGAGCCTCAGTGGGAGGCAGACTACTGGGAAAGTGGCCCTTCGTCATAGTCTGGGTTGCAACACTGCAGAAACGACAACAAACAAAAACCAAATGTGCACTAAAAGGTGCTGCAGTGTCTACTCGCATGCAACAGGAGTGAGGTGCCCAGCTTCACACAGGCCGCACGGCAAATCAAAGAAAGAAACAAAAAGGAACGTTCCTGGGAACAAACAAAAAGTAAACAAAGCCAACAATCCAGCTGATAACTAACCAATCTCATACCAATCTACAAACTCCAAAAACAAGGCAATCAAAGAGAAATGTATTTAAATGAAACGTAATAATAAAAATTCAGACCGAAGGGAGCAAATCAAAACTCCAGAAAATGAACAACAATGGGCAAAATAAAGCAAAAGTACGCAACAAACCAAAGAGTGTGAATGAGGCCAAACTGATGAAAAATGAGAGAAAACAAATAGACAAAAAAACGGCAAATCTAATAAAAAGAAACAAACCAGAACAGCAGCAGGAAGCCTGATACACAAGGAGGGACGAGTTAGTGGGCAAAGCAAAAAAAACGAAATCACAAACAGGTAGAAAAATAAGGAGCTAATCTCCATCAGGGACCAAGAAGAGGCTGACGAATCCATTTTGAGGCTTTTTATTCTGACCTGGACAGGGGGCGGAGCTAAGGTGGTTGGCTACCGTTGCGTTCAGAGGCCCTGCACTGTGGTTCACTACACTACACTTAGTTTTCTTTTTTTTTTTTTTTTTTTGTCAGAGCTGGCAGAGGAACAGAGACTCTGAGGCAGAGTTAATCTGTCAGGCGTCAGTGTGCTGAAGCTCATCTGCATCATCAAATGGAGCTGAGATAACCTCTGGCCATTTGATGTGTTTGGAGACTTTCTGTACATGACAATCCAATATGTATGTAAAATTCTTAGGCGATTTGTTTGCCAGTCTCCAGCTGATGAAATGCCCTGCGGGGTATCTGAAGTGTCTCACACATAAACCACATGTCCCACAATCATAAAACAGTGTAACAGCCGCTGTTATCTGCCCCTGTTTGTCTCTGGCCTAGTCTGAAACATAAACCTGTGTTCATTTCACAGCTTGACACTAACAACAGCCTGAGCGGACAGTAAATGCACCACGAATAAAAACTAAATCACAAACAGGTAGAAAAATAAGGAGCTAATCTCCATCAGGGACCAAGAAGAGGCTGACGAATCCATTTTGAGGCTTTTTATTCCGACCTGGACAGGGGGCGGAGCTAAGGTGGTTGGC
The DNA here is from genome assembly GCA_016785345.1 of Trinectes maculatus. NCBI lineage: Eukaryota > Metazoa > Chordata > Actinopteri > Pleuronectiformes > Achiridae > Trinectes > Trinectes maculatus. The sequence goes on from JAFBJQ010002205.1 coordinate 432,047, forward strand.
TACCGTTGCGTTCAGAGGCCCTGCACTGTGGTTCACTACACTACACTTAGTTTTCTTTTTTTTTTTTTTTTGTCAGAGCTGGCAGAGGAACAGAGACTCTGAGGCAGAGTTAATCTGTCAGGCGTCAGTGTGCTGAAGCTCATCTGCATCATCAAATGGAGCTGAGATAACCTCTGGCCATTTGATGTGTTTGGAGACTTTCTGTACATGACAATCCAATATGTATGTAAAATTCTTAGGCGATTTGTTTGCCAGTCTCCAGCTGATGAAATGCCCTGCGGGGTATCTGAAGTGTCTCACACGTAAACCACATGTCTCACTATCATAAAACAGTGTAACAGCCGCTGTTATCTGCCCCTGTTTGTCTCTGGCCTAGTCTGAAACATAAACCTGTGTTCATTTCAGAGCTTGACACTAACAACAGCCTGAGCGGACAGTAAATGCACCACGAATGTTAAGCGTGCAGTTGAGGCTGACATGAAATGTAAAGTTTTTTTCATTTCCATCATGCACCCTGATGGCTTCAAGGACACGGCAACAAACATGAGTCAAATTATCGCCGGTCAGATTCCAGCCACTGACTCAAATCCACACACACACACACAGTGTTGTCTGGGTTCAGTTCTCCACTGCTGATGACGTCTGGGGATTTCTAACGAAATGTTGCAGTTTACTCAGCTGTGTAGTTTTGTTGCTGCTGCTCGGTGTTTTCAATTTGCCGTGTTATATTCATCTGGTTTGTAATGCACTGTGAATTCTGTTAGTCTCCTTGCAGATGTTGTAGAAAAAGGGAAGGAAGAGCCGTTCTTAGTTGTTATCAGTGGATGAACTGAAAGGTCTGATCATCTGTTGGATAAATTGCTGTGTGAAATTTGAGGCCCCCGCCTCATGAGTCCTGATGACTTTGGATTATTCTTTAAAAGCATGAGGGTTTAACATGTATGATGATCTCAAAATACTTACACTACTATATTTATGTATATGTTTAACTGCAATTCAGCCCAATACAGTATTTCAAACAGAAAAGCCAAAAAGTCCATTCATGTGATGGTATGCACCCACCTTCAGATTCCTTTACCTTAACAGCTGAATCTTTATCATCTCTGCAGCAGCTGCAGATCACAGAGGAGGAAGCTTTATTTATTTTAGCTCTTTAAATCATCCAAAAACATTCAAAGTATGCATTTTTTTTCAGTAAGGCCATCGGTATTGAACTTGTGTGATGACGTGTGATAACGTTTCCTTGTTTGCGGGGACACATGTGCCTTTAATTCCAGTGACCTTTAATTCCAGTTCCTAACTTGTGAGAACGACCTTTCTGCAGTAACATTTTTAAATCATGCTTTGTTCTTGTTTAAACATTGAATAAGGCGCAAAGTGTTGAAACTACTAACGTTTCATCTCATCCCTAAAAAGCTGCCATGTAAAAAAAAAGAAAAAGCGCTCAAAGAAACAGCACGGGACAATAATTAGCTGATAATTATGATGCACACAATATATTATGTTTAACCCAAAAAAAAAAAAAAAACATCAGTTGCACTGTACTGCACTTCAGTTGAAAGTTGGGCAGTTTGCACACAGCTCCGGGGAAGAGGCCTGGCAGACAGGGGGGTGGTGAACAGACGGTGACCAGGGAGCATGAAGGTTTTGCTGATGTTATCTGCTGCTGGTGCAGATGGCTGGAGTGTGTGGCTCTCAGATTTGGTACCAGGGGGCTCCAGGGGGCTGCGCTGTGCAGCAGTGCAGCTGGAGGACCAAACCGAGCAGCAGTGTATCAGGATACAGTCTATTGTTCCCTTCATTGTAACATATTTCCTTCTTCTTCCATTTGACGTCCATTGTCTATTTGGTGTCCAGGATCAAATTATTGTCCGTAAAGGTGGAATCTGGATCTCATCCCTGCTGGGAGTTTCCTCCTTATTGGTTATGAGACTCGTTGTGGTTTTGCCGTGTGCAAGATAAAGATATTGTCTTTATTAAACCCTGTAAACCACAATCTGCTTTGTTTCATCTGTGCTCAATTTACTCTCATTGGAGATTTTATGAGATTTTTTGTTTTTTCGTCCAGAACCTCAGAGCCCAAGTATGAAGAGATTTCCTAGTTTTGCGGCGGCTCATTATAAATAATTAGTGGGGACTATTTAAAGCAAGTTAACTGAAAATAACTTCAACATACGTCTCTCTCCTATAAAGATGTTTCAGAATCATCTGAATATCTTGATTTGCACGCAGCGCAGATCAAACGCGCATGCATCCAAACGGACGCACAGCTCACGGCCTGATAACTCTCCCCCCCAAACAAATCGCTTACAAGCTCGCCACCCACCACAAGAACCGGGTTAACGAGCTGTAATGTTCAGCTGTGAGAGTGTGCTGTATAAATAGGAACAGAGGTTTTCTGATGCTGTCGGGTTAAAGTACAGGGTAGAAGGCTGTTAGGTCAGAGGTCCACGCGATTTCATGAGAGGCGAACGACTGGGACTGGCAGGACTACAGACGATCTGTGGTCTTCGTGGGAGGAAAAACACAAAACTCGTCTTTATCTTTATTTAGTCTGAAAGAGTCTGTCAATAAGGCCATAAAACGTCACATCTTCAACTCTTATAGGACCAGTTTGTAAGACTGACAGAAATGTAACATATTATCCATATTAATGGTTTGTTTGTGACAAATCAGCCATAACTAGGAATTGAAGAGGGAATAAGCGGGGCTCGTTATGGCTTTAAATCATTTTTCACTTTCCAATTAGAAAAGAAAAAGTACAAGTTCGTAGAGCGCCACTGAGAGACGACTGCAAAAATGTGTCATAGTTTACCGATGCACCACATCTGAGTCACATGGTTCATTGTGCACTGTGACACACAAAGCACTGTGGTTAAGGTCACAGAGAAAGATGGAGGTTTGATAAATAATGTCACTGTGAACATGATGCACATTTGCTTTAGTGACTTTAGTTTTTAGACACAGACCACTTTAGACACAGACAAACCACATGCATTTCCTCCATCACATTACCCGCCTGATGTCTTTCAGTGTTGTCGTCTTTGTGGCATCTAGACTTGTCCATGTTGCCTATCAGCGAGTGGTGTTCTGTACACCCAACCACCTGAAGGCCAAGCATCGAGCATACAGTGCACAACTTCCTTTATCATCACCACAAATTCCATTGAAGCCACTATTTAGAAAAAGACGCCTGGTCCTGCCTGAAGGCGTTTCTGCAAAAACAATAGACCAGTAGATTGGAACAAGCAATAACAGGGAATAAGCCTGGATCCAGAAGTGTCAGGCTGTAGTGTAATATAATATATTATGTTGAATTAAAACATTTTTTTTATAAGTTACATACACGTCTGGTTATTTAATAGCAGTGGTATTTCTCAAAGGATAATGGGACTTTTTTCCTATGCTTGTCAACTGCAGGCTTATCCTGTAAACAATGACTAGTCTGAAGGTCGAGAAAACAAGATCCCAACCAGCTCACAGTGACTCACCCACTCACATATATCTGACACCGGGCTGCAAGAAGACAAATCAGACACCATCATCATGTGAGGGAAATGTTTTGTTTTCCACCTGAATGAGGGCACTCTTCCCCCCCACACTTTTTAAAGACTATGGCAGATTACAGATGACTCTGAATAGTCACAGACGTTACAGTCAGTCATTTTATTTGGAATTACATTCTGCTGAGAAAAACAGTTCCTTTGAAAGTGACCCAGAGTGAAGTCTATGATTAACTATAAGTAGTATTGTGTCTGTTAAGATGCAATCAACAGGGTAATTTTCCAAGAGGCCAATAATCTCAATGTCTCCAAATTAAAAATATCACCATGGCTCAGTAAGGTCAGAGGGAAAGGACTGAATCAGATATGCTATTGTTTTTAAATAAATGTTGACATTTGACCTTTTTTTGGTTTATCTGGCCTTATAGGAACAGAAAGAGGAACTGAGTCATACTCACTACTCAAGACAGCATCATGTGTATCCTCAACAAGGACAGAAAGTACAATGCAATTCAAATACAGACTGTTAACAAATATGTACATCATCATACGAGCAATATAGGAAGAGAAAACGCTGGTTTAATTCTTCACTTCCACAGTTTGACACAAAATAACTACCCTCCCTCTGAGAGCTCGTAAACTTGCCAACATCTGCCACCAATTTACCAGAACACGCCTGTCCTGGATACGACTATTAACCAGAGCTGCAGCCTGTTGTGTCTCCTCTGCCTGCATGAGTCTCACCACTAACCAGGGCTGAAGGATGAGCCGCAGGTCCGAGCATTTCCAGACTGGCCTGACATGGAAAGAACATGACTGCAGCAGGCCTGTAATTTCCAGTGGCTGTGACCCTTTAATCAATTCTTTATCCTACATCCTTTATTCTTGTGCATGTCATTGGACCGGATGTTGAAAAAGTTTCACTCGCATCTTTGTCCCATGTTTAGTGCCATGTTACGTCTATGTCCATGTCTGAGCAGCAATCAGATGGGAAAAGACGCTCACGTCCTTCTGCCCGCTGTCTGTGAAACCTGAAGAACAAATTTCACAAGTTGCAGTCATAGTTAAAAGTAAAGTGCGTTTACCTCTTTGGAAAAGCCACCTCTGCATGTTGCAATACAATGCTGCAACAGCCTGTGGCACAGTGAAAAGTTACTACAGCTCTTCATCCTGTTTTGGCTGTGCCAAACATATTAACTGGTGTACTATGATTAAGGATCATGCTAATGATGAACACCACCTTCTGGCTTCATGCATCACTCATGCCAAAAAAAAAGAAAAAAAAGAAATTCAACTGCCGCAACTGCCATGTTCTGATCAGACAGAAAACTACTGATTCACAGTCATGGTGAAGGATCACAGTTACCTATGATCCTTTAAACCACTATCATTTGTTTAAATTACCCACCATAAATTGTTTTTTTTTTGTTTTTTTTTTGTGAATGTCTCAATTAAGAGTGACAACCACTCGGCTCCATTAGCGTCTCGACACAGCAAAGCCATGCCAGCACCACGCTACCTGTCATCGCCATCGAAATCATCCAAGTTAAAGGTTGGAAAACAAGGCTGAGCTGCAGGAGCACAAAAAGCTGTGGCTCCTTAAAAGTCTCTCATACAGAAAAATGAGTGAGTGAAGCTGCCAGCAGCTCAGCTTTTGAGCAGCTGTATTAAAACAGGGTGTATTTTAAACAAAGGCAGCATGTTAATAAGGCCAGAGGGTGGCATATCACAGATAGCTGTTGACTTGTAACTGCTGTGTTTAGCATTAAACAACGTGTCCTACCATGGCAACACGGATACCAAGAGTTCCTCCTCAGTGCTTCCATTCAACCAACCTGAAACTGTTTTATTTTTATATGCAAAGCGGTCACAAATGAGAAGTCGAGTTTAATTAAGGGGAAGGAGAAAAGAAAAAAAAAAAGTGTTTACACATGATAGTTTGTATAATGAATTGCGTTACAGTTTGCACAATTTTCGTCATTGTCTTCATCATCATCGGGTGCAAGTTCAGATAATGGAGATAAAAAAAAACAGATGCTTCCTTTCACATCAGTGTAAGCAATCCTGTTACTGTGGTTCCGAGTTCAGTTCTTTTTTTTTTGGTAAAGCAAAGTGGTGGCTGTGTGTTTCAAATTCTGTCAGGGGCCATTGTTTCAAATAGCTTTTTTAATAGAAGCCAAAAATATAATATTCCATGCAGCACAGCAACTCAACAAATTAAAAAACATGTTAGTATTTTCATCCAGAAGGGTACTAAAGCGTGACAGTTTTTCATTTACAAGTATGATCTTGGACATCCTTGGCACAGTGCACAGTTTGAACTGCCATGATAAGATAAGATAAGATAAGAAATATTGTGACTGAACCAATGAAGCCCCTCACTTCTGAACTTTGCAGTTTTTTCATTTGGTCCATGGCGTGCTGGAGCAAGTCCCCCGGGCAGGCACAAAAATACTGTGATATATTATCCTGACATTGGCTGGAGCGAGTACAATGAACAGTTCGCCTCATTGTGACAGAGCGTAGGAGGATGCGGTGACTGCCAAAAGGCCAAAACTTTTCATACTGTACATACATATGTGCAGGCACCTTGGCCCATTCATGTTGTAACTTCAGACTTTTGCCGGCACGGGCAGAGTTAAGCAGCAGAGAGAAGAAATTGAACCCTCACCTGTGGAGAAGTACCCAGCGGGAGTGAGAAACGTAAGGTTTGTGCTGCCAAATAATGTGTTTTTACAGCGTCAGCCACGATTTGACTGATGTTTCCCTCAGCCATAACAGAACAGTTCTGGAGAATTCACCTAAACCTCAGCTCCTCAGCTTGACCACCAGCTATTTTAAGGCCTTTATAAAGCCAGCTGGAGTTTCGTGAGCTGGGTCCCAGTTCAGGGTCTGGATCCACCATTATAACAAAGTGCCTCCTAAGGACTCATACTTTGATTCCATTCCCAAACGACACCACAAATGAATGATGGAGAGTCCACTAAGGAGGGAACCCGGCATCAGTGTCAGTGTGGCGGTTGATCCGGGTCAAGCCTGCAAACGATGCTTCAGATAGGATCAACAGAATCCTTAAAAGTAGCCATGGTGGTCCTCTTCAGCATAAAACATAAAAAAAAAACATAGTTATTAATATAACAATTAACTATTTTCTCTTTATTATTAAGATTATTATTGTAGTAGTAGAGAAAATAGTGTTGTTGTTATCATGGCTGTTCGTTTTAGTATGCTCAATATGTAAATATACTTTTATTATATTAAATATTATATTGTCATGGAAATACAATGGTCTTAAGGTCCTCCTGTTTTGAACACAGTTTCCCTGTTTCTCCCCGTCTGCGGTGTCACATTCACTTGGCCCACATTTGAACCACCTTAAATATTTCAGGGACGGGCGCGCTCTCGCGCTCTCTCTCTCTCGCTCGCGCACTGGCTAACGTCTGCGGGAGCGCGCGGCGGCAGAGGCAGCAGCGGCAGCCCTGTCAAATCACAACGGAGGTAACGCGCATTCGGACGACTTACATAAAACAAGCCTCCCGGGACTTTTCGGCCGCTTTTTAAACGTTATTACCGCTCCGATTGCGGTCAACTGCCGTGGAGATACTTCAACAAAGGGGATATGAGCAGTTGTGGTGGTTTGTTGACGTCTGGCGGATGTTTGGAGTAGCTAAACAAAGCTAAAGTAGTTTTCTCCAGCAGACGCAGCCAGGCAAAGGGGTCTCGCTCACTTTATTTAGCACCAGCTTGTTCCCGTCGCGTTTTTTTTCCACGGGATCCGACTCTTGGGAACACGTCTGGACCTGTCGCCGTGACGCTGACTGGGGCCAGAGCCGCTGTTTTCCGCCTTGTCTGCCCGGTGGAACCATGCTGACCAACACGGCGCTGTACGCAGCCAAGAAACGGAAGAAGCCGGTACAGAAAATGTAAGTCAACAACAACAACAACAACAACAACAAACAACACGTCAATCATTGTCACATTAATCCACTACCCATACAACGTTCACCTGTATACAACGACTTCATTGTACATGTTGATAGTCATTAAGTGTGTCTGCTGACTGTATTGTACTGTCCACTGTACTGCGTTGTGGCGCTGTAATAACTATAGTTATAACGTCTTACCATTGAAACATCATGCACTGTTGGCTTTTCCATGCTGTTAATATGCTTTGACGTGTTGTTTTATTCATATGGTGCTTACAGTTACTGTTCAAACATCTCCAGCCTGATCAGTCCGCCTGCATTACACACCATGTCTATGTGACATGGTATATAAAGATTGTAGCAGGTTATAAGTTGAACTCTGTGTTTGCAGTACTGGCTATGTTGTCCTTAGTTGAATCCATAAAGTCTATTTTCCCTGCTGTGGTTAGGGAATGTTGGCCAGCCAGACTGAGTTAATGCAAAGTGCCCAAGTCCAGCAACACTGCAGGCCTATCCAGCATGGAAAAGAAAGAAAACTGTTGCTTCAGAGCTACTTAAATCTAATTATACCATTTGAGACAGCTGGGCTTCTCAGACCGATTCGTGCAAACGGTCTCCGTGCTTCAAAACAGTTTTCACCAAGATCTGAGGAGAAGAAACCTCCTCTAAGCATGAGAACCAAACTGGAATTTGATTGTGCCTTACAGATGGGAAGTCTAACGTCTTTAATATCACCACAGCACCTTATGATTGCTTGTTATTTGAGAAAACATGTAGATGGCATCTTGTTTCCTTCTGGATTCCCTCTTCACAGTCCCCAGGAGAGACCCTGGCGACAGTTTGAGAACTGCTGCTGCACACCGTTAGACTGAAAGTCAAACGTCAGGGTTGCATTGACAGAAGAAAATGTATTTTGCGTTCAGAGGAAACCTCGTCATGACTTTTTCTTAACTGCAGATGGTTATATGTGGTATCTAATTGTTCATCATTGAAGATCTGACCAGCAGTTTAGTTAAATGGTTCATAATGAAACCTAGTTGTGTAGAATAGTTCAAGACCAATTACAATCTGAAGAGAAACTCTGGATAGCACTTGACGCATCTAAGAAACCAGTGCTCTATAATTGCGAAGTTTTAGCGCCATAACAGAACCCTTTCAGTGGCATCTAGTGGTGATGTTACAGATTGCGTCAGTCCATGCCATCCCTAAAAGGCACAGTAAACAATATAAGAAAATAGAATGGAATTACTTTATTGCCATTGTAACAATATACGACAAAATTTTAAGAAATAAAACATATAGGTAAAGGTACTGTGGATTTTTAGGTAACATAACATGCCAGTATTAGGTTTTCCCTTTTGTGGTGCTGCCGAAACATGACCCACTCTTAGTGTAGCTACAATGGGTTCCTTCTAAAATTTGGTAAATATATGATCTAAAATGCATTTTAACCTCTCAGACTCTGATATGGTGCCTTTTGGACTAGTTCTCTTATGTACTAATCACATGTTCTTTCATGCACCCGCAAAGACCGTACAGTCCACAAAGGTCCCACGTTGAAGTAGTGTATAATAGACCATTAATGACTCGACAAAGTGAGGTTTTCTGCAGCATCAAGCTAGTATAATTTGTTATAGGCCCTTATCTGAGAGGTAATGAAGGTTGGAGGGGTTCCCTAAAGCACCAGAGGTATAAACTGTTTCCAGGACCCCTCATAGTGTTGCAGAGATCATTCAGTATAATTTTTTACACATTTATATTATATATTATATTATTGTGTATGTTTTCTTTTATGAAGTTGTCGCACTATAAAAACTTAATGGTGCCACAAAGGCAATTTATAAGGATTCTCTATGCGCTGTCTTTAGCATCATGGTAAAATAACTTTGAAATAACTTGAAAAGTACGTTTTTCATGTGACTGTTTAATTCTTAAAAGTATAGTAAGCGTATATCGTAAAGCCTTCAGTGTGCTGTAAAGAGCTTTTGGTGTGGTTCTCTACAGCACAGTGTTGAAATAGTTTCATCCTAGACCCTTGGTGGTGCTTGGAATAATCCTTTCAGCCGCACTGTCTTCCTCTCTGATTTTACCCGTTTGTGATTTTTTAACTTTAACAAGCCAGACAGAGTGTTAACCGCTCCACACAGAACCACAGGCCAGAGCCAAGAACCATGGCAGAACCCTGCCAGAACCGTGGTTTCAGTGTGTGTGTGTGTGGTACTACCTGCATTAATCATAATCAGGACGCGGAGTGAGAGCGCTCTCACGCAATGTTTCCACGAGGGAGGGAGGGAGGGAGGGAAGATGGCGTAATCTGAGACTCACTCTGTTTTTTTCCTCCTCCTCCACCGACTGCCACAACATACTTTTTTTCCTGTCTTTCCTTCTGTCTCTCTGTGTGTTTTTTTGGGGGTTGTTTTTTTCCTCCCTCCCTCGACTCAAATTAACATAGTTCTGTGTCACGCAAACGGTTACGTAAGTCTGCCATGTTCACTCACATTGGTTTTCAGGAAAACTTACTCTCCGGGAGATTGTATTGACTTTTTTTCCCTTCTGTTTTTGGGGGAAGATCTGTGTTAGTGGAGTAAGTGAGTTATGAGTGTGTGTGGAAGAAAGAGTCTGTTTAACCCACAGGCTGGACTGGAGGCGGCGTTGCGGCAGCCTACCCTAAGGCACTTTACCTTCATGTTTACACTGCGCTGCGAAAAAAACAGAACATTTAAATGTATGATGATGTCTTTGAAGAAGAATGAAAGACGATTCAGTATTATTCAGCTTCACTAAAGTCACAGTGCAAACATAAACCTGATAGATAAATGCACGGCCAAAAGTATGCACAAACACAGGGGGGTTTCTCATTGCAGTAAAAAAGTAGCTGTGAGGATGAGAGCTGCTCCAGTTTTCTCTTTACAGTTATGGGTTTTCAATGCTAAACATACTTTGTGCACAAATGGATTGTTTTCACTACTGCTCACTTCTACGTTAGTCTGAAAGGATCTAAAACTACTGTAGGGATGCACTGACTCAATCGGTGCCATGATGGCTCAGTCGTGGAACAGTTTTTAGTGCCACACTGTCCCTGGCCTCACACGGTGTGTAACGTAAAGAATCACCGTATAACTTGTACTGGCTCATACAAATTGGATTCAGTGTTCTAGCCATTACAGGGTTGGTGGGGCACAAGGGACCCTCGTAGTGTCCAATAAATTAACACAGTTAATATGATGAATCATACGCACAAAAAAACGTTTGTTGTCGAAACATGAATTTCCATTTAGCCGCTCGTTTTTGATGGTTAGACATCAAAGTTTTCTGGTTTCGAGGTTTTAAGGCTTTGCAGAGTTGCAGAACGAAGAAATGAAAAGAAACAAAAAAGTGGTCAGCAGTGGTCCTCTGTTCTGACAGTGCTCAGTTCTGGTATGACAGTGAAATGTGGAGCGCGGATGCCCATGCATGTGTTTATATTCAGTGTTTGCCTGCAGATGAATTAAAGTACCAGATGATTTCTGTTAAACAACAATAATGAAAGAGCCTCGGCTGAACTTATGTGAAACAGAATGGTCACTGCTGTCACTGCAGCCTACATTTTTTTTTTGTCTTTGTTTTTCTTGTTTTTTTGAATCGTTGGATGTGATTGTGGCAGAAGTCATGCGGTGCATCTTAACGGTGCAGTATGTAAGATTGAGAAGAGAGCAGACTTAGCTTGAAAATTTGAACCAACACAAGATTCGGGTCACCTCCGCGTCCCTCCCTGTTGCACTCATGCCCTGCCTCCAAGCCCCACCTCCACACGGCGTCAGTGTGGCTGCCGTCTCCGCGACTGCCATCACCACGGCTGACATCACCACGTCCAAAGTTACTCATGAGCGGAGGAAGGGGGCGGTTCACAGCGTGTGTGTGAGTAGTGAACGACAGATGTCAGACACTCGGTCAGACGATCCTCTGGCTCTGATTGGTTGTTTTGTGTCGGGCGCGGTGGATTGATGCAAATCGCAGTAGGAGCAGTAGGTGGGACCAATGGAGCTGTTTTTTGCATAGATTACACATCTCATGTACTGCTGTCTGGGCATAGGCACAGTTATAGCAAGTATGACAAAAAAATACTATTCAAAAAGTTATATACTGCAGCTTTAAGGCCTGCAGCAGGAGGCGCTTTGCTTTTCTCATGACCAACATGTGATGGAGATCAGTCTTCCAACTTTCACTTCCTGGATGTTATGGCGCGCTGCAGCGAATCAGCACAGTGATATGATCAAACTTGTCTTTTACATCCACATTTGGTTGTTTTGCAACTCTTAATCAGTTCAGTCTCCAGAAAATATTCAATTTGTTTACTCTTTGAGTGTGTGTTACTTAAAGACATTGGTACATGATGATACCCTGGATCTCATCCCTACCATCAACTGCTTTCAGCTGGTTAACTTTATCAACCACACCTGCAATGCTTATTTTTTCTGATTCCCAAATACTCTTTTTCTTCTAATGTTGTTTTAATACATACACACGTAATCCTTACTAGTTTGATTTTGTGGCATCATACCAAGGCTGGGATCAATAAACGATTTATAATGATGATTTTGATTTTGCGATTACAAAAATGTACTCTGCAATATAAACTAAGTGAATAAAAGAAAACAAAGAAAAATTATACAGTTAAACCTAATTTTTCAATAGCGATCCTTAATTTCTGTAATTCTGTCGTGATATTTATTATACTGCATTTAAAAATTGAACTGATCATTGCAGTTTTAGATCAACTGAAAACATGTACAATATAAGCAGAAACACATTTATTGGCTCTGATCTCTCTCTCTCTCTCTCTCTCTCTCTCTCTCTCTCTCTCTCTCTCTCTCTCTCTCTCTCTC
>JAFBJQ010002205.1:444680-528645 GCA_016785345.1 Trinectes maculatus
TTTATAATGATGATTTTGATTTTGCGATTACAAAAATGTACTGTGCAATATAAACTAAGTGAATAAAAGAAAACAAAGAAAAATTATACAGTTAAACCTAATTTTTCAATAGCGATCCTTAATTTCCGTAATTCTGTCATGATATTTATTATACTGTATTTAAAAATTGAACTGATCATTGCAGTTTTAGATCAACTGAAAACATGTACAATATAAGCAGAAACACATTTATTGGCTCTGATCTCTCTCTCGCTCTCTCTCTCTCTCTCTCTCTCTCTCTCTGTGTGTGTGTGTGTGTGTGTGTGTGAGTGAGCTTGACAATAGTTGAGCGTTCATGCTCCTCTTTTTTTCCTGTATCATAACTTGGAGCAGGGAGCAGATGCCAAAATCGTATTTAGTTTCTTTTGTTCTGCAAAGGTGTCATTTCCCCGGCAGAGACAAAGTGCCTTTGTGTGAGTGTAGGGGGGTGTTTTCTTCAGCACAACTCCACACTCTCGTTCACACACATACACACTCTCTCAGATGTACACACTTATATACACGCCCCTTCCACGGCAGATTTAGTAGATAAAGTGAGAAGCAACAACACTGGCCGCTCATTGTTCTTGCAGGGAGTTGTGCCGTCAGGAATGCAGTGATAGTCATCTCGCCTCGATTTCAGATATGTCGTGTTCTGGAGTATTATTGGAAGCAGATGTCTTATTTACCGGAGGGAGGGTAGGAGGGCTTTGCCAGGGCCAGTGTCTACATTTTACACATTTATGTTGTACGTACAGTTTAGGCATTAAGTTCACAACCTTTCCATCAGAGACTGTCTCTTAATAATAAAACATACCTTGCTTCGTGAATAGACAGGTTGGCAAATTTCACATGGAACCAAGGATAAAGTTGAAGAATTTGGAGGTCAGAGGTCAAGGTCATTGCTAACTCCTGCCAGTACCATTTTTGTGAACATGTTATATGAGTGTAGATCATGTGTAGAGGTGACTATGACTTGTGTCTGTCAGTTTTAATGGTGTCGATCAGATATCAGACAGGGAGAAAGTGAAAAGCTGAGGGGACACAAATCCAACCAGTCTCAGTGTAACCGAGCAGTATCTCCTGGTCTGGTATAAGGTGCTCCACAGCTTCACACCTTCTCTGGGAAAAAGAAAAGCCCCTCTGTGCAGGGAAGGTCTGGTTTGAGTTACAGACATGAAGCGACTGGGTTTACCACTGGTCACTGGAGTTCAGTTACAGATACGGCTGTAACCTGCAGCTGAGCTTCATCTGTCCCGACTGCTTTGTCCCGTAGCCAAAGCCTTGGTGATCGGGTTTTATTTACCACATTATTTATACAAGTTAAAGCAACATAAAGTCAACAGTAGTCTCATCAAACCATTGTGTGGAATTTATTTTCAGAACACATGTCATCTATACTGAGGCAGATATGGAAGCGAGTATGGTTAGAAGGGATGGGTAGCATTAGAAATGTAATACTGATACTGCTAATGTTTATCATATCAGTATTGTTGACACTGTTTTTGACATACCTTTGTTATTCTATCTGGATTAAATAAAATGCATACACACACACACACACACACACACACACACACACGCACACACACACACACACACAAACACACACACACACAGAGAAAGAGAAAGAGAAATTTAGCATCCTGTAACTGGAGACAGAGGAGGAGTTTTAGTAAATCCCAACCTGAGGAAAGCAGTGTGGTGATTTCTGAAAAAAATCCTGATTTGTAGATCATGAAAGGTCTGAAATGTCAGGATGTTGCAGGTAAACGAACTTGATCGTTTACCTTTCAGTTTCATGTTTTGTGTAAATAGATGTGACCTTTTAAATGGTGTAAATCCGATTTAAGAAGGACAATGTCCATTTCCTCTCTCTCAGTATCTAAGAGTGTGTAGAGTAGATTTATTCTTTTTTTAACCAGATGAGCTGAGCTGACAGAACAGAGGTGAGCACATAGGTGATAAACAAGTCCTAGAAGGGGTGACATCAGGCTGTTTCCCATGGCAACAATGGATGGAGCTTAATAGCTTTTTCTCCGGGGAAATGAGGTGGTCCGTGTCTCATTGTTTTTCACTCCGCCAACCCTTCATATGTGTGGACTGACATTGAACTGATTATTATGGAAAGACTTAGAGGGCTGTATTTACACAGAATCAGGCTTTTTAAACATGCATCTGCATTAATGCTGCTTAGCTTCCAGCTATCAGTATATCCATCCCCCATGTATGTGAGATAAACAGTTGGTGAAACAAGAGAAAACACGCTTTTAATGAAAGATAATGTAGCTCTTGTAATAAGGTATCATCTCTCAATAAACTGTCCAATCTGCCATCAACCCATGTCTCTTGTGATGTGTGTTGAAGTCTTGCGTGTTACATATCTGGTGTTTTATCTGCGTGTTATTTCAATTTGTCCCAGCTGCTGTTGCACTGACGCACACAGACGTCAACATACAGGGTGCATTTAGCCTGAAGCTTATTTGTTCTCATCAACATGACCTCTCAAATTGAAACCCAAGCTTTAACTTTTAAGGAAACTGACGTTAAAAACTATTTTATATATATATATATATATATATATATATATATATATATATATACATATACATATACATATATACACGCACGCACATTTTATTTTTTTATTCTTAATGTTTTATTATTTGTTGTTATTTTGGTCATAAAATTACAGTTTAAGTCAAAAACTTTTTTTTTTGTGTGTCTGCAGCCCCAAACCACCACCTCCCGATGGCGCCAAGTCCAACCCGTCCAAACGCCACCGTGATCGACTCAACGGTGAGCTGGACAAGCTCACCAGCCTGCTGCCCTTCGCAGAGGACGTCAGAGCACGGCTGGACAAGCTGTCTGTCCTCCGCCTCAGTGTCGGGTACCTGAAGGTCAAGAGCTTCTTCAATGGTGAGTGATAAAACTGTTCACACGCCCATGTATGTGTCCAGCATTTATTACAGAATCACATTTAGTGCTATAAACAAATTAAATAAAATAGTTTTAAGGTTTAGATCCATTAAGACCTGTTATATTTAAAAAATATATACACCAAAACTATCCTGGGTGTTTACCACCTCTGCTGGGCTCCTGTGAACCAAACACAGAGCAGGATTGTGACAGTTGTTTAGTCTAATCTATATTAAACCAGGTTAAATCCCAACTAGCATGAAGACAAACATAACAGTATGACACATCCTGTCTTGATTTAGCTGAGAGATTGCAGCAACACCTGAATTTGACTTTTCTCTGCTGCTGCTACAGGAACAGAACATAAATCAAACATTCATCGTACGCACAGTAGAAAGTTCGAAATACAGAAAAGAATAAATACAGTTCACATTATAAATATAGAATAATTTGAATTGGACTCCAAATTGGAAATTGGACACCAAATGTTGGTGAAGAAGAAGAATTCTAGCTTTATGTTTTTTTTGTTCTTCTCTGTAACGATAACAGACTAGAAAGAGAAATAAACGCAGAGTTCCTTTGAAAGACAAATCTTTCCAATGGGGATCTGTGGATTATTTATGAAAAAACTGAATTCTACCGTATTTCTGTCAGCACGGTGTAGGGAAGCTTCAACCTCAGTGAGGTTATACATGTTTCCATTGAGCTTCTTCACATTGTTCTGTGACCTCTTTTGAAAATAGCAGCGATTAGATCCAGACAGCCTGAAAGACGAGGCTCCTATTTACAGTATGGACATGGTGGTGTGTGGTGTCACAAGCTGGGAGGTTATATCAGTGCAGTCGTGTGAAATTTGGTCCTTGTGGCCTGCCATATATTTGGAGCCACCCTTCCCTCAGCAACAGGAGGTGTGAAGGGGAAAGGAAAGAGGCGAACATTTCTGTGTAAATGTTGCCAGGGAGATGATATGTACACACACTGTACTTGTTCTTATATCCCAGTGGGAACCTCAGCCTGAAAGCATATTAACCCATAGAGGTTCATGTCCCCGTGACGCCCCTGCCAGTAGAGCACGCTTAAAGAGGGCTAAGACACGGCCTTTGGGTTCTGGTGACAATTAGGTTATTGTTAGGCACTCGGGTGCAGGGAATAGTCCGACAAGACAGTGTCTGTGTAAACGTATCAGTGTGCACCTGTTCTGTACCGAAGGTTAAGATGCTAATATACTGTACACATGGGTGTTCTGACTGTGTGTTTGCATGGTACATATGAACTGTTTGCATTTCTGCAGACGCCTGAAGATTGTGTTATGTCTGCTGCTAATACTTTTACTTTGATAGTTGCGACTATCTAAAGATAACCAGGATGGATCAGAAGGATCTAAGGATGGGTAATTAGTCAACAGACAAGGAGTAGACAGTCATTGCATTGTTTCATACATATGAAGTATTAATATGATGAAGTTGTATAGAGCAGTTTTTGGAGATGATACCTGTGCGAAAGTGAAATGGCCATTTTCATGGTTTTAAAGCAACACTATGTAAGATTTGCTTGCGGGGTTCCTCTACAGTCGAGAAAAGGTATTGTATTCTATCAACTGTCGTAAAATCTGTATCACGTGCATTTGTTGATAAACATTCCATCCTGAGGCAGGACGGATGCGCGATCAACCATATCTTCAGGCGAGGTAAAGTAGGCTAGCCTTACAGCATTTTATAGGAACATTATTTTGAAATATCAGTTTAAATAAATATCAATATTTATAAATATTGTAGCGACCCTTATTATGGGTTGCGGATGCAACTCCAACACATTCAGTCCAATGCTGGAGTATTGGGCCTCCAACAGCTGCTTGCACTTAAAACAGTTTTTAAAAACAGACGCTAAACCACCACCGCATCCAGTTGTCCTCGGTGAGTTTAAGTATGTGCAATCAGGCGGTTTTGCGAAAGGGCTCAACTCACCAGCTCTTAGCCAGGTTTCCGTAAGGCACAATAGATCCAACTTGTGCATTTTGAAGAAGTCATTCAGAATAAATGTCTTATTCCCCAGCGATCGTGCATTCACAATCGCAATCCGGATGGAGGCCGGATCATTACGCAGGTTCACCCCTCCTCTGCGGTGGCGAGGTGAGTGAAGGTTCCAGTGTAAACGTTTTGGGCTTGAAAAAGAAAAATGTGGTCTGTCACTGCGTTGAAGATGCAAAGTAATCAAA
This sequence comes from Trinectes maculatus, assembly GCA_016785345.1. Classification (NCBI taxonomy): domain Eukaryota; kingdom Metazoa; phylum Chordata; class Actinopteri; order Pleuronectiformes; family Achiridae; genus Trinectes; species Trinectes maculatus. Next base: position 449,833 of record JAFBJQ010002205.1, read on the forward strand.
GAAATCTCTGGTGACTAATCAGTGACTCATTGGCGCTGACTGATCACCCCCCTGTAGGCATGTTGTGGTTTATTTGTGCTGTGAGGTCTATTTGATGTGCGTACCTGTAGAAACAGTGAGTTCATATCTGGTCTCATCAAATCAAAAGAGAATTTCTGTTGTCTTTTTTCTACAGCCTCGACCCGTTGCCAGCAGAAACATGTCAGAGCCTGTTGCTTTGGATTCATCAATTATTTGGCAGTGTTGGTCCCTTCGTGTCAACTGAAAAAATGTGTCGGGTCTGGTTACATTCAAACTAATTTGTCACAGTGAGATGAGGTGGCCCACTGCAGCACCTTTTATTTCTTAGATATACGGACAGATTAATCAAATCATCATTCAGCATTTGTCAGCGTGCAGTAATGTCAGTTTCTAAAGGCCTTGCCCAGTAGCAACTAATTTTGCCTCAGATTGCAACACATAGATTATTTATTGCAGCTGTTATGGGTTGACAGGTTGAGAACAGATTTATCAATAAGGACAGCAGATGAGGAGACATGCTGTTTTCTCCAGCTGCTGACATGCCTGTAAGCAAAACATATGTAGTAGACATAGATCCGAGTAGTCATAATAACGATTGAGAACGCTCATGCACACTGTTTTCACTGTTTTCTCCACCCCTTTCTTGGCCGCTGATCCATCACTCTCCTTTCCACCGAGACCCACCCATTTCCTTTGGTGGCCCCTGCAGCACCCCGGGGCCCCTTTTCCTTCAACTGTTCAGCAGTTTCCTCCTCGGCTCCTGCATCTGAGGTTGGCAGGTCGTCCGCTACCCTTTGTCGCCCCCATCCTCCCACCCCCCTCCACCTCAAACAAACGCTGCAGGACTCCAGTGTGTTGTTAACAGCGGGGTGGGGGGTGGGCTTGTTTGCACGGCAGGCCTGCACTTGGACAACTCAGGGCTTTGTCCATTCATGAAACTCTCCGACACACATACATAGTCACCAAATCTTCCTTCTTCCATGCTTCTTCAAAGGTTTCTGTTAAAGTGAGCCTGGAGTACATGAACCAGACTTAATTGGTATTGGAAAGTCCTCATTACTGTTGCTTTGGAGGTTTGATTTAATGACAGGTTTGCAGGTCCACCTTTTGCTTGAATCCAGGGATCCTTACTGCTTTGTCGTAGATCTTCCTGAAACCAGTTTTCTAGTATCTTTTGATCATTCCTATTGATGTTTTCCATCCTGCTTCCTCAGTTTTGTCCGGTGGTGTGCTGTGTGTCTGGGTCTTGACAGTGTTTTTCTCTGAGTGTGATACAGTTTCTTTTGATGACACAGTGCATGGTGAAGCTGCCTGCAAGTATGAATGCAAACGCATTTTGTTTGTCAGTATGTATGAGCCATGCACCAAGCTCTGCAGGGTTTACTGCCTTTCTGCCGGTGTGTGCTGGTATGGGCTCCAGCCTGAGTCATAACAATAATGATTCTATGTCCATTATTTCTTTGTGTACCTTTCTATTTTTTGCTTCACTCTAATTAGGATAATAGGCCTTATTTATTTTATATCGTTAAACATAAAAGTGTGCTTTAACAGTCAAATAAAAGCCAGACATCAAAGTCAGGTGATAATTTAAATTGCAGAGAGCAACCCAAAATTAAAGCACGAGGGCAGAGGGTAAAAATAATCGCGAAAACAATAAAAAAAATCAGACGTTATGTAAAAGCATGTCCATAAAATTGAATTTACAGGGTGATCTTAAAAGGAAACCCTGATACTGATATGATACAGCTGCTCAAGTCAGGATTTGGATGTTGAACTGAATCCATCTTTTAAAGTGTTTGTCCCACTCCCGGTAACTGAGCTGCAGCTCAACGTTGTCTGTTAGAGTTAAACCCGATTTGATTTAAGCTGACAAGCAGGGATGCATCGGTCTAGTTTGTACTGTCCATACTGACTTCAGTGTGGGAAATACTGTTTTAGAAATATAATGTCATGTAAATTAACATGTAAGGTTCAAAGACTTTGATTATTGGAAGAACGTGGGTGATACTCTGTACAATCCAGTTTGGAGAACCAGCCTAGGCAGCGACAGGACAGGAAGTGGCTTTGATATTCTTAGCCCTTGAACCCAGACTGAGCTTTCCAGCTTTGCCATCTGGGAAAATAAGCATCTTCTCCATGCAGAAGTACAACATGTGGACAAACCCGACATTTCGATGGTCACATAGATGTTGATTCATAGCTTTAAGCTCTATAAAAGTCTTAACAATGGTCTATAAAGGACAGTGGCTGAGAAAGAAAGTACTGTATCTCCGCTACTTGTGTAATTTATCCTCCGCTCCTGTGGTAGATGCTCAGCGAGGCTGTCCACTGGCCAGTCAGGCTGCAGTGTGGTGCTGTGTGTGGCCTCTGCTCTGTCCTGCAGCAGGTTTTCAGCTGCAGACTTGTGCAGAATATGTGCAAAACATTCAGAAGTAGTTAATCAACTGTAGGAAAACCTCTCATTTTCCATAAAAGCACGAAAGATTAAGATGTTACTGTATTAAATCTGCCCACTCCTTAAAAAGTAGTGTTATCAGTAGACTAGCATGGCTGCACACATCGCAATTAAAGTCAGTTTCCCTTATATGAAAAAACAACCCACCACATCAGTGCTTTTTAGGCAGGGTTAAAAACAGCAAAGTCATCCTCTTGTGCCAGAGCCTGAAAAATTGCACAAAGTTAACTTACGAAAGAATATAATTCCCTCCTCTAGACAAAGGATAAACCTTTTCATTGTTTTTGTCTGGAGAGGTCTGAAACATCTGACACGTTTAGCGCTGCTATTTTTGTTGTGTGTTGCATTCTGGGACATTTTAGTCTTCAGACTGGGGAAGAGCAATGACTCCATTTGTCTGCTGAAACAGAAATAATGACATTCACAGATTCAACGACATAGTGACTGAGTGTCTGCGGCCTTCGTGAATCCCTCATTGTGACCAATCAGACTCTGTCTGATGGTGAATTTCCCAGCATGCCTGTCAGCTAACAAAGACGACCCTGGAGTGTCCAGGCTCATGAGAAGGGCAGGCCAACATGTCAGTGCAGCAGGATGTGGCTGAGAAAGAAACGCTCTGTGTCTGTCCTCATGTCTGTCCTCATGTCCTGAGGCCGAGCCGCAGGATGGGGCTGATAGGCCACTGGGAAATGCCTGGAGGTTTGATCCCATGGCTGCCGCTTACAACACTGGCATTGTTCAACACGGTGAACATTTTCTGTGCCAGACCTCCCTCGTCTTCAGACATGCCTCTGTTTATACTCTCTGAACCATCTTTCTTGTTTCTTTTGTTGTCTTTTTTTTCTATCCGTGCTTCCCTTTGGTTGTGAAAGTTGTTGTTGGCTTGTGTAAATTTATGAAATCCTGTACTTAAACTTATATAGTCACTGGTTATGTGAACTATTTTTAAATGTACAAACATGAGACATTATTGTTCATATATTGTATATAAAGTCACGCCACTAAACGTTGGATAGTTTACTGACCTGGCTTCTAAACCACACCTGAATTTTTGGTCGATCTGTGGTCGATCCACCTGTGTTTGAAGTCACTGTTTATATATCACATTTAATTCAATTCAAAGACCACAAAAATGTGCAATGACGACAAAGGAACACAAAATAGCCACATGAATACACAAAAGACATGCAAAACAACACCAAAAACACAAAACTGCCTCAAAATGACTATGACGTCATGCAAAACTGGCACATAGCAGCCGCAGAGAGACACAAAACACCTGCAAAGAGAAGCGCGTGACTAACCTGGGTGTTTTGCTCACAATAGAGCTGCAGACAAAACAGATTTATTTTCTCCAATTCTAAATTTTGCAATCTTTGCTTTGGGAGGATGGACACTAGATCAGGAAGTTAGTTAATGCAGTTAACAAAAAATAGAAACTACAGCTGTGCACTGGCTCCATTACCCGATGCTTTATGTTTGGGCAACGTTTCAAACAAAGAGGACGATTAAACATATCTTTTTCTGTGTCACTGAAATATTTGCCTGTTCAATAGTCGTTTCTGTCGAAGGTCCTTTTAAACTCCAGAGTGCATGAATTTGAGGTTGTGGCATTTTTTTCAGAGTGGATGTGTTTGGTTTTTGGCGAAAAGTCTGATGAGGCCCCGGCAGAGGAGAGTTCTGGCTGTGGAGAGCCGTAATTTGTGGTCTTATAATAGCTCGGCTGAACTTCCCTCCTCTTCTGGGCCTCGGAAATACACAAACACACTTGAATGTATGTATGTACACCCCCTTTTGCTTTTTTTCTTGGTTTCACATTCAGTATTTCCTCTCTCTCACTCTCTTTCTCTCTCTCTCTCTCTCTTTTCATACACCACCCCCTTGCATTTTCCAGATGTGTTTCTAGTGGACTGTCTCAGGCCCCGGTCATTATTCCCTGCAGATAAAAACACTGATGGAAGATGTTTAGCTTCCTCTGTCTGAACCCTCTGACCTCTCAGACCCCCTAGTCTGACCTCTGACCAATTGCATGGCGGAAGGGGTGGGAGTATTTGTCCCTTACAGTGTGGTAAGGGATATTTAGACTGTACAGCTTTTAGGTTTAGGATAATGCTTCATTGTTGATCATGGAAACAACAGTCAACACAGAAGACCCTCTAGAGCTCCATTAAAAATCCCATAGGGAAGACTGTTTGATACTTTTAAGGAGGAATTGAACATTGCTCAACTTACTTAAGTCCTTCTTAAAGTGTAAGGTTTTTCTGTGTAACAGAATAATACTGGGAGTGTCATCTTTGATTATCGCATATTGTCCCTGTAGCACCTTGACTTCCCTCTGCTTTGCCCTGCTGTTTGACTGGCTGGCTGATTCAAAGTGTCGACAAACAGAAACCGGTGTTTGCGTTCACTCTTTTGGTTGTTGCTGAGCGTTCACAATCCGACATTGAACAATGACAAATAACACACACAAATAGACAAAAAAATCCCCATATCATCAGATCGCCTTTGAAACATAAGCAGGTTCTGCTGCAGATTCACTGTTTGGCAGGTATCCTGAGGTGAATAATCATTGTCAGGAAACAGATCGTTGGTCCAACAGTGTTTGGTGGAACTGGCCTCTGGCCTGAGGCATGAGACTAACTGAAGTTCTGCTGCAGACCTGCAAAACTGGGCTTTTGGTCTGGGTAGGAGATGATGTAGGTCATGTTTCTTCTCAAGTCACCGGAGTCATGCTCTGTTATGCTATTTTATGGACCTCCTGGAATTTGTGACTTATAAAGATAAATATCAATCAGGTCAGGGGTCAGAGAATTATTTTCCTGTTATTAAACCTTTGGGGAAATGATAAAAAAACAGAACTTGAAACTTTGAACAGTTGCTATTACAAGAAAGCCTGTCTGACTTTAGTTGCATCATTAGAATGAGTTTCTGTCTGCTGTATGACTGCATCCACTCCATGTTCTTGGTTGAAAAGAATCTTATATCTTAGACCATTTGGCGATCCATGACCTAGATTCCTATCCAAAAGTTAGTCGCTCAGGAATTCGATCGTTAGTACTGAAAAATCATCCATTCTCTGCTTAAGGTTAAAAACTTTATCCAGCTTGTGCCTATGTTGGCCAAAGTATAGAATAGGAAGAAAGAAAACTAGTTTGTGTTAGCAGAGTACTGAGCAACAATATTTGTATTGGCAGTAAAGACAAGGTCCAGCAGAGAAACCTGCTCTGTCAACACACAATTAACCAGAGTAGAATATAAAAGACAAAGGTACTATATATGTTTGATTTGTGTCTGGTTTACACAAAGCCCGTGTTTTAGAAGCAAATCTGAATGTGACAAATAAGGTAGAGATGTGCAATAAGGTTATTTCAGTGGGTTGCACATTTATTTTGAAGAAAATCTCCTTTGTTGAGTGTGTTGTTGTTAAGGGTGTCCTGGAATATGCCCTGGGAAGGGCTGGGTTTGAGTCCTGGGATGTCTCAGCTGCGTCCAATGTGATAGCATCGGACCTGCAGACTGTCTGCACGGTGGATCGCAGTCAAAACACAGCAGACAGAAGACAGAAGGTCATGTAGAAACCTGTCCAGGCATCTGGGGAAGACCAGAGAGTGTGTTTGTGGTTAAATGTGTGTGTTTTTGTCAAGCAGAGTCACTGTAGCAATCAGCAGAAACATAGTGGTACTGCTTTTATATTCCTCTGAATATGGAGTCTGGATGGGCTTGAAATCGCCCATTATTTTATTATGTGTTATAAACCAATTATTAATGAATCAGGAAAATAATGAAAACTTGGTAACGTAGTCCTCCACATTCTTCGGAGCACAGGCTGCGACATTAACATTTGCTCTTTTCCTGCCATTGGAAAAGTTGAGGAATTATGCAGTGTCAGACTGGATTCTCTAACAAGCTGATTTAGTTTTATTGAGGGAAATTAAAGAAACAACCGACTGCAGGAAATTCGCAGGGTAAATAAACTGCTACCGCTGGATATTTCCTCCGACCAGAGAGATTTAGGTTACGCCTGTGTCCCCTCACATCCTACGCAGTCCAGATCTGGGTGACAGCATGTAGACATCACAAATCAATCAAATGTTCACCACAGCTCCCCATCACTGTCTGACGAGTGACATGACACAGTATGTTACTCGTATGCGTGTGTTGTCTCTCGTGCCATAATGTCGTTTTTTTGTTGAGCTTTGTCCCTCATGCTGAGAACAATCACAAAGCTGGCAAACAATCAAACAACCTTTGTCTCTTTCATCTGTCGGCTCGCCGTCAGTGACTAAAGGCTTACTCAGTTTCTTTACCCAGAATCTTCAGTGTCTAACACCTGCCCAACACATCTGCTTTGATAGTTAATTGCTGCAGGAGATGTAATGGAGTCGAAGTAGTTGTAAAAGTTGTTTGGGGTTGTTTTTTTTGTGGAATTTGTCATCATGTTTCGGTGCCTGTTGTTCATCCAAGATGAGATGGTGCCACCGAGCCACAGTGAGATTTTCATAGAACAGACGAACTTTGCAGACGAACAGCAAACAAAGTGATGAAGACATGTGTTTTACCTTAAATGGCCTTTTGTTTATATATGATGGGAACGGTATGGAACACATACTGTATGTCCAGACTTGATCAGTGCTTTGGCCTGGCATGAAACTTTGCGAACTTGACGCGGTTCCACGTGCTCGTCAGTTAGTCAGGGAAACCTGTAAAACACGTTGACTAATCTCTCCTCTGTGTCTTACAGGAAGTTATGTTTGTCAGAGGAAGTCAGGGTGAAAGGAAGTGCCTAGGGCGAAGTCGTGGTGGAGAGAAAGGTGTCTGCTAACCTCTGATCTAGCCACAGCCCAGGGCCAAACAGGGCTAAAAACAGGGCTTGGATGAGCACAAGCGACAGGCATTGTTATTTAAAGAAGTTCAGGACATCATGTGCCCAGAGATGGTATTTGGTGGTATAATCTCAGCTGTATTTCTGTAGAGGGCACACAGGAAAGCAGACAATAAAATTGCTTTAGAATCTGAATTTGAGCAAAAAAAAGTTCTGAAAAGGGAATATTTAGGTTTCACTTCTGCTTGCAAAGAGTCTGCGGGATTTCTCTTCAATCAAACACGACAACATCTGATTTTAATCCTCACCACAGCAGCTCATTAATAAAACAAACCACTGGGGTGAAAACCCGCAGACTCGAGCACAGCTGGGGCACATGGTTTCCTGTCCCTCATGAGTACACTCAGATAATTTGGCTGATTTTCTAACTTTCTTCAGTGAAGTTGAGCTGGTTGAAGAGGAAAGGTGCATTTTGGCTCTGTAAAAATATAACTTTATGGGTCAGAGCTTGTTAGAGGTCTGGTGTTATTATCCAGAACCCTTTTTTTTTCAGCGAGTCGGGTGGTTCAGTCGTTTCCAGAGTCAGGATGCAGTTACTGAACTGTCATGATCTCATTTTCCTCAGAGGAACAAGCTGCTTCCTGACTTCACCTCCCCTTTATTGACCCAAATGTGTCACTTGAAATTAGTATCTCCTCTCATTAGATAATTGGTGGGTTGTTGATGGATGTTCCTTACAGGACAACAAGCTCCAGCCAAGCATTTAGACTCTTTTCAGAGATGCCATCCAGCAATGATGATAATTCACAAACTAGACAGGAGCTTGGTATTGATCTGGGTAAAGCTGGTACATATATCCTTTGTGTTGTTGATGTCAGAGTATCTCTTTATTACCTCAAAAGTTCTTGATTAAAATTACAGGCTCTTTGATCTGCTGAGATTAAACTCTGTGGGCCTCATATTGGCCAAGAAACTGCCTTTTCGGGCAATATTGACGAATTGCCTTTATTTCGCTGCTCCATCTTTTTGCATTTTTCCGATTGCTGTGTTTCACAAAATGTCCTCATGTAAGCGTTTTCGCATACATCACCTTTTATAGCAGAGTCAGGCTAATTACCGGTTACATTTCTGTGCTATTCAACTCGGCGCCACATGACTTTAAAATCGGTATTCGCAGTAGTAATTGAAATGCAGTATATTTCACTAAGAACAAAGGAGGGCCATTTGAATACGAAAAAGACAACAATAAAAGTAAATTAGTAGATACCCTTGAGTCAAGGCGACAGAAGCCCGAGGAACAGAAACAAATCAGCCACGCTGACATTTACTGTAGACTGTAACTGGTCATTTAAAAGCTTTTGCTCTGAGTGAATATGTGAATATAATGTTCCTCCACCTCTTGGAGTCTTTCAATACACAACCACCAGCTGTTGTCACTAAATGTAACTGGAACTGGATAACATAGAATCAAATTAGGCTAAAGGTTTTCAACATAGGAGTCGAGAGCCAACAGGGGTCTAAAGATAAATGTGGGGGATCAAAACACGATTAAAGAGATATGCTACATCAAAGTATGTTTATTTCATCTGACCTCTCTCTTGTTTTTGGAGTTTTCCTGTTGAATATTGGATAATTTTACCACTCGGGCCTCCACAATAAAGGGAAAAATCCTTCTTTGCGTAAACACAGGACACACACACACACACACACACACACACACATATGTTACGAGAGGTCACAAGTGCAGATTCTTTGATTTAAACGGATAACAAGCTGAAACGTTTGGGAATCACTGACTTAAAGCTTGTGTACACTGGTTTTTAGCTTCTATGATTCAGTCCAGTTATTTTGAAAGGCTGTGTAGTGGCTCAAGTTTGACTCACTGAATAAATACCAATATACTTCAAGCGAAAAAAACAAATGATACCACTGCAGTTGTACTATGAAACCTTTGGCTACCACAGATATCTTAAACATCTATTTACTTTACTAAATAGTTGCAGATGAACTTTCTGTCAGTTGACATATTGCTGCTGTTTTAAATGCTATGTATTCAGTGAGTGTGGTGATATCATCATCACTTTTTCATCCTTAGGATGAAACAGTTCAAACTTTGCTTTCTTTCTGCAGACTGGTCATATTTACAGATTATTCTCTGGTCTCTGCCCGCTGTAAACACTGCAAATAATTCGTTATGATATGTAAGAACATTACTCAGGAAGCACAGGTTGGTATGGCAGCTGGTGAATCAGGCTTTTACTCCTCAAAGTCTTGAATCCTCCTCACTCACACTAAGAAGGCAACGGGCAGCTGTCGCCACCTGTTTTTCCGCTTTGTGTTTGGACTCATCTGGTCTCGGTCTCTCCACAGCCGTAAATCCTACCACGCCATGTGCAGAAATCAATGGCCGCTGATCTTTTGACGTTGGACTTTTTTATGCTTTAACCTTGCCGTCGCATCAGTTGCTGTGTCCACCTGTTGCCTCCGCTCTGCTGCACTCTCCCAGTGTTTAATCGCACCTCTGTCATAAGTGAATCCTTAGAGATTTATTAGCGATGGCCGTTAGGGGGTCAATCGGGTGTTCCCTCTGAACAGTCGGGGGAAACGTGTCAGATATCGAGAGTCTTGTCGGGGCTGCTGTTGAGGTTTGGGACTCCCCCTGCACACGCGGCACGTCTGGAACTGTAGCGTCGCTGTTGTTATAATGACAGGGAAGTGAGTTTGGTTAGGCCTTTATGGTGGAAAATTACTGGCAGCCTCCCTGCCCCGCCTCTCTCCTTATGAATGAGAGTTTACATAGGCAGTGAGGCAACTATGTGTGGGTCATTAAGGAGCCAAGAAGCTGCCAAAAGACAGTTTGGTGCAGCAGGAACCTGAGCTGCTATTCAACACAACATGATACCTCCAGTGACAACTTATCTTAAGTAATAAATTCAAGTCCCGCAGATTAAAACTCATCAGCAATTTAAATATTTATTACCATTTGACATGTGTAAACAGTAGTGTGTTGTTTGTTTTTGCAGGAACTTGACTCTCCGTATCATTTTGCCTGGGACAGTGCATTCATGATTACTGATTCAACTGTGCTTGAGTTCAACTAAAAACTGACGCAGATGAAATACTTGTGTTTTATCGTCTTCTCCTCTGTCATCAGCTTATTGTCTGTGATTTGATCCAGTGGGTTTTCATGTGGGAATACTGAGGAGTCAGCAGGAGACCGTGTCTGTGCTTCATTCACCCAAAGATTTTTCAAATGTGCCGTTATGTACATTTTAAGCTCAAGTGTTTCCAGATGCTGCGATGTGTGTGCATCGAACAAAGTTCTCAACACTCTATATGCTGCAATAAACACATGAGAAACAAGTTAAAATCACTGAAACTCATCAGCTCTTTCATTTCCCACTTATCATTTCGCATCTGCCACCATAGTGGTCACATTAGGTTTTCAGCACAGCACAGCAACACGAAAATTGACCTGCCGCAAGGCAGACAACACAGATGAACATGATGAGGAACACTAATGTAATCAGCAGTTTACATCTCCCTCCATCCTTTATCATCTCGCCTCAGTGTTTTTCATTTGTTTATTTATCTTCTCTTTTCTTGGGAGAGACATGAAGCTAAAGCCTGAAAAAAAGCCTGTCGGAACAGATCGCTGCAAATCCCCCTCCCCCTCCATCCTTCCCAGCTGTCCCTGCGGTTGTTTCTGGGAATATATTTAATCTCTGAAATCAAAGTTGTGTAATTGATAGGGATGTGTGCCGCAAAGGAAGGCAAGATGGTTTAAAGTGAAAAGGCCTGTTTGGCCAAGGTTGTGTTGCTATCTGGACATTTTCTTTTCCTTTCTTGTCCGTTTTCTATGTGTGTTTGTTGGTTTTGTTATGTTTTGCCTCAGTGCCTCCATTGATCACTGTGATCAGAGAAATATAAGAGTTATTAACCCTCAGAGTGAAAAAGGAGTGTAAAGAGTGTAAGGGGACATAGCGAAATAAGCCCAGCTTTGCGTTTATCTGAATAAACACAAAGGGAGATGTCATGTGAAATCTCCACAGTGACATTTGGTAGTACTTATACTTCAACTCAGCAGTTTTACTATCAAGTTAGTCTGTTTTCACTTCCTGGGTTTTGCTTTTTGTTTTCAAACAAAAAGCAAAACCCATGCTCCTCTATGACTAGATGTTTTCACAGTTTCTCATTAACATAACTGATGATGTTCAGCACTTGAACCTCTCCTCATGTCAGCTGACATTTTTAAGCTGCGCTGTCATTGGTTTATATAAATCTGCCTGGGGCTGAGCTCTCTGCAGAGCCACATTGTCAGTGATTTCGACTGGGTCTCACAGTCTATAAGAACGGCCGTACTCACTTGGGTGTGGCAAAAAGAAACATATTACTTGATGACCTATTGCGACCCCCAAACCTGACACACATACACATATTTTACATAAACTACAATAGAAACCGCATAAACTACCTGAGAGGAAAAAAACAACGAAAACCTAAAGGTTTGCGAAAATGAAGCCGCGCCCCCACTGCAATGGCACTGTCAAACCCCCCTACCCCCCACCCCACCCCCCACGGGGCGGGCCTCCAACCTATTGGATTCCTCTTTTATGCGTATATCATTCATTAATGCATTTCCTGCCACTCATCTGAATCCACATCGTGTTATTTAAATTCTTTACAGTATATCACTCAGAATCAGTGCTACGCGAGAGAAGTACTGAAACTGTGATGTAGCTGAAGACCATATTTTATTGTCATACTTGGTTGGTGTGGTAACACAAATTAAATTTGATTCTAATTTGAAACCAATTTAAAACATGAGGCTCAGCAAGTATAGTGATAAAATAAGGAAAACAGTGGTGGACCAATCAATAGTGGAACTACTGGTCAGTTACAGTCCTGCTTATGTCATTACACTCGACAGGATGATTTCGCCTCCTGATTGTTTGCAGCGTTGCTTCTCCTGTTTACATACTTAAATCCTGCAGATGAAAGAGGAGCCGGCGCCTCTTCCCAGCTGGTTCAGACATGTCGACAAACTGGCCGTCTTCGCCATTGGGCCTAAACACCAAAACAATGGCTGGGTTGTGTAATCACTTCACACACTGGAGAGGGCTGCTTTAACCCTCTATTGGGCCTGCCAGATACAAAGCATGGCTCAAGATGTTTTGGCATGTGGCAAAAATTTACTGTACCGTGGCCTGCACAGACAAGTAAGCTGGAGTGCACGTGCACACAAATATCTTGTAAATGAATTAAATTTGTGAATAATCATCTTGAGTAGTAGAGTAATGGGGCTCTCTTTACAGGAGTTTTGCCAAAATATTCCCAGTTTCATAGGAATCTTTCTACTTTTTAAGTCCCCTGTTTCATTTGGGGGTCAAAGGTCAGAGACTGGATCTGATGGAGATTTAATGTCTCGCTTAAGGACATTTGATTTGGTTCAAATGAGCAGAAAATCTGTATTTTGAGGCTGAAGCAGAGATAGCAAACCCACTGCAGGTGGATAGTTTTTGCAGCAGATGAGGACAAACCTGGATTCAATCATGAATTACTCAAAGTGACCTTAACTTACCAACAATAAACCCTGTACAGTGCAGCTGTGTACATGCACACAAGCTGCAGGGCAATTACGCACACATAAACCAGTCGCCCCCTCCAACTGTTTAAAGGTAGCTTATCATGTGTTTCCTGTTGGGCTTCATGTAGCAGCAGCTGACAGAGCTCTTGAAGTAATCAGCGTCCATGTGTGCGGCAGTCCAGTGCCAACATATTTTTCATGTGTCATGTATTTTTAAGAGCCTGTTGGAATAGACAAATAAAAACCTGTCGCCCTTCCACTGCGGCATTGGAAGGAGAGGTGGGAGAAAAGTAACGTAACATTCTCATTTTATACAGATTTTGGCTTTAGAGTATTGTAACGGACTGTGATATGACACTGTTACTGCTGGGATTGTGTTAAGTGCAGATAAATTAGATGGGATTAGAGCACTGAAGTTCTGAGTTACGGGATGTCAGTGAAGGTAGCGTTATTGGGAAAAGGAGTTGTCAGAGCCTGTGAAACCTGTCAATCACAGGAGCTGCCTATGATTTATGGGAGTGTGTGACATAGGCATGGGGATTGGAGAGGGCCCAGGAGGGTGGGTTGTTGTTGTTGTTGTTCCGGTTTGGAGAACAGAGCTCCAGGGAGCCACTGCTAAAAGCGCTCTGAAGTAACAGCATGGTTATGTTCAAGTGAGAAATAAAACATCAGCTAAAGATGATCAAATCTCCAGTCGTCAAGCAGACATAACCAAATGGCTTTTCTCAGGTGTTTAGTTTATTATGATGTAATGAGGTGTGGTTTATCCTGAAAAATGAGTGTGATCAAAAATAATCAAATAGCTGCAGATTAATTTTCTGTTGCGGCTACTAACTGATGAAATTAAAAACGCAGTGCTGTCCCTGATCGTATTTCTGAAGTGGCTCAAATACTCAAATGGGATCACCAGAGCACAGGGGGAGAAGATGAAAGTAAAAAAAAAGGAGAAGAAGAAAAAAGTGCACGTTAAGCTGAAGGAAAACAGGGCCAGAGGGGGAATTCGCATGAATGAAAGCAGGAGTGAAAGCAGCAGAAACAGCTGAGAGACAAACTGCAGGGAGGGAAGACAGGAGAAGGGAGGAGTTGTCCTGAATCTCCTCTTGCTGCTGTCGCTGCAGCACTGATCACCTGCCAGTCAAACAGTGTGGGTGGGACTTCTCACTTTGGTTATAATCCATATTGTTCTTATTATACCGAACCCTTATGACAGCATTGACAGCGTCATGTCTTTTTATTCAATTTTAATTTTTTTCTCATTTTTCATTTTTTTAGTTTTTGTTGAAAGGTAAATTTTAATTTGGACCGTGATGCATTTCAGCCACAAACTCACATCTGCTCCGTCTGCATTTAATCGACATTGAAACAGAGACATTTTAAAATAGGAAATATACCACAGGCAGTGGAGGGTGGCATCGTGTAATCTCAAAGGCTTCTTTCCATTGTGGTTGCATGACGTACAGTAGCGCTCGTGACGGCAGTTTGGCCAAATGCGTGCAATTACAGGCACAACCTTGGTGATCTCGCCGATAGAAAACAAGCTTCCCTGCTACGTTCCCATGCCATCCCGTTACAAAATGTTGGCCCTTTTCCCTTCGACCACCAGGGTTTACTGAGAACAGGCACAGAGTCACGCTCAGCTTAAGATTTCCTCTGACTAATTTTGCAATGATGCCGTCCACAGGCTCTACCACCTCATTCAGGGACGAGGATATATATGTTTGAAAACATTTCATTCCAAAAACACTATAGATCTATTTAGGAAAAGACAGTCAATTCCCAATGTCTGTTGTTCAGCTATAATTAAAGAAAACATCTCATTCATGTCATCGGAGTGATTCTGCTTGGAGAGAAGAGCCTCTGGGTTTTTCGATTTTACTTTGATCTCTGCAGTAACTTTGGCAGAAAAGGTGTCTTTTCTATTTAGATGGTGGTTAGGAATTAAATCCAGGGATCAAAGACTTCAGTTTCCCCTATAGATATACATGTATCACATAAATCAAATTCTACAACTAGACGTGTTCACTCTTATACACTGTCTACGCTGGAAACATGATAACCATTGTGTTGAGGAAGGATGATGGCTTGAAAATGACAGATTAAGTATATGAATGTATTTCACAAACATCTGCTAAAACTTGCATGTTAGATTTCTCTTGTACAGTTTCAGTTAGAATCTTATAAGTTATTCAGGCCCAAACAAAGGAGAAGGCTCCTCCAGTCTCTTGTCAGAGTGTTTACGTGCACCTAAGTACCCAGTTTTCTTCAGTGTCCTGTAAATGAGGCACTCTGTTTATGTAATCGAGGTAGAAGATTATAGACTGCGGGATCTCTCCTGGAGAGAGCTGATCTCTGTGTAAGCACGTTGCCAGATTTCTGATGTTTTTATAGTTTTTATAGTCATAAAGACCTGGACAGGGGGAGCTGTCATTGTTTCCGCAGA
Organism: Trinectes maculatus; assembly: GCA_016785345.1. NCBI lineage: Eukaryota > Metazoa > Chordata > Actinopteri > Pleuronectiformes > Achiridae > Trinectes > Trinectes maculatus. Next base: position 465,158 of record JAFBJQ010002205.1, read on the forward strand.
GATGCAGGATAAAAGGAAATCTAATTACATTTAAAGTTTAACTAAAACTAAAATATACTCTTTTTCATTTTTTCCCCAAAAAGATTGGATACATTTGCATAACCGGAGTTCTCTTGGTAACTTTAGTTCCGTATGGGCACAAGCCAGATGTGGAGTCTGTGCTCAAGGTTTGGAGATTTGAGGTTAAACATGGATGTTTGATGACATTAAAGATGCTTCATTGTTCACTGTTTGACACCTCCTCTCCTCTCTCTTTCATGTCTGATGTCCCTTCCTCTGCACACCCCGACAGCAGGTAAGACTTTTTGTGTTGTCAGTATCCTATCAACATTTGGTGCCTTCCTCACTGGCAGATTGTGAGGGTTGCTGTATTTGAGCCTCTGCAGTACTTTTGTGGTACATTTTAGCAATTACACCATTCAACAACACTGAGAGTTGTAGCATCAGCAGCACAGTAAGTCACTATAACTCTGGCTTCACTGACATTCCTGCAGACGTGCTGGAACAAACCCATCCAGCCTGTTTGTCTGCATTCACCTCTGTTACACTGAGACATTGTGAGAGTGTCCTCACATGTACTGCAGCTCCCTGCCTGTGTACCTGAGGCTTTCGCACCGAGACAGTGTCTGCAACGACACACAAAAGGAATCATATCTGCAGCTTTATAATTTCTTTTAGGAGCAACATTCGGTGTCTTGTTTTGGTCACTGTAAGAAATTGAGCATTAAATCGAAGCTCACTCTATCGTCATTGTGAGATATTGTAAGAAGGACCTGTCTTTGGGATATTAGTCCACAATAAAAGACAACAATCTAAAGGAGGAAACCTGGAATGATTTACTCATTCGATGTAACAATAACATTTAAGGGGGGAGGGGCTTAAAGGAATTTTTACTGCAAGTAGAAGATGGATGAAGTAAAGAGTTGGTATGAGAAAAAGTCATCTTAACCAGGAGTTTGCTTCAGTTCTTTTGCTGGACGTGAACATGTTTAGAAATTGTTGAAAATCTACAGTGATTAAGCAGGATAACTGGAGCTTTATACAGCAACATTCTGTCCTCAGGCCACAGACATAACACATGCTTGACTGATGCTTCATTTAAGAAAAGTGAGTGTTGTAAGCCATAAAAAGGCCTTATGAGTCAACACTGGAAACTCTCAGAAGCGGTTATTTTATCGAATACATTACTAATAATTGCAAAGAAAGTGTGTCTAATTTATAATAGATCAATATCATCTCTCTCTCTCTCTCTCTCTCTCTCTCTCTCACACTGTGTGTGTGTGTGTGTGTGTGTATATGTATATATATTAGATAGCCATGTTATTCACAGCTGTGCAGATGTGCCGTCTGGATTTGATTGTGTGGGAGGCTGCAGGGAGCATACACCAGACGCACAACACTGATCTTTAATCACTCGGGTGTTGCTTTCTGCTGTTTGCCGGTCGACTCCCCTGCTCAGACAACCAGCTGAAGGATTTCACTTCACGCTCCAGTGTTTTTTTTGTGTCTGGAAACGTCCCGGAGATCTCTACTGCTAAATCCTTCTTTCTTACTTACTTATTCACTCTGCTTTGGGCCGTTTGGCTTTTCAGTGCCATAAATGCACTAAAATCATCTCTGCCTTTATTTACACATTTCACACTGACTCATGAAATCTGTCCATTAATCCATGATCGGCGAGTTGATTGTCGAAAATGTGAACAGTTTTTGGAGCCACCCACCTCAGATTCTTGCAGGTTTCTGCCTCTAGCAAAGATGAAAGAGGAAGCAGTGAAGTTTTATTAAGTTTTGTTATTTCAGTCAGGCATTTCAGATTGATTAAGCAGGAACTGTGAAAGGGAAACGGGTTTTAAAATCCACTCAACGGCTGTAAAAACAACCTCTTTATGACTACGATGAAGAGCGAGAGATTATAAGACCATGATATGAGAAGAGGTTGTGACACGCAGAAATGTGAAATGCATGGCAGGTGTGTGTTTGCTTGTACAATTGTTGTTAATTTTTGCCTTCAAAAGGCTGTAGGCTAGTATTTAACCTTCATCTCCTCAGCATCAATGGAAATAATAACCCACGTCTAGAATTTACATACAGTGTCTGTGTCTGGGCGTGCATGTGACTATGCTTCACCACAGTGGCAGACAAGTGCTACCACTTCCGCCTTGTGGCACCCACAACACGTGGCATCACCTATGAAAAGAAACTGGCTGGCTGTATGGTTTTGAAGGCGAGGGCTGCACTCTCAATGAAACTTGGCTCTTATTACTTGATGAGTGATTGCATTTTTTGCAGAAATGTGGGTCCAGGGACTGAGATGTAGATACGACGCACAAATATAAGTTTGGCGAGACACTGCTTGAAAGAAATTTCTACCTCTCTTGCATTAATTATACAGCAAACTTCAGTTATTTGACTTGTATGTGTAAAGCATAATATTAAATATTGTATTTTTGCTGAGAAATCTCAATTAAATTGTCATTCAAACTCATTGCACAAAATTTGAAATAAAAAGCTAATTAAAATCGGTTGTCACAAAAGTTTTCAGAACTTTTGATGGAAACATGTTAGATCAGAACTCTGATAAATTACTGCCTCATAACTCCGTAGTCCACCTTAAAGATTCCTGATTGATATTTAGTGGTGAAAGCTAAGGGGAAGCTAAATCAGGGCGTCACTGATGTCATTCAACAGAAGTTCCACAGAGTTTCTTCACCCATCGCCGATCTGAGGCAGGAAGCCGCTGAGGTCGTATGGGTTTTCCTCTGATTCACTCGTTTTTCAAGTGACGCAATAGTTCAGAACAGGCATCAAAGATGCTGGGAAGACCTTCAACACAGATGCACGCTTATTTGATGTATAACTTAATCTGCCTCATTTGGCATTTGAAGTGTATTTTCCATCCTGAGGTAACTGGCTTTATATGATTCGTTCAGCAATTTCGATACATTTCTTGTTTCTTTATTTCTGTTGTTAAACTGTTACATGTTGCATTAGTCTCTTTACTTGGTTGTGTTATTTTAGAGTTTACATGATTAGTGAGAAAAGTCCTTGATTAAAAATGTATTTTGATGGAGAAAGACAGTAAGAAATGAGTGGGGAAAAAGAGCGATTAAGATGAAGGCAGAGAAATAAATGACTGACAGAAAAAAGAGTGAATGTTTGGCAGAGGAAACCTATCACTCAAACATAATCACACACACAGAGACACACACACACACACACACACATACACACTCAGGAAAGCAGAGTATATCCAACCAACTCTTCTGCAAACAGATAGTGTTTCTACAGCGTTCACACTCACATACATGCACATGCACCACTGTCGGGAGCAGAGCGCATCAATAATCTTATTGGCTGTACATTCTCTTATATGGCATTTTGTGCACATCTTGTCTTCAGTGTGCACATGAATCACTTCATGTGTGCACAAACCCAAACATGCATTTATTTGCACTTGTATGTCTGTATGTGTATTTTGCCAACGTGTGTATTCACCATGTGCCCCAGCAGGCATGTGTTTGGTTGGTTATGTATGCACATGTCTATTTAGAGGTATTAATGTTTGAGTATGTTTGTGTATATATTACACCCAGTCACAGACACAGGGGAATAATCAGTTATAATGACTGTATATGAAATTGCAGGACACAACAATACATTAACAGTGAACACAGAAGCCAAAACATCTTGATTGCCCCCTGGTGGCTGGCTGCGCTAAAACCCCACCCCCTCAAAGTTGCAACATTATAATTTCAGCAGTTTTGTGCCGTGATGATGTAAATTATAAGTGCTAGCTTTGATTGGCTAATTGGTAGTCACTGTCATTTAATTCACCACAAAAAACACCACAAACCTCAGTAATAGTACTATTTCATCTGTAGGTAGCAACTCAGAGATTGTCGCTGTGTATGTGAGTATTTTGAAACAGTTAACCACTGACTTATACATCTGCTGAGTCAGACTAATACACCTCCAAGTCTGGTCAGGAATGTTGGTTCAGTTCTAATCTTTCATTCGGTTCTCAAGTTTTGACCGTAGTGAGACCTCCTTGCTTTCTTACTGCAGGTTTGATCAAAACATCTTTGAACAGCCTAACACCCCCCACCCCCACCTCAGCCTGCAACCCCCCCGCCTGCTCCTTCCCTTTCTCTCTCTCTCTCCTGTCTAAATAAACTCTTGACACGCAACTCCACTGGCTGCCTGCCGAGATTGTCTGCCGCTGAGAGCGCCTGTCAGTCAGCGCTCAGGGTTACAAGCAGACAGAACACTGGGCTCATGGTCTGCCAAATACTGAATGGTTGACTGATGGACTGGCTGACTGGTACACTGAGTGACCATATTATTTACTGACTGACGCAACACATTGTTGACTTTCTTCATCAATGACTGACTAGACTCACAGAATTTTCAGGGCGATGCTTTAAAAACACTTCTCAGACGTGGAAATGTGCATGCCATGTGAAGAAGAAAACTTACATACGAAAGCAACACATGCAAGTGAGATATAATTAACCCCATTAAGCTGCTGATACTACTTATTACTGACTTATCAAAACAATTAATAATAACAATAATGATCAGTGCTTAAACTGTTGAAACTTTACATGCATATATTCCGCCTCTACATTCAGTTTCCACAATGGCAATAAATAAAAGATAGCTAATGAGGATTTAGTGGATTAATGTTACAGCTGCCAATGGCAATAATAACATTCTCAGAGCCTGTTCCAGTAAGTCTTAAAGTTGTCACCATGTTTTTGGATCAAGACAAATTGCTGTAGAGAGAAATAAATTACTGGAAGTTAAGTGAGAGGCTGGAATGTTCCCTGCCACAAATTTTGGGTATGAGCTTATTATTATCTCTGGCAAATTCGTAGCCGTTTTTACAGTATTTATTCATCTGTGTTGCTGCAGTCCTGCAGAGATTTAGTGTTTTCTGAGTCTGTTTTGGTGCACGGAGGTTGAAGTGGAGTTAAGACAGAGAACATTTGGAAAGACTGTTAAGATAAAACCTGGCAGTGATAACTCCTTACTGTAAAATCATACATTTTTAAACCAAGTTTGGTGCAGATGGCCACTTGTTTATATGAAGATAACCTTTACTCCTACTTCCACTCTGTGTGTGTGTGTGTGTGTGTGTGTGTGTGTGTGTGTGTGTGCGTGTGTGTGTGTGTGCGTGTGTGTGTGTGTGTGTGTGTTGGGGGGGTTGGTTTCCTGTCCTCAATGGGTCCATGGCACGACAGCGATAAGAGTACCGGAGCTACATTATGGTTCTCAACCTCCATTACAGATTGCTGGCTGCTGCTCCACAGCCCCACCCCCTTCCTCCTTCTCTCTCACTATACCTCTCTCTTGTTTTATCGCTATCCTTGTCCTCCTCTTTCTCCCACTAGATCCTCTGTTTTCTTTTGTACCCCTTTTGTTCCTGCAACATCTCCCTCACCTCCTGTCTGTGTTCATCTTCATCCTCCTGCCCCCTTCTGTCAGCTCTCACCTCCTGACATTTTTCATGTATCTCCCACCGCTCTTCTCTGAGGTCACCCCTCCCCGCGCCTGCCTCACCCCTGCCTCCCCCCTCATCAGAATCTACTGTATTATGATATTTAGCAGTTCCAAATTGGAGAACATGTAATCATGCAAACCATTCTAAAGCCAGTAAAGGCATATCAGAGGCAGTCTGGGTCATTGTGTGTGTGTGTGTGTGTGTGTGTGTGTGTGAGTGTGTACTCATTCTCACAATAATCACACTGAATGTTTTCCCTCTCTCTCTCCTTGTCTTTTCCTCCGGCCTCCTTCCTCTCCTTTCTCAGCTCAGGATGCTGGGGGTTGAAAGTTCGCACGCAAGGCTGAGTGTGTGTGTGTGTGTGCGTGTGTGTGTGTGTGTGTAAGCAACTGCAAATTAGCCGTATTTCCATCAGTTGTTAAGAAACTACCTGACTGAATACCAGCTCTTTCTTTCTCTCTCTCTCTCTCTCTCTCTCTCTCTTTCTCTCTGTCTCTCTCTCTCTGTGACCACAGAAATATTCGGTATTTTGTTGTATTTCCATAACCTCTGATCAGTTGGTAGGAGTACAAACTTTGTACTCATGATTTTGTTTCCACAAAAAGCCATGGCATTTTGTTGTCAGCTCCTTGGTTCACTCCCTTGCTCAGGGGCACAGAGATGTTATCTTTATAGAGTTTTAAAATAGAAGCTGAATGAACAGAAACCCACCTATGATGTTGTAGTAACTGTTGACAGTCTTGATCTTCATGTGAAAAGCGCTTTAAGTTGCAGTAGATTGATTTAGGAATCAGGTGTGTAGTCATGGATTTACTGTTTGTCAGTCATTTATCGACTGATTGGTTCATCTTGCACGGATGTATGTTCATGTATTTCTTAAACGTGTACCAGATGACTTTGTCCATTTTACAGAAATTGAATGATGAATGTAAAACAATGGTGCTCTGCAGATGAACCTGTCAACTTTCTCTCCATTTGCTGAGTGATTGGTACGATCTGTGTGTGTGTGCATGTGTGTGGTGTGTGTGCTGTGTGTGTTTGAGGGTCGTGTGCAGTATCACCTGAGAGCGACCTGCTGTTTAGACACAGGAATGTAAACGCTGAGACATCTCCTCCAGACTCAGCCTTATCGCAGCATGCGAAGGGTCAGAGGTCAGTGTTGGTGTAGGAAGAATAGGTTAAAGGCTGGAGATGTGTGCGTGTGTGTGTTTGAATTTTGTGTGGCCTTGTGTTTTCAAGGCTTGACATTTTTGAGAATGTTGTATGTTGTGTCTTTTCTGTGTAGAAAAGGCTGTGTGTGTGCGTGCCTGTGTGTTAATGTGTCTGTCAGTTTGTAAGATATTGTGCACTGTGATTGTACATTGTACATTTGGACTTTTCTGGATTTGAGCATTGTGCCATTAAATAAAATGGACATTTTCACATTATTTTGGACCGGTGTCATCATAGTTCCTGGCAAAACATGACTTATAGAGAATGGAGCTGGACACCTTTTACCTTTCACCCTCCTTTCATCATCTGACAGTGAAATAGTGTCTGCTCACCAACCTGATAAATTAATTTAGTCACTTTCATTCTTCTCGCATTATTATTTTCTCAAGGACTTCATTCTTTTTGAATTTAGCATCTGTGACAGACTTGATTCTTGGCTGGTTGACAGATTTTCCTCCTGGTTAATTTTTGCAGAAAAGACTTGTTTTCACTCAGCATTCATTTTTTGCATTTCCTCTGTAGCAGCAGAACATCCTCCACCAACCCTCTCCAACTCACGCAGCTTCAACTGGGCTGACAGATTAGTATTGATCTTTATAGACACAAAATTACTCGCTTCCATAGCAACAAAATTAACCTGTAATGCAAAACTCTTTGAATGTAGCGATCTTGGTACTATCTCCATGTGAACAGAAAATATTTTAGCATGAATGAACTTGTAATTGGCTGGTCCTAAACTAGAAGACAACACCCATTTTTTTAACAAAAAAAAAACGTACAATAGAGCTATTATGGGGTCCACTTTTTCAAGAGCGTGTTCTAAGCGTATTGTTTTTTGTTCATTAATCCTTCAACTCGAAAAGCCAGTTTGAGGATTAAGATTTTACTGTAATTAGGTTATAATTTGATCGTGGTTTGAATTAGACAAATATGTGTGTTGGTCATTGTTAGGTGTAGTGGGTGTGAAATTCATAGTATGTCCACTAAGGGATGCTGGACTTTTGTGTGTGTATGTATGTGTGCGTTTGTGTGTATATATGTACATAAGTGTGTGTGTGTGTGTGTGTGTGTGTGTGTGTGTGTGTGTGTGATGGATTATCCCAGGCAACAACTGAGAGCATGTCAATCAGCCTCAGGCCTGCAGCACTGGAAGTTACTACACAGCCCACAGGTATTGATATGAATCTTAACCCTGCAGTCTGACACTTGTTACTCCAGACCTGCGGCAGATGTGGACGGGAAACACTGCATTTGCTCTCTGTACATTCACACCTACTGTATGTACTGTACAGCCCACTAATGTGCAAGCAAAAGCTCAGGAATAACCTCAAGGAATTTCTTCAAGTACTCTTCTGGACTCAGGGATCATTTTATTATAATTTGGTGATCAAAGTTCAAGACCCCTGGGGCTTCACAGATGACTAATAGGATTAAATGATGACGTGAAAAAAGATGAAGTCCAAAAGGTCAAAGGCCAAAGTGGTTTGTTCTCTGTGTGTATGCCAAAATGAACAAAATGACATTGATCAAAGGGACACTGCGGAATAACAGGAAGGTACATTCATCAGACCGCGGATGAAGCATGTAAAAAAGACAGAGATGATTTGAAGCCAGGGACCAAATGGAGAAACACTCAGGGGGAACATAGAATCCGAAACCCTTCTCAATTTCCAAACCAGACAAGGCCTTTTTTGTGCATTTGGCAAACTCCTCTTGCCATTCATGTCCAAACCTGCTCCAAGAGGATCACAGGTAGGGAGAACGAGCATTACTGAAAGTGAAAGGGAGAAAAAGAGAGAGAGAGAGTGTCGGTGATGCTGATCTTATGTCACACCCCACCCCCCTCTGCCTCTTCCTCCATCCTGCGGTCCAAAGCGTTGTAGAACAATGACTCCATTCAGCTCTTGGGTTTCAAAGTCGAGAGAAACCACAAAGTGCTTCATAGCGGGTGTTGGTAGATGGAGGGATTGGGGGTGTTCTCAAATATGATAGAAAAAGAGAGAGCTGGGATGGTATGGGGGTGGGAGAGGGACGATGGGTTGTACCAGCTTAAAATGAGCAAGAATGTAGCTTTGATTACGGGTTCACCAAGTGCATTTCTTCTATATCTCAAATTTCCAAAGCTCCAAAAAAGGTATTTTCACAAAGATTATGGTCAGTCTTTTTTATTATTTTCACATTCAGTCTACTAGTCAGTTGTTTTAAGAGCAAGCAGACACTTTACGACATTAAAGTCATACTGTCTGTAGAAGCAATAGTGCAGAGCATGTTTAGCTGCTTTACAATCCCATAAAGTTACAGTCAAGCCACTGAACCACTATTTCAGTTCACTACAAATTCTCAAGAGCACCATGGTTTGTTGGGAACCATATCTGATTAGTATATATAATGAAGCTTGAGCACCCCAGGGCTCCTCTTCTGTACAGTAAAGCCACAGGAGAGGAAGAGGTGGAGAGGTTGTGGTGGTTTTGGAGGTTTCTTCTGTTTTTTATATGCTCCGGCAGTTGGTAGGAGTCAGCTGTTCTGTGTTAAAACCTCTGTGTTTAGGGATGGAGGGGGGTAAATGAAGTGGGGGGTTTTAACGCCAGAAAACAGAGCCTGGGAGTCCCACAGGGCATCCACAGCGCACCTCTCAATTTCTGTTTTTTTCTCAACAGACATTAATTCAAGAATCTGTGATTCTTTGCATTATTTTTTTTACTATATTGTTTATATAAGCTCCTTCTCTCACTTCTCCTTCATTATCGTAATTGAACATGTTTCTCACCCTGTTTCTCTTTGCATTAATACATCTCATTGGTGCTTTCCCTGAGTTGCTGAAGCATTAAAGTAGATCGCCTCCAGCAGTGAGTGTATACAAGTGTGCGTCAGAAGCCCTAACTCTGGGCATGCCCATACAGACCCCCTTTACACACTCACAACACAACCACACTAAGGCAACAGTGAAACTGAAGACAAAGACGTACACAAGAAAATTCTTGTGTCTAGTTTTGGGTAAAATACATCTTAACTCAATATTTGTTAACAATCCACACGCACACACACGCCACATGTTGTTTGTTTATGCATATGGACAGCTGTTTTGTATTTGCACTTGTTATCCAGTCCTACAAACTGTGTAAAATGTCTAGTTAGGTCAACAAATTGCACAAGTTCAAGCCTGCCAAGTTTCTGTTTGGACTTTTAATATATTTTATGACTGTAAATGTCACTTTTTCAGGTGATGGGTGCTTAAAAATTAGTCCTCAAGTGTCATCTAGTGAGAAATTATATTTCTGTTAGAGGATTTTATGTAAGCTTTGTCTGTCATTCCTGCATTACAAATGAATGTTTGCGTGTGGTCAGGTTACAGAAAAGATGTCAATCCAGGTGTCACTGCATATCACAACGCCAGGTGATTTCACCACTCAGCACAGCGTTAGTCAGAGGGGAAGAAGTAAAGGAAACTAGCGTTAAAGGTTTTGCAGTGTGGTGGATGACTGATCCTGCACGGAGGAGGAGGATTTTTTATGATATATTCTTTTTGTACTATATTTGTTTTAATTGCTAACCACAATAGCCATCATACCTTTTCAGCAAACTTTAATTAACTAACACTTATCCGAGTTCAGGTAACATAAATAGATTTAACAGTGCTTCTAAAGATTGCTGTTATGAATTTCCAGGGGTAATTCTTCATAATGCTGCGAATATAAAAGAGTGCGTTGTTGGGGAAGACTGCGTCTGCACAGATAAATAAACATTAAGAAAGTGCATGTTTGCAGCTCAGGTTCAAGTGTTGCCGTATGGCTGCAAAAGTAAAGCAAAGAGGATTCAGCATTTCAATTTATGAAATGTAGGACTGCATGAAATCGATTGGCGTTGTTGTGTTGTGTCATAAATCATGTTAAGGGCTGTGCACAGCACGTTGTGGGAGCAATAAAACATTTGGCAGTGCACTGGGAGAGAAAACTCCCCGAGAGAAGACACAGAGATACTCAGCAAAGGAGCATGGGATTAAAAACCAGCAGAAGTCTGTTTTAACATGAAGCCGTTACTTAAGCTCACATGGTGACACATCTCGCAACGCATGATGGGAAATCACCAAAGGTTTAATAATATCAGAAACCCGGGAGGAGTTTAGTCTTTTATCATCATAATTATCAGAGTTTGAAGAATTGAAGAATGTAAAAAAATTTTACAGTGTGTGTCTGTGCAAAATATCAGCTATTAAACAGACATGCAACATTTAAGGAAAGATCCCACTTGCCGTTCAGATATGCATGTGTTTGTTTATCAGGCCATATCAGTCGTTAAGTTGTGGATTTTGATTATATGCACAATCATAGGATGGTAGTCTGTGATGGAGAGGTAAACAGCCATTGTTTTTTGCAAAATTTGTCAATACATTCCTCACCTTCAAATCATCTCTACAAGTCTACTAGGGTGTGGTGCATAATCAGGTCTGGGCTAAAAATATAGTTACTGAAGATAACTATTTATTATGTCTGTTTACATCAGGTCTTGAACTTTGAGTAGATTCCACACACACGTACATATGTAGGAACTGTACTTTTTTGATGTCTTGTGCATCGTTTTCGCCTTTTCATTGTCTTTTGTGTGGCCTCACTCACTATCGCTGCATCAGTAACGGGATTTTTTGAGCCTGAGCTTTCAGGGTGGCCATCCGCCAACATGTGTGAGACCAGTGAAAGGCAGCTTTGGGATTGTGAGTGGTATGCAGCACCATTAATCAAGCTAAATAAAACAGACAATGGTGTAAATCTGCACAAGAGGGCACATTAGTGACATAAAAGAAAATAAAATACTGAATAGTTTTTGCTTTCTCTCTGTTTAAATCGTTGATTTATGCGTCTTACCAGACAAATCTAGGGTCTTTCCTTTTTTTTGCATTTGGCAAACCAGACTATCTCTTGGCTCTTTGAAGTACTTTTGTATTTGTACCAGCTGTTCCATAACTCCAATTACGTGTTCCCTTCATATTTTTATGACCATACCAGCCACTCTTGGTGTGCATTTCTTTGGGATAACAAATAGTTTAGCTGTTAACGTTGACTACGCCCCCACAACGCTTGTTTTTTCTGGCACAACTCGAGTACACATCATTTACATCCTGTAAATGTTATTGTTTTAAAAATGTATTACCACCTAGTTTACCTTATACAGATACTATAGAAGATGACTGAAAGTGGGTGTTCTCAAACCACAGTGCTTCATTTCCTTCCTTGTTAAATCGTCCCATCCGGTTCAGTTGTTCATTGCTGTGTATGTTTCTGTCTTTGTACCAGACTTTGACTTAATTTTGCTCTTTATGTGTATAGATGTAGTAGATATACCGGTAGATATAATTTATGATGTAAATACACCATTATTTTATCTGTCAGTCTTCAGAATGTTAATTTGTTGCATTCATTTTTTGCCTTTTAACCTGCCATTACTTCACATGCAAGGTATATTTTAAGCATCGACTTAACTAGGTAACTGATTTCAGTTTTTCAGTTTAACACCATGTGAAGGTTTCAGGAAAAGCATCGTTTTTCTGTGTCTTTCTGCACAAAAAGTATAGTAAGTAAGTCAGTCATTATGTTTTGATTAAAATACCACACATAGGCACTTTCATCTGGTTTCCCAGGTTGTGGCTATAAATAGAACATGATTATTTATTTAATTATTTTTTAACAAACTTCACTTTGTTTTCTCATGTTAAAATGTAAGGGTTTGTCTTTGTCAGAGTAATTATATAATTAGGGATGTTCGATATTGGCTTTCTTACCGATATCTGATCTACCGATATTGTCCAACTGTTAATTTCTGATACCAATATCAGCCGATACCGATATATGCGAGCCCCTCTCAAAAAAACTAAATCATTTCAGGTAAACAAACAAAAGTAAACAAAAGTATCTCAAAAACTATACATCATATATATATATATCATATTTTGACATTTTGAGTTAGAGGAGAAGTAGCAGAAGTGTTTGATGTATATTATGTGCAAATGTTTTGTAAATGTTGTGTCATTAGAAAAGTATTATATTTTAATGCCGATATCAGCCAATAATAAAATAAAATAAAATAAAATAAAATAAAATAAAATAAAATAAAATAAAATAAAATAAAAATAAAATATAGTGTGTGTGTGTGTGTGTGTGTGTGTGTGTGTGTGTGTGTGTGTGTGTGTATGACCCAGTTATAGACAAGAAGACACTGCAATAGTGGTGATCTCATTCAGGAGCTAAACTCCTCTGTTATGAAACCAGCTCATTCCAGATCGATCGAGTCTCCTCTGTCGACCACTTCAGATGAAGCTCGTCTTCCAAAATCTCTGCCACCCCGCTGTGTTCAGTCCACAGGAAAAAAAGAAACAGGGCCAACGGGTAATTTTGTGGCTGTGCCTGTTATCCTTGTTTAGCCTGGGCTGAGCCAGCCTCTATCCACTGTGCGTGCATGCATGTGTGTATGTGTGTGTCTTTGTAATGCTGTCAAATTCAGATCGTTTGAAGCTTGAACTCATATAAAGACATGGCCAAAGCTTTAAACCATCCCCATGTTCGGCGCCATTCATATCATTTTTGTTATTATTTATCAAATAACTGTCTTCTCTCTTTTCTTGTCTGTTAATTCTTGGTGTCTAAAATATCAGAAAGTCCAGGGGATGACTACAACTGTTGTTTTCCAAAACTCAGCGATTTTCAGTTCATTGTCAAAAAAGCAGGACAAAGGAAAAGTATTTTTTTCTTTTTCCTTTTTTCAGAATAGCTGCCAAATAATTGTGTCTGTATGTGAAAATTATTTAAATCGATTAAATTAAAAGCAGTACACACATATGAATTATTTTGAACAAGGGTACTGCCAAGGCTGGAAGCCTTAGAAAATAATTTTGGTCTGATGGAGTAGCTTTCCATACTCCTCCTCCTGTGGCTCATTTGAGGGTTTATTCTTCCTGTTTTGCTTGTGGTGTATATAATATGAAATACTCCAAGCTTCTACCTATGACTTTTTTAACCAATTTACCAGACTGTTTGAACACACAGCTATTTTTCTGCTTGAAACCTCTCACTGTCTGCATCTCCTCAGTGATCAGTGATATAAGATCTTAATATGCAAAACATGTCATTGCAACTTGAGGAAAATGTTGATTTCATAGTTGGATGAATTATCAGTCACCGATTTAGCTTCAGGACTGTGTCCTTCATCGTTTGGGCTGTTTTCCACCTCTCAGGTCCACCTGCTTCCTCTGTGTGGGGATATTTTTGGGCACTCGGGTCACTTATGCCTCTCTCTCACGTGGCTTCTGCTCCCTCAGTGATAAGAAGTGCATAATAAGTGCCAGATGAGGAAGAGTCAAGCGGTGTTGTCAGTAGACAGGAAACATCAGGCTACTCCACCCTGACAGAAAAAGGCAGAGATGTACTGTCTCTTCAGCTTTCTCTCACTTCACACTTTGCATTAAACAGATGCTTTCCAGAAAGTCAACCCCCCCCCTTCCCATTTTGGGAAGAAATTTGCTTACAGCATTGAGAAACGTAAACGTTTTGTGTAAAAACCTGAAATAAATTCAAAATCAACGGAAACAGTTCAAATTGGTTTGGGCAAAAATTGTGATCCTATCTCTTGCTGCTGTTGGCAGACACTTTTTTTAAATTTCTTTGTCCGTGTTTTAAAAAAGTGTAACAGGTTTTATTTCTTTTTTTTACCTCCAGCTAAAATAATGAAAAGCCAGAATGGCTCCAGCTGGACAAGCGACGGGAGCCTGATGTTAGGGGGAAACGTCCAGAACACACTGATTCCGTCCTCCACGACCACCTCCACCTCTTCCGCCTCCTCTCGCTTCGGCTCCCAGGTGACCTCCATTGATGGAGTCGCCTTCTCTGAGGGAGACCTGCTGCTCCAGGTAACATATTAGATGTGCTTGACTACTACGATGCATAATTAGAGAAATGACATAGACGACATTTCAACCTCACAAGAGTTACAAGGAGCGAGACCAGTACCCCCAGAGTCAGTTTACATTTAATGCCAAAATGTGCATGAATATATACCAGTGCCTCTTCGGCTTTGTCCTAGTGTGTGTTCAATGCAAAGTAAGAGATTGGACCATGAGATGGAGCCTCAGTAGATTCCAGAGCATGAGCTGCAGCAGAGGTTAGAGGGAAGAAGAAGAGCTGTGCTACCAGTAACAAAAGAAAGTCTGTCAACACTGCACGGAACTGCAGCATTCAGCTTTGCCAAAGAGCATGAAAAGGAGCCTGATGATTGCTGGCAGCACATTCTTTGGTCAGATAAAACCAAAATAAATGTGTTTGGATGAGATGGGCTCCAGCTCGTTTGGTGTGGTCCTGGCCAGGACGACCACAGTGACTGCACAGAGCCAACCATAAAACACTGAGGTGGAAGTGCACTGATATGACATTTATAGATGGCACTATGAATACAAGTTTGTTTATCCAAATACTGAATGAAAAGAAGAGTCCTGGTTCCTACAAGCCTGGCAGGAGACAATGATCCGAAACACAATGATCATAGAAATAAAAATGTGTCCACAAAGGATGAGGACATAAATTATAGACAGAAAAAGTAAAGCTATGCCTGTTTGTATGGTTTTCAGGCACTGAATGGCTTCGTCTTGGTGGTGACAGCTGAAGGTTATGTCTTCTACACATCCCCCACCATCCAGGACTTCCTTGGCTTCCATCAGGTAAAAGCATGTCATGACAGGAACATGCAATAGTTGATGTACTCACAGTATTTGGAGGCTTTCTGAAAAGCTTTTGCTGCTTCTTCACTGTTAAAATAAAATAAACTGACAGGGTTATCCCTTGTGCGGTGCTTAAGGAAGTGTTCTATGTAAAAACGACACCATGTTTCCTTGAAACAAATTTAATCCCAATTCTTATGTGACAATAAACAACAATTTGGTATTATGCTGTTTTTGTTTGTCGCCCACATGCTGAAGATATAGCTCTAAAATAAGGCATGTATGTGTTTCTGGGTGTGGATTATACACAGGAATAAGTATTTTGCAGAACAGTCTATTTCACTGAAATCTGATGTTCCTCATAAAACATCCTTTACAGGAGCACAACCATGCACAGATTTGATATATTTCCTTCTGCCTACGAAGCAGTTGGTTTCGGTTCATGTTTATGCATCATGGAAGTCAGCTTGCAGCAATTTACGCCTGTCACTGTGAACATTTTGTTCTTTTTTGTCACAAGCATTTTACAAGCTGTGACGGTTTGACACTTTAAGACCTGCCGATAATTAAGCAGAGGTTTAAACCTGCTTATTTAAAATCAATCAATCAATCAATAAATAAAAAAATATAATAAACGTCACATGGAGGATAACAAAATAAAAGCTTAACAGAGCGGAGTAACATTCTGCCAGTGTCCTTTAAAATAAGATAGAAATAGATAGAAAATATTTTTCCAGACGAGATGTCACTGCAATGTACTATTGAATTCTATTGAACACAAAAACACACAACAATTTATACAAACACTTGTACTCACACACTAACAACTTTTTTACAACACAGTCTAAAGTCAGGATGTTAATCAGGGAAGGAAACGGTTTGTCCTCGAGGCTGGTGAGACTCACCAGCTGCATGACTGTTTATTACTATTATAAACTTTATTTTTAGAGCAGCTGTAAATGCAGCTATAGAGCAGAGAACCAGAGAAATGAGCTGAAGATAAAGAGCAGACAGACAAGATCATACCAGAGATAGAACGGGATATAAAACTGGGGAAGCCATGGGAACCTTTTAAAGAAACTGATTTCTCAGTGCCGATATGGAGTTCTTTGTTTATTGTGAGTTTCAAAGAGCTGAACTTTAAGTTTAACTCAGATATTTGCAGTCCATCTCTTTCTGCAGCGGTAAAAAGCTGCATTTCACAAAGCTCTGTGGCTCACAAATCCGGACTTCAGTGTTGTTTTGAACCTAACAAAGCCTGGAGAAGCCATTTTTCAGCACCACCGATAAAGGCTGGTTTTGTATCTGGTTTGTTTGTCAGCGGTTAAGTAACACGATAGAGTGGAAAGGTGTGGTTCGCTCAGCACCTTGGTTCTTTAGCACAACGGTGCCTCTGTGTTTCCAGCCTTAAGTCAGGGCATTCATCCACTGGAGCATTGTTCACACTGTGTGTGTTTACCCTTGCATCATTGGCCTTGAACGCAGCTTGCCAGTACAAACACTGGTTGGGACGGAGCTTGCCACCAAAACGAGGACTGAGGGCCGAGCTGGAGAAGAGCCAGTCTTTATGCATTTGTGCCAAAACATACAGATATAACAGCAAAATGTGAAACATGGCTCATCAGTGCTATTATTTTCATTCAGTATAGTATCATGTGATGAATAGTATATTAAAAAGAATTGTGTAATGGAGTTATGGAAGGTAAGGGATATGTGTTTTTGTCTGTTTACAGTCAGATGTCGTCCATCAGAGTGTGTTTGAGTTGATCCACACAGACGACCGAGCTCTGTTCAGACGACAGCTTCACTTCGCCCTCAAACCACATCTGAACAAGTCTAACGGCAACGCAGAGAGTCCCGGTAAGTCCAGATACGTGGGTTTTTATATATGAGTGAAGGATCTACACAATGTCCATACAGATTGTGTGTAATTGTGCGTGTGTAAGACTGGTAAATGTTTCATCTCAACAACAGGTGACCAGAGCTCTGCGGATATTAGCAGCGGCTTGGTGACCTATGACCCTAAGGCCATCCCTCCAGAAAATTCATCTTTCTTGGAGAGAAACTTCTGCTGTCGGTTCCGCTGCCTGCTGGACAACTCCTCTGGCTTCCTGGTAATGACATTGATCCCCCACCTTGCCATTTAAAATTATGCTTATATTATCTTGTCAATGGTTTTGTGTAAACTTGTGTGTTCATCTTAAGGCGCTGAACTTCCATGGCCGTCTGAAGCTACTTCACGGCCAGAACCGGGTGGCAGAGGATGGGACATTGGTTCCACCACAGCTTGCTCTGTTCGCCATCGCCATGCCGCTGCAGCCGCCATCCATCCTGGAGATTCGGACAAAGACACTCATTTTCCAGACCAAACACAAGCTTGACTTTACGCCCATGGGCATCGACACCAGGTAGATAAAAGATATAAAAGATATTTTAGCCTTATTTTTCCACAGAGGAAAAACTGTGTGTGTGTGTGTGTGTAAAAAAGTTGAACTGTTTTCCAACAATGTTGGAAAATCAAGCATAACTTCTTGTTCTTCTTTTCCACAGGGGGAAGGTGGTTTTAGGCTACAGTGAAACAGAGCTCTGTACGAGGGGTTCAGGCTACCACTTCATCCATGCTGCAGACATGATGTACTGCGCTGACAACCATGTGAGAAGTAAGTACCTGATTAAGACGAAATTACTAATAAAATAACTAAATGTCTTATAGTGTTGTCTTTTCAAAGGTATCACATCACAATACAATACGTCTGTCGGAAAGTGAATGTGTGGTGTAGACAGAGATCTTACTGTATCTGTGTCATATCCAGTGATAAAAACCGGAGACAGTGGTTTCACCGTCTTCAGGCTGCTGACAAAAGCTGGGACATGGGTCTGGGTCCAGGCCAACGCCAGGCTGGTCTTTAAAGGAGGCAAACCGGACTTCATCATTGCCCGGCAGAGAGCTTTGACGTAAGTATCCTCAAGAAGAACAAAAAGCACATTTGTGCTACAGATAATAGTTATTCTGCATATAATATATATTTTTATATTTTGAATATTATTTGAAATAGTTTAAAATTATATAAAAAAGGAAAATAAGCTAATTTTCTTCTATAATATGCTGGAATCGTTGTTGCAATTGTTTACCAAATATCTCAATCAATAGATTTTTTGTTTGTTTGTTTGTCAGAAAGAAAATCGTCTTGTCTTTTTTCCACAGAAATGAAGAAGGAGAAGAACAGCTACGCCTCAGACGCTTGCAGCTGCCATTCAACTTTGCTACCGGAGAGGCGTTGTTGTATGAGGTTGCACCGACTGTTGACATCCCAGACCCATGCTCCACCCCGAAACAGAGGAAATTAGACAACGTCTCTGTCAGCCCCAACTCACTCCTGGGCTGCATACTGAGGCAGGACCAGTCTCTCTACTGTGAGCACAACAGCAACAACATCAGCACCCTCAACGATGTTGCCTTCAAGGACACTCATGCTACAGTTAGTGTTCCTGGAGATACCTGGCAACAACAGTCTCCCAAACCAGTGGGAGGTGTGTTAAAGTCAGAGACCGTGGTCCAGGACATGATGGAGACACTCCAGCAAATCCTAGGGGACAACAATGTCCTTGACACCCTGGATGTTGAACCTGATGAGCTCAAGAGCTGGGAGAGTACACTGCTGAGGATGAGCACCAACACCCCCAATATGACAGAAGACCTAAATGACATTCTTAGCAATGACATCCTGTCTTATGTCGAAGAGCAGCTTCAGAAAGAGGGCGGACTTAGGATACCAGATCAGCTGGATGATGTACCACCCTCCCTCTCTACTTTGGACCTCCAAGGTCCTGATCAAGCAGCAGAGCAGAACTTCAGCTGGCCTCTGGATCTTCAGAACCAGCTGATACCAACTGGAGGGCAGATGATAACTGGGCAACAAATGTCAATCCTGGAAACGATGAAACTGACCCACATGGGTCCTCACATGAACTCACCTGGTCTGAATGGTCCTACCCTTCAGCAGATCACCTCCCAGCTACCCAGTTCTGTTGGTCTTGGCAACATTGGTGCTCCAGGGACCTTCAGCCAGTCCCTGGGAGACTCTTATGCTCAAGCACAGAATGACCTGAGGCCCTTACAAGTCACAGCCAAGGAAAACAGTCATGCAGTGTTCAACCAAACCAGTCAGCTTCAATCCAACCAAATGCAGAACCACACTCAGATGAGGATGCCCAACTTACAAATTGGCCTCCAGGACCAAAGCGCAGAAAGAAAGTTAAATCCTATTTTTAATTTTCAGGGCAACCGGTGGAGCTCCACTATCCCCAACTCAAACCAAGCCAACACCTTTGTACAGTCATATACCCAAAATATTTCAAATGAATCAGGTTTTATGCAAGGCCAGTTTGCACTTCACAAACCAAACAATGAGAGTCAGAGACAGTCTTGGCCACTGGAGAAGCAGCAGCAGGTCATGACAAGTGGGCACCAACAAATGGGCGCCTGTCTCACCCAAACGTCAGGACTGCAGAGGAATCCATCATCTGGATTTGTTTCACCCCAAACCAGTGTCAATGGTAGGCCAACGTTCAGGACTCAAGAGACTCCCAGTGTACAATTTCCTGTTCAGCACCACTTAGAGCCACCACCTGTGGCAGGTTCAAGTAGTTGTATGTTCAGAAATGCCAGCACATCTGTTCCTGTAAATGGACTGCACCTCAGTCAGGCGCCCTCTTGCAAACAAGTCAATCCACCTGACAACAACCTCTCTAAGCCCTCCTGTTTGTATCAGGGTCCTCCTGGAGGAGGCTCTGTGCTGGGGATGACAGCATTACCAAATCCTGATGAGGCAGCACTGTCCTGCCAAATGAACCCCGGGCTCGACCTGATTGGCCTGCTGGTGCAACAGCAGCAGTATCTTAACTACAGTGAACAGGCGCAGGTAAAAAAATTGCTGACTGCAATGAAAAGAAACACCACATTTGGATTCTAATAGGATAGTACAAAAGAGATATAGAAATAACTGTTTGTTTGTCTTTTTCACAGATCAACAGCCGTCCAGTCAACGGAAACGAAGGTTTTCCCTTCCCCTCGCTGCCCGATGAGAACGTATTCTACTCAGAGGACAAATAGGAACGAGCCGCTGTGACGTCAGGATCAGCAAAGGAGCCCAACACGCAATGAAAAACAGCAGTTTTAAGGAAAGACTCCTGTCTCTAAACATGAAATGGAATAGACTGAAGAACGGAAATGTGAACGAGGAGGGAAAAAAATGGATGCTTCTTCCTCTGCTTTTTTCCATTTAGGAAACATTGATGAAAAGCTTTAGAAATTCAAGTTTGGTTTTGGATTGTTTGTTTGCGGATGAAGAAGAGGAGTCTCAAGAGGAAGAAAAGAGAAAGCAAAATCAGATGGCCACTGGAGGCATTCGTTTTTGGCAAAATTGCATGTCAAAGAATTATGAATAATACCAAAAAATAATCAAATCATTGATTTGTATTGTCCCACTCATTCCCAGCAAATTCACCAATGGAGATGAGTCTTCATTGTGTTGGGCATCTAATTGGCTGCTTGTCATTAAATTGTTGGGTGAGAGCAGCTAATTCTGCTGTCATATGTGAATAGTGGGTATATGGCCCCCACACTGGCCTCTCTGACAAGCCTCACAAAATGGCACAAAATGGACAGAAATGCTTAATGGGACTTTTAGATAAGGATGAGGACTAACTGGTTGGTGTGGGAAATGTATCTCTGGCTACGCCTTACTGTCACCACTGTCTGGATCATTCAATCCCAAGCATTGCTGTAAGTCTGATTAATCTGGATAAAAGTTAAGAGAAAGATCGAACGCCGTGATAGCCTCCTGATGATCCCCTACCATCTCTGACGCAACTCTTCCTTGAAAATCTCTGTTTTGTACTTTGAGCTCTCAGAAGGATGAAATGTATCCACTTTTTTGTTTTGCTGTTTTTGTCCTTTTGAAATTGCGTCTTGATTAAGTTCATTTCAAGTCTTTACTGTCCCACTGAGGGAGAATTGCTCTGCAGACAGGGTATACGTATATATAAAAGAAATATTAAAAGAAAAAGAAACGCACAACAAAATCACAGCATCGTCCTACTAACTAAGAGTCAGTGAAACCAGCTGCTTGTCAGTGCGTCATTTATCTATTTTAAAAGCAGTCAGAGCTTTTTGTCACTGAGCCAGTTTTTTTCTCTACCTTTCTATGATATATCTGTGTTGTTTTCCTGTTATAGAGGAAAAACAATGCAGACAGTGCCTTAAACTGGCAGACATGTTTGAAATATTAAAGGGACAGTCTGTTGCAAATTTAAAGGTTTCTCCGTCAGGATTATGAGCAAAAAGGTCCAAACTCGTATTTAATGTGTGACCGAAACCAAAGTTAATCTTTCCCTTGCCTTAACTTCACCAAGTCAGTTTTGTAAGATTTATTGCACTATTCCCATAAAGTGATGCCAAAGTATAGTGAAGAGCAAATAATTCACAAACTGTTTGTCTAATGTTTATTGCAAAAAAATACAGTTTTAATGATGAAATTAGCACAAATTTAGACGGTAAAAGAATTATGCTCTTAGAAGACTTAAAAAGTCATGATCATGGCCATTTTTAATAGAACACCACCTAAATAATAACTATTTTAATGTAATGCAGCATTGATAATTTAATGATGTACTCACTGCATGAACTAGGATTTTTTTATCTGACCTTCACACTAAATTAATTTTTCTCAACAACTTTCCATTCTCTCCATCTTTCTCTTTTTCTGTCTTGTGGTTTTTGTCCGTCAGCGAAACGACACAGAAGTAAAACAGTTAAAGGCAGCTATTGTATATTTTAAATAAGTAATAAGAAAAAAAAAGAAAAACTGAACACTTCACAAGTAAAATAATTTAAAAAGTGGGTGAAAACTTCAATTGCCCTTTAAACAAGCTCATTTTGACTGTTGATCTTAAAAACACGACTCTGCACTTCGATTGAAAAGAAATGCCATAACAAATTGTCGTACTGCGAGAAATATGCGTCGCACCGAGTCGCTTCATCCAGTACTGAGCCGTAAACTCTGCTTTTTTCAAACCTTTGGTGTCATTTATGTTTTTATGCACTTATTAACCAATGTTAAAGAACACTTATGATGTAATAAATAATGTGCAGCTGCTTTCGGTGCTGCAAATGACAAATCAGCGACAACAAACTTGAATACTTACATTTTAAAAAATGTATAGACAGTAAAACCATTTGTGCTACTTTATTCTCAAGGATACCAAAGGGACAAAGAGTCAAGATTTATGGTTTTGACAAATTTGTAATTTTTTATTTGTGGAGATTTCTCTCCACAGTGATTGTATCTTGGTTTTTCGACATTCATTTTCTCATCAACACCCAAAGCTGAACTTAAACCTTGGAATCCCACCCGTACCATTTGGACACAGTCAACATTCTGGCTGATCTAGTAAAGCACTAAATGCAAATAAAATTGGAGAAGGCAGATTGATCTCCAGTGTTTTGCAAATGCTTTGGCTTAGTTTTGTATGTATCTTTAAAAATCAACCAAATCTTAGATTAAACACTTGAAATATCATACAAGTCATACAACATGTCATACAACTGTTACATTTTAAAATATATAAACTGTTAAAATGCATCATAACTTATACAAACTATTTCTGGTATATTAAATGATATACAGTAAACGTTTGCTGTAAAAACGCTTCAAAATATTTTATTTACTGAATTTTACATGACAGTCAATTTAAATATACAAAATATTGCTATGCAAGTACTTCATCACATCAGTTTTAATGCTCTTATCTGATGAAAAAGTTTGTGCTTGTGTGCAAAAGCTCTGGTCACAGTTAGTGACTTGTCCTATCTAGCAAACTGAAATAGTACAAACTGACCCAAAGCAGTTGGAAAATAGTGGAAATGTAATTAAAGACACAGATCTGCAGCTTGCTCTTGGATTTTAATGAACTTAGCAGTAATCAACCAAAAATCCTAAATTCGACCAAAACTCTGCGCAGATGCACAGTGCTCACAGAGGCTGAATATTTAAGACTCAGTACAATATGAAGCAGTATATTCGAAGCTGTGTGATTTTTTTTTTTTTTTGCGCAGCGCACCTTGACACCCCTTCTAGCCCTTTCAGCCAGAGCCTCTTTCTCACAAAGTATTCTGCAAATATAAATATAAATATATATTGTTGCTTGCTTCTAGATTAAAAATAAGACAAAGCCATTTTACTTACGCTCTTTTCAAATTCAAGGCTCTAAAATGCAGTATCTTTGTCTACCTGTATATAAATATCTGTATTTGTCTTTATTTTTCAAAATACAGTACCTATTGTCATATACTGTGTATTTTAATATCATTCGGCTTAACCTGACTCAATTATATTTTTTTTGTACATTGTCTGCACAGCATATACGTATGTAACCTTTTATTATGTTTTTTTGTAACTTTTCAACTTATTTTATCTTGTGGATTTGCCGTCAATATTTTGCTTCTAATAGTGTATGAATGTTTGAGTCAATGTTCATGTTCACCATATTAAAGGTGACCTGATCACACACAGCAGTTTAAAAGTCGTTTGTGAGAGAAAAAAAGCTCTGTATCCGCAGATTTGGTGGTCAGTGGTCAGTTTCACAGGTTGAAAGCAACACGTCAGGATTACCTTGGGGGTAAACATTTACTTGGACAGAAAAATAGTGATGACATGATACACAATATTGTTAATGAAAAGTAATTGGTGTTAGTTTGGATCTAATAATTCTGAGATATTTTATGTTTTATAATAAAGATTTTCCTAGTTGAGTCCCGTATTTGGGATTTTGGAGTTGGTCTAGTTTTAGTACTTCTCTGTCCACTAGATGACAGCAAAAGCTGTATTTTTAATGGCAGCTCCCGTTTGACAGTCTGCTCCCATTTAATGTTTTTATGCTTTTCACTGGCGGACCAAACTATGCCAGGAAGGATTATATTCTGTTTATCAACGTATTATTTTGATAAACTGCAGTATAAAGAAAATTTACTTAATAAACAGTAATTTTGCAACAATTTCACTTTTTGCAAGTCCTACTTAAATAAATGGATTAAATACATTTTTATTATTGACGTGATTTAATGTAGTCAACTAAAATGTGCACCTTACTCAGGTACTGTGTTTACAGTAGGCAAATTTTCAATTCGTAAAATAATGTAACAAATAGTATTTAATGTGGTTGAGTAAATGTAAACACTTTTAATCAGTTAGAAAAGTTCCTGTTACAAATTTAAATGTTAGTCTAAATTTATATCTTTCATTTTATTTTATTTATTTCTGACGTCACCTTTGACCTGCTCCGCACTCCCGTCACAAATCAGTGTCACTGCGCGTGAGGCGCGCGGTCGTGTGTGGGGAGCGCGCAGCGGAGGAGCGGAGTCACAGGAGAGGGCGGCGGGGTGGAAGCTTCGCTGTAGCTCGTTAAAGTTCACGTTTTATCGGTTAAAAAAATCATTCTGGACCGTTACCGGAGCTTTAGCCCTTGTTTTTGACTCATGTACGGAGCCATGGACGGGATAACGGGAGCTAGAGGCGGCGGCAGTGACCTCCAGTGATACCGGCGGTTTAGCTGTCAGTGCGCCCGGGTCTCAGTGACCTGGCACGGTCTCGCCGGTGTTAGCTAACGGTACCGGAGCTCCTCCGGATGTTCGGCGTTTCTCCGTGTGTCGGTTCGTGAAGGAGGTAATGGACGTCCTCCACTTTCACTGTGAATAAATAAACTACGACAACAACATGTTCGCTGGACGGAAAAGGAGAAAACCGCCGCAGAAGGGGTAACACTTGATAATACTGTGTATAAGTGTAACCAGAAAATGAATGGTGTAGTTAATCAGTGTGGTAATGATACTAAGTATAACATTTATATAGGTTAGACATTATAAATGCAAAGTAAGGATCGTTAACTTAATGTCTGCAAATGGACTGCACCTCAGTCAGTCAATAATAATATTGGGAATAATATTGTTTATTATTAACCTTTAATATTGTTGAATATGAACCTTTTGTTACAATATAACTTGTACTTTATTTTGTTATTGGTGTGATATGGATAGTTTGCCAGTCAGTTAAGTAATTAAAAACTGATTGGATTGTTAAATTAGTTTTACAAAATACATTTTCCATTTTTCTGTTCAGGGTTACAACAGTTAGTTGATCTTAGTCAGTCAGTTGATATGTGATGGCCAATACGGGCACCTAATACAATCAATGGTTGATCAAGGTCTGTATAACTTATTGTTAGCTTCCTCTCTCTCCCTCTTCTCTTTCTTTTTCTCTTATTCCTCTCGCAATGCAACCTCACATTCTGTATCCATTGTTTCACACTAAACGTTGGCTGCAGTCCTTCATGATATTGCTTGGCAGTGTTAACTTGGAAGTCAAAAACAGTGTTGAGTGGACAAACAATATGAACAGGTCTTCTCGGAAGGGCATACATGTGTTTTTCAATTTGACTACAATGAAGCTAATTATCAGTGTTTGCATCACAACCAGAGTCAAACCGACCCCTGCTGAAGGTTCCAGGTCCAACCCATCTAAACGCCACCGTGACCGTCTGAACTCCGAGTTGGACCGGCTCGCCAGCCTGCTGCCCTTTTCTGAAGACATCATCTCCAGCCTGGACAAACTGTCTATCTTGAGGCTCAGTGTCAGCTTTCTCCGCACCAAGAGCTTCTTCTCAGGTAGGAAACACTGCTCTGCGACAAGCAATACTGTCGAGATAAACGTTATCCGTTTCTTTAACAGCCGCTTTCATCTAGTTTCTCATCTCATCTATTTTGTGTTTGTAAAAATGTCATGGGAAACCAGGACCATTGAAATATTTTATCATGCACATCAGACCTCTGTGTCACACATCTCCCCCTGCAGAAACAGGCCAGCATATCCATCTCTTAAGTGCTTGAACCTTGGACGACCCCGTCTTATCGTCATGTCTTAATGCAACCATGGCCTATTGTAGGTCAGCTCTTCTTTGCCTGTGGCCATGAGGCCACACTTGTCCCAAAATCTCAGCCATGCAGTAATGTGGGTCTGAGGAGACGGCGGCGCTGGTGTGAGCAGAGAGGAGGTGGGAGGAGGCGAGTCCCTGAGAATAAAAACACAAGGGGATAATCCACTCACAGCCGTTTTACAGGCTTTCTGATGAGGGAAGGGGGGTGTGTGCACCCACTTTTTAACTTTTGACTCCTGCAACTTGAGAGTAACTATTTTTTTACATTTATCCTAGTACAGATATCCTCCTTTAAGTGGTAAGAATAATCTACTTATAGCTCTGGCTCTGCAGCTACAAGATGTTGAACTGAATATCTTGTGTTTTAGACCTGCAAAGTCCTTTTTTTTTTAGTTTCCCTAAACTTCAGCGATAATGCTATCCTTTTTCTTCTGTATGAGACTTTCTTCCACCTCATGAAGCAGCAAGTACAGGAGAAATAAAATGTTTATGTGGAGGTGAAGGCTTGCACCAGAAAAACCTTGTATGTATATTCGCATGTATATGTCATTCCATTGTGCGTGCATGTGTATGTAAGTGTATTAGTTCACATTTGCCTCACTGTAAAGCCATCTGCCATGTGCTCAGAGCAGATTAGTGGTCACTTCATACAACAGCACTGTATTTGCTGTTGTTCTTTGTCACTGTCACATGCTGGTTCCTTGTTATTTCTAACCAATCAGACAGTCAGTATGTGAGAGTGTCTGTGGTGTAGGTATGTGTAAATATTTGTTGACACATGTTGGGGCTAGTCCCCAGAATGTAAATCCATAAATGTCATTTGCAGATCGTCTTCTGTCTTGCTGCAGCTATCGTTGGGAGATGCTCTCCTCCTGTTAGCCCTGTCACTGCACTAGGCTGAACACCTGAAAAATTAATTTGGTCGCAGACCTTTTAAACTCAGGATGGTGTGAGATATGACAAATGAGTTGCTGGACTAGATGAGTCATTGTTTGTGTCGCTGTCAACGTTGTAAATTTTAAAAAAAAAAAAAAAAAAGTACCACACAGGGAGTTTGCGACAAATCAATTTTCACTCACTCGATGCATTCATTTCACTACATGGCTGTGATTAATTTTAAAGCCCGTTAAGCATTTCAACTTTCGAACCTCTTTTAGTTTGGTTGACAATTTCAATCAAGTTGCTTTGCTTGATCTTTCCCTCCTCCACATGTGGACTCAAAGGACTGAAGAGTGTCTATTGTGATGGTTTTATTGACTGTTGGTGTCCTCGTTCTCCTCCGTTGTGCCAACACATGTCTCCTCCCCTCCTCCTCTCGGGCGCCTTGGGGTGTTTTTTCTTGCCGGTGGCTTCTAGTCCTGACGTCAGGGTGCAAAATACTCCCTCAACCCCATATCTCTTAATTATTCATAGTCAACATGCATGTTGTGTATCTCTCTTGGCCTTGAGAGCTTCCACTACACTGAGCTCTGACAGCAACACAGCTTATATGAGCTGAAATTGGTTTACAGTCGTCACAATAAACAACATATCTGTGTTTGTTATATGTTATATTTATTGTATTAACTACTAATAATGCATATTTTTATCACTCCTGACTCTTTTTCAATCTATTTCATAAGTTTAAATCTCATTTTGTTCATTTGGCATTAAATCATTAAGACTGTGGATTCAAATAATGGTCTGTATAATATAATATCATCCAGACACGCTTCATATAAGGAAGCACATTGTTTTTGATTCTTTTATTGTGAACTGCATTGTGAGTTGTATAAATAATATTTTCTTACTCATCACTGAGACTGGAGGCATTCGACTGCTTTATTGATCGCTGTGGGGAATTTGGGTCGAGATCAGAGGAAGCAGTTTCAGTCGTCGAACCTTCGGCCCCTGTATTGTCTAAGATTTCCTCTTCCATTAACGTCACCACCGCCGCTTCAGAAAAGCTCTTTGTCTCTTTCAGACTGAACCCAATCAAATAGGTTTTGTCCTCGGGGTCAAAGGCACGCTGCTGGCCTCCGTATTTTTGTCTTAGGGGTCACAATGAAGGGCCCCAGTTTTGTCTGCCTGACTGTACAGAAAATATTTCTACCACAGTAACAATCAGCAAATTCTGAAGACATTGAAAATGCAGTATTTCATTCTGTCAACGTGAAAACCAGAGAAGTGTAGTTTGTATTTTGTTTCATTCTTTGCCTTTCCTTCAAGCTGTACTTTGCCATTTTGCTTTTGCTGTACTTACTTTTCTTCTCACCTTTTGTTGGGTGTGATTTCATCATATGCCCTGAAATCCCCTCTCTGTCACACATTGTTTCTTTCTATGAAGGCGTTACTCCCGGTGGTCTTCATTTTAAAAACAGTACTCCCTCGCATGTGCTCACCCTTTACCTTTATGTTGGTCAGTGATGCTTGGATAGATTAGAGTGACTGACATTTCCTGTTTTTCTGTGTCTGTAGTGGCGCTGGAGAAACAGCGGTCCAAAGGTATGAGCAAGAGCAGCGATCACAATGATGGCAAGTCGACATCATGTGAGGAGAGCTGCATACCTGAGGGGGAGCTGCTACTGCAAGTCAGTGATATCACATTTGTCCTACTTGTTGCGTGCACCACAATATGTTTTATTCCATATATCTTAAAATTAATATTTCACAGTCTTATTAGTAATAAGTAAAAAATGTACAGTGTGTGTATATAAACATGCATTTTCTGAGCTGAATCGGCTTATTGATTGATTGTATTGATCTTAGAGGAGAAAATGGGTCAGTACAGCAGTGAAGGATCAAAGATGTGTCGGTGTGGAGGGCTCCTGCCTTTATCTTTTCTAATCCATTACAGACAGTGTTCTATGAATTATACACATCCGGTGAACACATTTATTATTGAAAGCAGGGGGGGGGTCCGGGTGAAGGACCTGTGAGTGTGTGTGTGTGTGTGTGGTCAAAATTATTTTTAGGGACTGCTGGGCCAGACTGAAACAAGATTAGCTTTCCGGCTCTGAAAAACACAGGAAAAGGAACCAAAACAAGCCGTTAATTTAAGTCAAAGCGTTCCTCCTTCCCTAATGGTAAATAATGAGCCAGGAAATTTTCCTGTTTCCTGGAAGTGTTTTCTGTCATGGAGTTGTCAGCTTCGAGGCAACACACCGGCAGAGACAACAAACACGAGTGGTCTCATTCAGTGTGAGTGGAGAGAGGAAGCACATGAATGTACAGTAAATATGTATACACAGCGCATGTATGCCACTGCATCCAGTTTATAGCATATGTGTTCATGTATGAAAATGGGTGTTGCACAGTTCTTGCATGGTCAGCTTTTTGGGTAAATATTAAATCTTATTTTTTAGATTAGTCCAAAAAATAGTTTCCGTGATACTGGCCCTTGTGTAAATTTTAAAAGCCCATTAGAGAACAAGCAAATAAAAGCTTTGTTAAAAGAAGTCACTGTTGCTTCTTCTCCTGAACACCACTGACCAAAAGTTGCCTTTGTCTAAATTTTGAATTATTCAAACAGCGAAGAGAAACTGTCTTGTTGTAAGTCTGATGCTAATGCACTTTTGACATCATGGAATGGATTTGAAAGGCTTTTCAAGTGGAAATGTAACATTATCCTTAGTAATCCATCTGAGCCTACACTTGGAAGTGTTGAATTCTGTCTCAGCATATGTGTCCGTTCAGATGAAGACTGTGTTCCTACTGAGGTCACCATCATTGTCATCATCATCATCATTTGTGAAGCACAGGCCGATGCTGGCAGAATGCTGCCATGACTTTTTGCAGTGATGGGACGCAGTGTCATCACCTCCTCACTAAGCCCTCAGGGCCAGAGTAAAACAAGGAAGAGAGGAGGAAGCGATGATGGAGGTGTTAGTCATACATTTTGTGAGCTCCTTCTCCTCCTTAACATCATGGTCTATCTTTACAGGCACTGAATGGCTTTGTCCTTGTGGTGACAGCTGAGGGAACCATCTTCTTCTGCTCCCACACCATCCAGGATTACCTTGGCTTCCATCAAGTAAAATCCCCTGCACATTTCTTGAACAATGTTTAAACAGCAAGTTGCTTATCTCAACCCCACATCCTGGTCTATGTCCATCTGAGTCTAAATGAAAATACAAAACATGGTTTGGTTGTCATGTATAGTCAGCATTGTAGTTGGTCTGAACATGTTTTGGATTATGAGGAATAAGTTTAGTCTGCAGAGGAGTGACTCTTAGAAGGCAAGTGTCTCCAAGAAGGGGTGGAGTTCAAGTTCAACGAGGCTACAGGTGAAGGTATCGTCCTCAGTGACCAGTGGACTGAGACAAATACACATATGGAGAGAGAGAGAGGGGTTTAATCCAATTGGCTTCACAACAAAGCACCTTAGTCTTCAATTGAATTTGTTTCAATTTATTTTGGAGAATGTAACATAGGTGGTGATTTTGTCTTTTTTTTATCTTCACCAATGAAGCTCTTGTAAATATAAAATATATAAAAAAACATACTCCTAATAGTCCAACTAATTGCACCCAGGCTGAAAGATAATCAGTAGTAAAACTAAGCAAGAAGTTGATGAAATGTGTATTGTAGTAAAGAAAAAGGGATGTGCGATAAGTGTTAAATTAAATTAAGTAGAACCATGCACTTTTCTATTCCTAATTGGATGTTTCTAAGATTGAACTGATACAAACACAGCCTGGAGTTAACCATCAGGCTGTATAAAGCACAAACACAGTTAAAGAGACTTCATTTCAATTTAGTCTTTGAAAAGTATTTCATCTCACACTTTTCAGTGAGTCTGACCACTTCCGCAGGGGAAGGTGGTTCCACTCTAGTCCAAGCCAGGTCATGCTGGGACTCGACAGCGGATATCAGGGTCCCAGCAGGTCTTTGGCTCTGTTTCAGCTATTTAAATAAAACTTTTAGTGACACTTGATTTATCTTGGCTCCACTTCAAGGAAAATGCAATTAAACACACCCGAGGGTAAACGGCTGACAGTAACAGCTTCACCCAAACAGCCACCTTTACTTCAATTGTCTCATTCAATCCTAAAATATAGATTTTTTTTTTACATACAGTTAATTTTGAAACCTGTTTTGTTATTGTGGTGTTCTCTTGCCAGACTGATGTGATGCATCAGAGCGTGTTTGAGCTGATCCACACTGAGGACCAGCAGGAGTTCAGGAGGAACCTGCACTGGGCCCTCAACCCCCCTGCTGGCCCGGGACTCCCCACAGATTCTTCGACAGGTCTGGAAAAGAAAGTTTGTTGACAGATAATGTGGATTCTACTCTGAGGTTTAGAAAGAGAAGAGGTGACCTTTAATTGAAAGCTCATGAGATATGTTCTGAATGTTACACTTCATCACACTCACATAGATTTTCAATAACATTGTGTACAAACAGAAATACATCATGCCGCAGTGGACACATCCAAAACCAAATTAAACCCACTCAGTCACTTTCAGCAGCATTCAGCCATTCACTGTACATACTGTACACAAATACAAATACACTACTCATTTTGAGATAAGCAGGTGAGGCGAAACGCATAAACCAAACAAGTGCACACGCATTCACATCAAATCTATGTTAGGTTGGCTTCCGATGTACGATGTTATAAACTTCATAGGTTTTACTTTTTTTTTCCAAAGCAGTTTATGGAGTAATAGTAATTATGTTTTTTAACATCCTTAGATGCTGATTTGTCATCAGCCTCTTCTTACCTGGTGAGCTACAACCCTGACCAGCTTCCACCCGAGAACTCCTCATTTCTGGAGAGAGGTTTTGTCTGCCGGTTCCGCTGTCCGTTGGACAACTCCTCTGGCTTCTTGGTAAGATGAAGATAAGTTGTTACCTAAAATCCATATGTAATTTGTTTGTTTTCAATGCATAATGTAACGTCTTCTGTTCTATCTTATATTTAATTAGGAAAGTACACTTAAATAAAATGAAACCTAGTATTAGAAACGTTAGTAAAATAGATTCTGCACATGTTTCTTCACAAATAAAATGATGATGAATAAGCAGATATCAGTGTTTTGTGTGTGGCGTGCTACCTCAGAGTCCCTGTGGGATCAGAAGCCACCATTTACTCCTCTAATCCTCCTTAAGAGAGCCTCAGGGTCGTGGGGAAAAGGGACTTAATCCCCACTGCTCATAGGAGATGAGGGAAGAGGGGGAAACTTGCTTAGTCAGGGTTAGTGGCTTCAGACTGGGTCACTTCTACTCTCACTAAGACAATTAGCTGCAGATGGAGGAACATGCTGTGGTTCAGTTGCTGCTTGTGTACATAAAACCAGTCTGGAAAAGTGTGGCGGGGTTTCCCATGAGCAAGGCACTCCCATACACATGACCCTGCAGCTGCTACTCATGTTTACAGAGGGCAGACATTAAGGCATGTAATTCTAAGTGGTTGATTTTCATGCTCGAGGGCTCTCCAGCAGGGCTTATGGATGGCTTCGAACCCACATCCCTCCCGGTGCGTTTGCGTGAGCAGTAAGCCAGGTTTGTACTTGTGTCTGCTAGTCGCTATGGCTTTGTTTTTCATAATCCTCCCTGCTATTCAGAGCTAGATTCCTGACATCACGGCTGCAGGCTCTTAAACCCACCAAAGTCAATTAACCAGAGCTAACTGAAAGGGGGCGGTTGGGGGTCTTCAAAAGAGATGGCACAGGGCAATAGGAGGACAGCAGACATGGGAGATTTCTTTTAGGTCTTTTTGGCAGCGGGTGGTTAGTCTAAAACATTGAAAGAGGTCAGGAGAGAGACTTCAGTTTTTTACCATGTGTGGTAGTGTCAGAGAAAAGGTCATGGTTTATCCAAAATCAATGAGTGTCTGTGTCTTGGGAGCATGACTGCATGCTTAAAGCCACAGTCTCTTAAAACTGTATAACTGTAATGGTTAAGCTGTGTACAGTAAATATTATGATCAGAGAGAGAAAGTGGTTGGATTTTGTAAAGAAAATCCAGTAATCTGATCTGTGTTTTGAGAAAAATAAGACTACTGGTGCTAAACAGAGAGAATAAACAGCACTCAGTACTCTGCTGGAAAGCTTGATGCAATCCATTTGATGACATGTATTTTGTTTGTCCATTAAGGCATTCAATATCCAGGGCAGGTTGAAGTTCCTCCACGGTCAGATCCAACGGCAATGTGACACTGAGGACAGCGCACCACCTCAGCTTGCTCTCTTTGCAATAGCCACACCCGTCAAGCCTCCAGCCATCCTGGAAATCAGAACAAAGAACATGATCTTCAGGACCAAACACAAGCTTGATTTCACACCCATGGCCTGTGATGCTAGGTTTGTACGATCAAAACAAATTTTAATAATGCTTGAATGACTGAATTCAACTCCTCATTTTTTAACATGGCCATGTCTGTTGAGTTTTGTAATTCAGGTTTGTATCCTCTACTTTTTCCCGTATTTTCAGGGGTAAAATTGTTCTGGGTTACACTGAGGCTGAGCTGAGGGTTCGAGGTTCGGGTTACCAGTTCATCCACGCTGCCGACATGCTTTACTGTGCAGAAAATCATGTCAGAAGTAAGACACAGCTGTTTGCTGGCTTCATGGTTTATATCACAGTTAAATTTATAGTTAAACCCATGAACACATACTCTAGGAGTTGACGTCTCACACTTCAGTGGAACGTTGCACAAATATGCCTACAAAAATTTACAATTTGTGTAGATTAGCAAATTGGAAAAGCATCCATTCAGCACGATTCCTGGTTTAAATGTCAGGTGTCCACGTATAAGAAAACATGACATACTACACAAATTCTAAACTACAGGCAGTGTATACTCAGGTTTCAAGTGGACTGACTGATTTCAAGTGGAGACTGTTTGTCTCAACGTTGCACTAGAAACACATACTACAAACAAACATGTGCTGAATGTGTGTCTGTTGATGATGTAGGAAATCTCTGAGCGAGAGTCAAGCGTCCCACTTAGCTTGTGTACCAGATGACCCGGTTAGTTGTAGCAATGGCGTCGTCAACTCCTGCATCACTGCTGCTGACACACACACACACAAATACACAATGCATGTAGTCATGCATGCAGAAAGGGAAATACATGCGTATGCATTTGGAAACATACTGTATAACACAGAGATGCATGCATGTTTGGCATGCTCTAATGCACACACAGATGGAAGGGAAGGTTCTTCTCCGACATACACAGACTACAACAGAATCAGCATAACACATGATGCCATTTGCTTTAGACTACTACAAATCCAGTTTCCTGTGCTCATAACACATAGTGTTTTATGTGTGATAGACTGTATAAAAGTGCGCAAACAGGACTTGTAACATGCAAGTAGCCAAAGTGAATATCAGCATGCAGCCTTCATCACAGCAGGATACCGGACTTGACTACATGTAGAGTGAGTGTGTCCACACCACCTGGTGTACAGGACATAAACAACAGTGACACTGAGCTTCCAGTGTCTTGTCTGATGTGATTTCAGTGATAAAGACTGGCGAGAGTGGCCTCACTGTGTTTAGGCTCCTCACTAAGGACAATCGCTGGAAGTGGGTCCAAGCCAACGCCCGGCTTGTCTACAAGAACGGCAAACCAGACTACATCATTGCCACCCAGAGGCCTTTGGTGTAAGTGTACATTGATTTCAATTAGATTTTTGAGTTTTACTCTATGTGTTGATTTCTTCTGTATAACATCTGTCTCTGCAGGGATGAGGAAGGAGGGGAACACTTGAGAAAGCGATCTATGCACCTTCCTTTTACCTTTGCCACTGGAGAGGCACTGCTCTACCAGACTGGTTATCCACTGCATGGCTTCCCTGATTCATTCCAGGGTAAAGCAAAAGGCAGCAAGTCCAAAAAAGGCAAACTGGACAAGAGCTCCGGAGAAGACCTGGACCCAAAGTCCCTGCTGGGAGCTCTGATGAGCCAGGATGAGTCCGTATATGTCTGCCAACCTAGCACAGAGCCTAAAATGTCCTACCAGAGCAGCCTTATTAGTGACCAGCAAAACATGACCGATGGTTTTAGCAGTTTGTTAGGTAGTGGTAGCTGGCATATTGTAACTAATGTGGAGACAGGGCAATATAATGGCGACTCATCCAGTTATGACCCACTGTTGGCAACCCTTGACTCCTTGTCTCTCGACAGTGGCGAGACATGCTCCAACAGCGAGCTGTTTAGTGCTTTGGAGAATCTGGGCTTAAACGCTGAAGATCTAGAGCTCCTGCTGCTGGATGAGAGGATGATCCAGGTGGAGCTGGACCCTAACCACATCCCCACCCTCAGTGATCTTCTTACAAACAATGAAATCCTCTCCTATATCCATGACTCCCTGGAGAGTGATAGTGGCGCTGAGAGAGACCAAGAAGGGAACA
This sequence comes from Trinectes maculatus, assembly GCA_016785345.1. NCBI lineage: Eukaryota > Metazoa > Chordata > Actinopteri > Pleuronectiformes > Achiridae > Trinectes > Trinectes maculatus. The sequence continues at coordinate 500,907 of JAFBJQ010002205.1, forward strand.
GAGGTGGTTTTCAGCTTTCATCTCAGCCACCAAACCCAGACTCAGCCCAAAGTGTTTCCCTTCAGGGACCTGCTTCTCCTCTACCAAGCAGCAAACATCCCATTATCCAGCTGTCACAACAGATGCAGCAACACATAAGTGGAGGTGAACTGGTGAAATCTCACCTGGGACACTACCTGTATGCCTCCGGACCTGCAGCTGTGGACACCGTTGTACCTGGGATCCATAAAAGTCAGAGGGTGGTCACGACAGAAAGCCTCCATCAGTCAAATAGTGACACCCATCATCACCCACATACTGTACCCAAAGCCTCACAGTTACACAGTGAACATAAACACATCCATTCACTTCTGGAATCAAGTCAACAGTGGCAGCTGCAGCAGGACCAGCACCATCTTCAGTCCAGTCAGCAGGAAAGCAACCATAGTTCTTTTTTGCCTGGTTTTCAGAATCAGCTGGGACTGAATACAAACAGATCTTCTATCCCAAACATTCACACAGCCTTTCCACCAAAGAAAGACATAGATTATAATATCTCTAACACATCATATGCAGCTGGCACAAATGGCATGACCACACCGGATGTTTGTCACTACCAGAGGCCCTACCAGCTGCATGCTCAGCAGAAACACCAGCAAATGTTGCAGCAGACTCATGTTCCTTCGTCTTATTTGCCCCAGTCTCCTAGCCAGAGTTCTCCCCATGACTTTGAGCAGTTACTGGGTCTGTCGCCGCAGCACCACAGCCTCCCATCTTTACAGGCCTACGGCATGTTTAGCAACAGTGCTGAGGGCACAACACACAAGGTAAGAGACCAGAAAATGGCAGTCATGGAGATGAATGAAAATTTACTAAGAAACCAAGATTAACCAAGAAAATGTTTGTGTGTGTGTGAAACACCTTTTATGTGTAATATTACTTGCAATAAGCCCATTAAGTCTGTCTAGGTGTGGTTTGATTTCTCTAAACTTAAAAACACATTGCCACATAAAATACCAGTCCCATATAAACTGGGTGTATGCCAGATGTCAAGAGCTGTCAGCTCTGCTCAAAACAGAGCTGCAGAATCCACAACCCTGACCCCTCAACCCCGGGTTGAGCTCTCACAGTCATGATTTTTTTTTTTTTTTTTCCCGAGTCAGCACACTGAGGCTCTTGGCTGCCATGGAACTCATTGTAAACTGATGATGCGACTGGACATGCTATGTAAATAAGACAAGGGGGAAATGGGTCACAGCATCACAGTCTGAGTATCAAGTCATCTAGACTCTAATTCAGTCTTGTTCGTAAGTTTGTAAGTACTGTGGTTTATCAGTTTCTCAGGAAAAGGCTCTGTGATGGTTTATGCTTTATTTGTTTGGCGGAGCACATGGATGCTGAGAGTTGGTAGGTTTTTGGACTAATTTCATTATTAATCTCATTACTGTTTTTCTCAGCAATGGCAGTGGAATGTCATCCTAATTACTTTGCATTACTCTTATCACTGAATTGCCATCTGTTTTTTCAGTGTTATGATTCCATTGCATCCTGTTGTTCCAAGTATGAAGAGCATCACTGTTTTTGTTAGAGTGAGACAGATATGACACAGATGCAATGAGCCAATAGTGAAAAAGACTTGAATAATGAATAGAATAAGGTTGGGACGAGACGCTGTCGGCCCCAAGAGATGGCCGACACTGGCAGACATCCATTCATCCCAGCGCCAATCAGAATCCGCTGTTATTCTTCAGGGTCAGTGACTTGTCACTGAAAGAAAAATACTGACAGGCTGGGAAGTCAAGCATGATCAACACTGACCTACAATTTGACTGTCGTCATCAGATACAGATACTGCTGACACTGATGCAAGCTCCATCTCTGGTTTAAATGATTTTTTGATTTATTTTATTGCCTTTATCTTTACGTAAGGGAATGTCATCTGTAGAAAGGTGAAGGAGAATGTAAACATTCATACATCAGTGGTTGGCCCCCACGTGATTGTTTTTACTACAGATGTATCTGTTGATTATTATCTTAACGCCTACGTCTTCAGTTAATAATTCATACTTAATTCTCAGATGGAGAATGGCTGCCACCTTACTGCCACTAACGCAGCCTACATCAAAACATGCCTGATGCCCAATGGAAATGGCATTGTGACAGATGTCGTCCCTGTCTCCTGCCCTGAAGGACTTGCTGCTCTACAGGAGCCCCAGAAATCTGGATTTTTCTTCTGAAAATATGAAGACAAGTTTCAAGGGAGGCTAGAAGGGAAGGTACAGAAGGAGAAAAGCAAAAAATCATATCTCAACTTATCATTTTATGATATGATCTGTTTTCAAAAAATGTTTTCAGCTTTTTTCCAGAGGGGATTTTATATCAGTCTCGCCTGCTAAGATTTATTCTAATGTCTCATGCCATGGTGGGACATCACGGTCATGTAACTAAAAGAAATGCTGATATGCAGGTAGGTGTGATGAATAATGATAAAATAAGAAATCAGAAGAAATCAAGCCTTTTTGTTTTAGCATTGAATGCATTTTAGCCTATTTGAGGTTTACAATGATATTGTGCACTTATATGTATATTACAGACATAATCAGAGATGATCTGATTTGTCCATTGGTGGCACTGAACACTGAACAAAATAGCATTTTTGTTTCCTGACTGGAGACAGTGTGAAATCTCCCATTAATGCCTTGACTGGGTGCTAAGGCTCAGACTTTTCTATTACCTTTATCCTGCAGTCATGTCAAGTCATGTCGGGAACACTGAGTGCACATACATGCACAGAATAATCCATTAAGGACCTAATTGTAAATAATGGATTATAATTGAAGGTGAAAGAGGAAGTGCATGTTAGTATTTCTCAAGCTATGTTTTCCTATAATTAAATTATTTCTATTCCACAATTGAGGTCATACATGCACTCAAATGTGGGAAAGATACATATTCTTTTTTATTGTCATATCTTTATTATGTGCATGTGTGGCAAACTATCAGAGATCAGAAGTGAAGTAAATGCATGTTGCATCCTTCACCGATGTAAACTCCAGCACTTATTGGGATTAACACTGACTCAAATTTATATTTAAGTTATTTTTAACAATAAGTTTATTATACAGACATCAGACATCATTTGATGGACAGACACCATCACAGACATATTAGATGGAGACTGAAACCTTTTATTATTGAAGTATCAGCATCGCTTAAATACAGCTGTCTCACGGACAGTTCTGTCTTTGTTTTTGTATTTGTTACATAGTCAAACTACTTGCTTACTGCTGTAATGAAAATAATCATCACCTGAATTCCCACAGCTGTCAGTGTGACATGAAAACTTAAAGTTTAAGTTAAAGTCATGTCAGATTAATTGTAAATAATTACTGCAGTTTCTAATTGGAAGATATTATGTATTAAATAGCAACTGCATATTTACCAAAAATAAATGCTAAAAATTCAGAGTTACAGAAAGTTATGTGTAGTAGTTTTTGTCTGATGGCTTGATATGACACGAATGTACTCACTTTTAAAAGGCATTCAAAAGAAAAGGGCGTCTCAGAAGCTGAACTGGACTGGACAGCATTTAGCACTGACTTCAAAACCAAATCAGAAACACGTAAACACGTATGTCTGCAGTTCCTCCATTTTTTAATGACATGGGAAAAACTGTAAATGTGTTCAAAGGATACAGTGTTTTGATGATATTGGTTGTTAGCTGGGGACAAAAGTCTAAATGGAAAAAATGCATTTACAGAATTGCTTCTTGCCTGTTTTCCCTCTTTAAACTGACTTCTCCGAAGCAGATCATTTAAAAGCAGATGCAAGATTGAATTCTGTATGAAAAGAAAGAAAGAAAAGAAAAAAGAAAAGAAAGTTTTTTTTCTTATTTCTAAATAGACAATTCTTTTTCAGTTGCTAAAAAGGAAAACACTGTGTGTGTGTGTATACAGTATCAAGCACAATAAAATCACTTCTTACATACTTTCTCATCACTGAAAGTTGTCATGTAGGGGGAAAAAAGCATTTCATGACTATATATTATTGTTCCCAAGAGTTGTTCGTTTAAATTTAACTTCTGTAATGTTATAGAACGTTTGTCACTTTAGCTCAAAACAAAATGGTGCCATAACAGTGAGCCTATAAATAAGATAACAGTTTGTTTAGTAAATGAAGAATATGGTACATTGCGGAAATGTAACACCTTTAAAATAAACATTCTAACTTTGATTCTTTAAAATCCACCTTGTCCACTGTTCCCTTTAAAGATTAAGACATTGCTTTATATTTACAAGCAATTTTGTCATAGAAACCAAATTCTCATTCATTAGTTGTGTAGTGTTTTTTAAGGCACATAGTCCTTATTTTGTTACCTTTATCACTGACAATTGTTGTTGTACATTAAGAGGATTTGAAAATCTGCAGTTTGTCCATGAGATGTGTGTTGAATTGTGCTCTTGGGTCCTGGAAATAAAAGGTTTTGTGCAAACTGAACTCATCTGTCTCCTCTTTTCTCTTTCACTGTTTGTCTGTACTGACATCCTTTGTCTTTTCAGACCCTGTCATTCCTCACCTGTCAAAGAGTTGTCAGTGTAGCACCCCCGCTCCACCCATCATATGACCTGTTCACCTGTTCCCTCTGCTGCTTCCCATTCCCCAACCATCTCCTCCGGCAGTGTGCAGAATAGAAAAGGCAGCCAAACTTGATTCTCAAGCTCTGACAGTCATTACAGGAAAATTAGGTAAGGAATTATAGTCTGCTCTTATGTATAAGGTGGAAAATAGCTTATACATCATTGTTGGACTGACAGCGAATACATTTCAATTTATAATTGGAATCTTTAAAAGCTAATTACTTACAACTCTTGTTGTTGTGTAACATTTGCTGTAATGATTTTATTTGACAGGTGTTTTACTTTCAGTTCTCTACAATGTGGGACCATAGAGAGGTTTAACACTGAAGTGACGCACGCTACCAAGATGCTTTTAGCTGCTGTCACTGTAAACTCCCCCAACTCGTACATACACACCGACACACAAGTGCATGCAGCCCCACTGTCCATTTCCAGTGGTGTGTTCTTGCGCTTTTTGCACCACAATATGTGTGAACTCACACTGATACTTGCGACATTTCTATGTAGACTCAAACAGCCTTTATTTATAACAAGCTGTCAATATTTCCCAGGTTTTAGTTTTACAGGAGGATCCTTTTTTTGTTTGTGCATTTAACCTATTTAGGTCTATTTAAGTTATTCAAATTAATTATTATAAAGTTATTTAAAAATAAAACCCTATACTGAATTCTGTCCTGTGGCATCACTTTAGTAAATCTATAAAATCTAGCATAAGATATTATCTTTGGACAAGATGAGACAAAAAATAATTTATAATCATGCTCTAATATTAAAATGGTGGTATTTTTACAAAATGCAACAAGAGGACAAAAACTATCAGGCTTTTTCTCCCAAGTGCGGAACATTGTCTACTGCTGACTTTACATCTTTAATGACCTGCCCAGAATCATTTATGAGAGTTTTTCTTCTCCCGCAGTCTTCAGCCGGTTAACTTTGCCCACTTGTGACGTGATCAATCATCCAAGCAAGATGTTGTGTGTCCCACTTAAGCTTCCCTGGACCACTGCGTCACACACCCGTTGCTACAGGCTGCCGCTGAGGGCCGCTGGGAGAGCTTAAACCTCACAGAGGCTGACGAGGAGGCAGCCAAGAGCAAAAAAAATTGTTGTTGCGTTGGTCACAGAGATAATTCTCCAAATTACAAATGATCCCTTAAGTGAATAGGAAGATGACTCACAGATTTCTCTTGCATTGATAAAGGCCCTGGGACCAATGTGTTGGTTATGTTAGATGACAAAACCACAACAAGATTATTATGATTAAAGTTTGGTTGAAGTTATTAAAACTACTCGGGTAAGGTCAGGTAAATCTTGTAGTTATTGCTCAAGGAACCAGTCTAAACTGTTAGGGCCCAAATCTACCTCAGCCTTTACTAAGAGGTGGATCAACTTACAGCACTATGTAACCATAAGCCTGATTTAATGTTTGACTACTCAACATGTCTTTAATTTATATTGACTGTTGAACCTGTTCATGACCGAAAACCATACCATGCATACTAACTTTATCTGTACTAAATTCACTTTAAACGTCGCGTATGTCCAGTATTTAATACCTCAATCTGACCTGAATGTGTGTCACCTTGCTGCATAGAAACAGATATGAAATATTTAATGACCATCTATAACCACTTAGGCCTTTTCCCTGATGGAAAATATGGACACTGTGCTGTGAGCGAGTACAGAGCCACTGACCTGTTTTTAAAACCTCTCAGGGTGAAGCTGAACACGTATGTGTCCAAACCTGCAGGTAAAATGATTTTTTTAAATTACATTTTTATGCTTCAAGTTAAGATTTTTTGGTTGAAAAAGAGTTTCACCTGTATTTAAACCTTATTTACAGACCTGAATGTGAATCTTCTATATTCACCTGGAAACTCACTTCTCACTGAATAGAGTCACAGATGTAATTGATCACTTAAAGATTGATTTTTTTGAGTCTGTTGGTGATTTTTTTTCTTTCTATTCATCCATATGCAGAGCTGCATCAGGACAGACTGATCTCTCTCTCTTTGTCTCTGCACCCACCCTGTCTCCACCCGTTGGCCTGTCAATGTGCATTACCTCCACCCCAACAAACAGACACTCCTGCACTTCCTCTGCTCTCTGTCCTGCATCAAGGTAAGACACATTCCTTCCTAGTGATAAAAAAGACAGGAAAAGCTCTGAAAGGAAACAATAAATAATGAACATACACTTTCCCAAAGTGTTTTACAGGCAATACAACATGGATATAGTTTGAACAATGAAAATGTACAGGACTCAATCTCAATGATAATAGATCCACCCTAAAACAAGATTGTAGTCAGTTTCCTAAAATCCAGGTTCAGAAGTTGCAGGGTGTTACAGTCAGCGTGCAGAAAGCTGAAAGGTCACAAAGCCTCCAGAGGACACGTGTTTCCGTCTGTGTGCTTGTGTGCATCTGCAGGACGCTGTAGTTGAATGTCCTGACCTTTACTGATCACAGCCTGCAGGCATCAACCTCAGCATGATGCTCAGGTCAAACCACCACAGAGTTTCTGTGTGGACCAGAGGTTTTGACTAACAGCTCTGAGAAGCAGTCTTGGCTAGACAGCAATACCATTCTCCATTGAGGTTTTCTCAGTCTCCTACTCCCACATGTCTCTGATGACAGCAGAGGAACTGCTTTATGAGAGTAGTTTTTATCTTTTATGCACCACGATGTATTAAAAAGAAATTACAGCATTGCAAATTAAGAGCGGCAATAATCTACAGAATCTTGTACAAAAAACATTTATGGTGCAGCAAGGAAAATAATAAAGCATGACATATTGTTTTACGTCATTTACATTACACTGTAAATATGTCAACGTGTAAACAGATGATAGCTGCAGACTGAAGGGGTTCTGATTAGTCTGTTGTGATTGTGTTTGACAGGGAAATGTTTCTGTGTTTTCCCCTACTGTGATGCTTCACCGAGCACCTTCACCCCCCGTGTTTGACCTTTCCCCTTGCCTTCAAACACACACACAGGCAAAACACCACCCACCCCCTGTTAGTATGGCCCAAACAGGTTGGATCAGCACATTTGTTTTGTCAACCCCAGCAGATGACATGGGTGGATACACCGTCAAATATTAATACCCAGAAGCAGAAACACTCTGCTCTGACAATTGTCTGTACAAAACAAGGTTGTCAAAATGGTTGATTTGTGATGTGTTTTTAAGAGCCATATTCTGAGAGAGTTGCACCGGTAGTGGATTTGACATCATAAGGTTCTCAAGTGTATTTAGATTTCTCTTTGGCATATATCTGGTTATGTGAGATCATGTGTCCTGGTATAAAACAACAACTTGAATGGCACATTCAAACAGCTATACATAGTTATCCAGCAAAAATGGGTCTTTTTTCCCCTAGGCCTATATAAGAGCAACAACACTAAAATGAAGAGGAAAGAGATGTGGAGGAAAAGAGGAAGGGAAAGAAAGAAAAACGGGTGAAGAAGACAAGGGGAGAAAAAGCCAAAGGAGTCAGGAGAGGGAGATAAAGTGAGTAACGTTGGTTTGGAGCTTGTGACCTCTCCCCTGTTGGTCTGATTAATTCATACTGACAACCAAGAGGCAGCTGGACACTGTGTGGTGTGTGCTGTTTGTGTGTCTGCCTGTGTGTGTGTGTGTGTGTGTGTGAGAGAGAGAGAAAGGGACACGCTCAGACACACACACATTTCTTTTCCCAGTTTACCCAGAGCTGTTTTCTTTATCGACTGTGACTTTGGAAGCCAGTCTCAAACTTACGCCAACACACAGAGGTCATAGGTCACAGAGGAAATACTTCACCCCCACAGAGGCCAGGTTTCACATCCAGCGGTGTGTGATAAGTCACATAACACGAGTGCTACCAGTAGTAGAAGTGTAAAAGTGAGGTTGCCATCACCACATATAAAATGGTACAGCAGTAGATTAGAATCAATAGTAGTTTAGCTTTAGTAGCTTCAGAATAAAAGTGTAATTTTAATAGTGGTAATAGCAGGAGTTTATATATGCACTCACACACGTACAAAGAGACAACAGTAATTTTGATGGTGCTGGTGGAGATGATGACAGTCGGGATAACAGCACCAACATTCTGTTAATGATGATGGTGATACGATCACAACAGCAGCTGTGATGTTTATTCAAAGAAATGGCTTCACACTCAGTGAGGAGTCTCTATCACTATGTCTTATATCATTACATGGTGGACAGTGTGTGATCTGACACGTCAGATCAATGGTAGACTTGAAGTGAAATCCTGATATGTAACTTATTTCTGGATAATAATTATCTGAGTTATTCCCTCAGAAATTTAGTAAAACCTCTACACGTATACAGTTCTATATATTGAAATATTTGTAAATGCACTACAAAGTATATTTGTAAAAATATTGCGTAGTTGTAAATAATATATTAAAATATCTCCATCATATTTAATTTGTCAGTAACTCTCCCTTACACAATCTTGTCATTAAAAGCAGCATTGATTAAATATCATTTTGGAAAACTAATTGCATTAACACCAGCCAGGGTTTACAGTCACTGTCAGTTCTGAGGACCTGATTGAGGACTTCACAGTGGCAGGGACAGTCTGCTCCAACCTTCATGCTCTTTGTTTCATTGACCTCTGTGACCTTTCTGTGTCTCTTCCTGTCACTGAGTCAGAGATGCCATGTTGGATCTGTGAGGGAGCGAGAACGAGCCGCCACACTGTCGCATTCATCAACACCTCTATCCATCACGCTCTCACACATCAACACATTCACACACACTGTACAAGTCTGCAGACACGATCAGATCCAGTGTTGAAACTCAAGCTTTGAACTGTGCTGAAGTCATTGAACCGAGGTGTGCGTGACAGAGATTGTCAGCTAATTTATACTGGAATATTTGTGTAATCAAAATGTTAACTTTTCTTTATAATCATGCTTTTATAGATTTCTATATCTCTAAGTACTGTATTATGAAGGACTACTAGTGCTAGTACTAATGTGATTACAACTGTTACTGCAGCTGTACTACTACCAACAAGTTTACTGCTGCTAATACTTGTACTTTACATTTAACATTTACTGTTTCTGCCATGTAGTTTTGAGTGTACTGACATATTTTTTGTATCACTCTCCACCCTCTTCTTTGGTAAAAACAGGCCTGTTTCCCCCTCTAGTGGTGACAGTAAGAAATGCCTTCCTGACTGATGGTGCCTCAGCAACATCACCTGCACATGGGGCTCAGAAAGGTGAAATTAGCTAATTGAAATTGTGGTTCATCAACCTGTGATTACATATAAAACCTGACATATATAACATTAGCTTATTTATCTGAATCTGGTAGAAGAGTTTATTTTATGTCACATAATACAGATGTTTCAAGGAAAAATACCAAACATATGTTTAGCCAATTATTTTAGAGTTTTAAAACTTGATTGTCATCACTGGCAAATGTGTTGGCAAACTACTACCTTTCTATGTAATCAAATCATTCACATACAAAATAAGTTATATAAAAAGCTACATGAATGTTTATGAAGATGGTGTAAGATGAATGTTGCCCTCAGCATCAGCGTTAGAGCATGGATATAATCCTCATCCACAGGGATTAACGATTAGTGTCTTCGTTGAGACTGGAGCAGCTTTCATGTGCTTTGCTGTCAGGGTTTCTATCTTTGTGTAATCCTCCTGCTCTTTGATAGCCTCAGTGAAAACACACCCACTGCCCTCAGCTGGCCACATCTGTACATGGACTACCACATCTGTACATTGACCAACAGTCACTATCTTACACCATAATTACTGAGCAGATCATAAAATTTAATAATAAACTGTGGTAGTAGCAGCAGCAGCAAGAGTGGTAGTAGTTGTACAATTTTATAGCAGTAACAAAAGTTGTAGCAGTGGAGATAGGAGTAACAGTTAATTATAGGCAGAAGTTGAATAGTCTATTGTAGTATAAATGTAAGTAGCAGAAGCAGTAGGAACCTAAATATGTTCTTCAACCAGAGAGAAAAATTTAGATGTTTATTACTTTGACCTACTTCAGGACAAAACATCCTTTTTATCAATTTATTTTTCTTTTAATTTGCATTGTTTTATGTAAGTATACAAATGACACCGGAAACTCCGGCCATAATCAAGTGAAGGGTAAGATAAAGTAGGTGGGTAACTGAAGTCGTTTCCAGCTACTGTTCATTGTACAGGGCAATTATCCAGGTCAAGTCAGAGGCTGCTGTGAAACAGGATCCTCACAGACACCCAATATCTGTGAGAGGAAACACTACTGTACAATAATGGACACTGTGATGAGGGAGGGATTGTTGGGTCTGCGCCCCCATGGTCTGAGCGAACCAATAAAACTAATTGAACAGACACAGAAAGTGAAAAAAAAAAATCAGAGATAACTTAGGTCGTAGTGGATGAAGCCAACAAATTGTGACGCTTCATCACAATTTGTTGGCTTCATCCACTACAACAGAATTTTTCGAAATACCACAGATCTTAACACTAAGTGGCCTGGCCATGGTAAAATATGGCATCTTTAATAGCTAAAACATAAGAAAGTCAAAAAGAATTGTGGATAGGTTAGGTCAAACTGGACCACAACCTCTGATTCCACAATTAATGGACACTGAGCGTGGTTTATCTGGGCTGCGGATTTAAACAGTATTAGTGTAATCTTTCTCTCTGTGACCAACAGGTCTGCTCATCGTCTATCCAATACATCTCTACTTTATCCTACAGATGAGAATAAATAATGGAACATCTGGGCTGCAGCTTGCTTTGGATATGTCAGTTAAAGACTAGAGCTTCAGTATCTAAGAATAACACCCATTTCTATTTTCACTTTCCTGCAAGGGTAAGGCGGTGGCAGATTCTTCTTAGTTTCTGGTTGAATCTTTTGTCCTAATCAACAATTAATTTGACCTTTTGACCTTAACTCTCATCTAGAAAGCAATGAAACTAAATTAAATTGCTCAAATCAAAACATATTTAATATTCTTTGTTGTAAGTGCAGTATGGAAAAAGAAGTAAAATTTCCCACCTAATTTATAGCTCTTTCTTTCCAACCGGCACTCATCATGACCACAAAAAAAAACTATATATAAATCTGGTACAAGGTTTTTGATAAACACCCTCTGCCTGCAGTCAATCAAATCTGCCCAGACCTTATAATTCTCAGCTCTGTGGCCCAGTTTGGCAGCAATCTCTCAAACCTCCCCTCAGCTCTCATAACCCCCTCCCACAACACACACAGTGCTGCCTGGTGAATAATTGACGAGCCCTCCCTCCCCTCCGCTCCTGTCTCATCTCTGTGTCTCTTTCCATCACTCTGTCTTTATGGTGTCGCTTGTCTGGTGTTTCTGGGCAGTGACGACCCGCCCTCCCCCTGCTTCCATCATGTCCAGTTTCCACCTGCTGCAGGCTTCGTGTTTGACAGCCATCAGCAGGTAAACAGACGGAAAACACAGGAGCAGCAGCAGGTAAGCACGAACCTACATTAAACCTACATTAAGATGGGGCTTTTTGGAGTTTTGCGGCTGCCTGCTTCTGAAATCCTGCCAGGAAAAAAACAGATATAGTTTTTTTTTTTCCCTCTTTTGCTTTCTTCCTTCATTATAGTACATCAAATGTATTCTGATTTAGTGAATTAAAACCAAAAACCTAAACAATCCAAACATAAACCTAAAACATTTTTCTTTAGCAGCATGAGCTAATCACATCCATATGGTACCTTTGTACGATTATTAAGAAGCCCTTTAGAAAACTGCTTACAACAACAACTTTGTCGTTGCACTGTTTTCACCGTTGTTCATTTTTAGTTTTTTGTGAAAGGATTTTACTGTAATTCTCTAAATTATAATAAGGTAATATGGTAATAATAATAATAATAAGGTGTCTTCTCTCTCGTCTTCTTTTGCTAAGCTTTTCCAGTCATGAAGGAGTTTGTGTTTATCCTGCTGATGGTGACAGAGGGGTCTTCCAGGACTCGCAGCAGCTGGTGTGAGCTGGGCTGTGACTGTCGTGGAGATCTCAAGTTCACCATCTGCTCCCGGGCTCTTTTCACTCAGCTGCCAAGCAGAGTTGCCCCCAGCACGGAGCTCCTCGACCTGTCTGACAACCACATCTCCATCATCCCAGAACGAGCCTTCAGCAAGAACCGCAAACTCAGAGTCCTCCTGCTGCAGAACAACAACATCAGCTTGGTGGAGGATGGCAGCTTCTCTCAGCTGGAGTTCCTGCAGAAACTGGACCTGAGCTGGAACCAGATCTCTACCCTGTCAGAGGGTTTCTCCATCGGCCTGACCTCACTGCGGGAGCTGCAGCTGGCCCATAATCGCCTCACAAGCCTTGACAGCCTGAGCTTCCTGCACCTGGATGGCCTTCAGAGGTTAAACCTGACCAGTAACGCCATCCATACCATTCAGGTAAGGTCGTTCTCATCCATGAGCACCCTAAGGCAGCTTCACCTAGAAGACAACCAGCTGACATCTCTTCAGAGTGGCATCTTCTCCATGCTGCGATCCCTGGAAGTCCTCAACTTAGCCGGAAACCAGATTGTGGAGATGGAGGTATCCGTCTTCAAGCCACTAGTCAGCATGACTCTGCTCAATCTGGCCAACAACAAACTCTCCACCCTCCACTTCAAGACGTTCCAGAGCATCCACACCTATAGCACCCACATCCTGCTGGAGGGCAACCCCTGGAACTGCGAGTGTGACCTGCAGAGACTTTTCCGGAAGCTGCGGAGCATCCAAAGGCTTTTCCTGGATGACTACTACAACCTGACCTGCAAGGCACCACCCGTCCTTCATGACTACCGGCTGATGGAAGTGGACACAGAGCTGTGCATTGCCGAAACGGTCACTGTTCTTATCATCACTGTCACCGTGGTGATCACGGTCCTGGCCGCCATGCTGATGGGTGAGAGGAAGAGGAAGAAGAAAAAGAAGGGGAAGCACTGGACGCAACAGGGAGAGCTTTCAGATGAGTCCGATTATTGAAAGACATTTTCCTCCTCTTCTGCCTTTGCCAGACACATATCAGTGTTCGTTGTCATTCTGTCATTTTTGTTTGTGTTTGTTTTCAGGAACACAGTGTTGTCGGTTAAATCCCACAGGAACATCTGCATGCCTGGAAAGACATTTTGGATTGTGTAGTTTTGATTTTTTTAAGTTTTGGATTCTTGCTGGAAGGATTTTCCCCCTACTTTGCACCACAAACCCTAAAAAATCTTACTTTCACACACACATCTGCTTCATTATCCAACTTAAAATGTATGAAATTGCGTTATATTTATTCAAGTTGCTCTGGGACATTAAAAAAGTTTAAAAAAGTTTTCAAAACTTTCAAACAGCATGATTTTTTATAAGAATCAGTGCAACAAATTTAAAGGGGTGGGGGGGTTGTGTGTTGTTAATGTCCATGGTGTATCTCTGAATGTAGAAAAACATTAAATGGAATGTGACATTAATTGCATGTGTTGTGTTTATCATCTAAAACGGCAAAGAAACACAGTCAGATCTACAGTGACTCACTGCAGTAAGGGTGGTACAAGACTTTTGTTGCACCTGAAGTACCAAATAGACACCTATGTGACACCGCTGCCATGTTGTAATGTGTGCGTATGCTTATATGTATGTATATATGTATAGTCTTATTCATGCATCTGTTACATTTTTCTATCACACAGTATGATTAAAGGTGAAACTAATATAAATCTGTGTTGCCATATTTTTAAAAAAAAATTGCTGCAAAAACAATGACTGTCAATTATGGCGGTCTTAGATACGAGTTATATACGGGGTTTGTTTAATTTGCTGATGTTAAGTTTTGCAGTAACATGCACGGTGTTTGTTTAAGATGACGAAAGGTCATGTGTGCGAGTGTTTTCATCTTGATTAATGGAAGTTTCTCCTTTAATTGACACAGCAGAGACGTCGGGGCGGGGTCGCTTCAAGACTACATGCCTGGGTTTACCACAGAAAACTACCGGATATCGACAAAATAACAGCTATGCAATGAAGCGTGGCAACAATCATACAAGTTGGAAGTGAATAAAACTTACATTACTACTTTACTATTTCAATAACTGAGTCACGAATCAATTGAATCGTAAATTAGTCTGTAAAGTGTCGGACAACTATCATAAATAACTGTTGAAACTTCCTAGTTATGCGTTAAAACGTCCCGCCTAGATTTTTATTTTGAAAACGTGGAACCGGAAAAGAGCTCGTCAGTTGTCAGTTGAAGACAGGTGCGAGCTGCGGTTCAAATGAGCCTCTGTTGTTCTCAATACAAAGAGAGCGGAGTCGGAAAAAAAACACCGCAAAATTCACATTTAGACCAAAACATGGGCGTTGTAGCGTAAGTGAAAGGTTTTCCGCCAGAGGAACGTCGTCATGGCCGGTTTCCTGTGAGAACTGTCCGAGCGGAGAGAGGTAAAATCAACTGAAACTGCGCAGTCATAGTTTAATGGGAGCGGTGACCTGAGCAGGTGAGAGCACTGGTGTGGCCGCTCTGTAAATGTCTTGTCCTGTTTACGCAGTGTATTTTAAATGTGTTTGTAAACAGTTCACATGAGTTGACTTGAGGATACAGTAGATAAAGATAATATTGTGGAGTCGTTTCGTGTCCCCATAACCGAGCAACGTCGTTGTGTTCACTTCCTTAAATTCTCATTCTATGTATTGTTTTGTTTGTCTTGCATCAACAGTAAACAGCAGCCTTACTTACACATTTAAATACTTCCGCATAGGCTGGTCAGTGACGCCATGGTGTTTCCAGACTGAGGTCCGCGGACCTGCAGCGGTTCGTCAGAATCACTAAACAGCTTCTGTATTGATCACTGATATGTAAATGATCTGTTATGTGATATGTTACATGATATGTTTTAATATTCTCATTCTTCATCTGTTATTGGCTTTTTTTCTTCCAGACTCCATCACTGCGTGAGATATTCACAATGACTCAAATATATTATATTAGTTTATTATATTAGTGTAAGTGTTATCAGTGGATTATTGATTGTTTGTAGGTATGCATTGATGTGATGGGGCAACACATAAAAAAAAAAGAAATGTAAGTATTTATCTGTGAAACCCCTTTAATCACAATTATTTAGAAAAACTGGTTGTGCTGTTAAAAGATTACTATGTGATCAGTTAATATTTGTATCAGCTGATATGAGTATTACCATTCTTGGAGAGGGCGGCAGAAAATATCCAGGGAAATAACTGTGTTTTCCTTCAGGGAATCATAAAATAATGTTGGGTTATAATCATGAATGTTTTATATATGATTATATTAGGCTCAGCAGACAAACCTGCCAGCTGAAGGATCATTTCACTGTCACTTGGTTATTACTGTCTGCGCTGCCAGCTGTCTCTCAACCTCATTTCCTTATCTTACAGATATGCCAGCTGACGACAAGGTTGCCATCCTGACAGACGATGAGGAAGTGCAGAAGAGGAAGTATGTGTTGGATGAGCCATTCAACACCCTGTCTGTGGAGGGGCAGGTGGACGCCTCCACGATGGCTGTGCCCACCACCGCAGACACAACGACCGAACAGCCCTCAGCCTCGCAGCCTGACTCCATAGACTGCTGTGAGAGGATGTGTCTACGCATTAACAGCCACCTCCTCATTTCCAAAGTCTTCTACTTCTTTTTCTATGCCGCCTATGGCTCACTACACCCACTGCTGGCTGTATACTATAAGCAACTTGGTATGTCGGCCAGCCGCAGTGGGTTGCTTGTCGGCATCCGCTACTTCATTGAGTTCTGCAGCGCCCCGTTTTGGGGTGTGGTCGCTGACCGCTTTAAGAAGGGGAAAGTGGTTCTACTGTTTTCTGTGCTCTGCTGGTTGGTGTTCAACTCTGGCATCGGCTTTGTCAGACCCGCTGAGATGAAGTGTGAAGAAAAAGATGCTGCTCCTTTAACAACGGTGAAGCCTGTGATAACGACTCCCAATAATGTGTCACTTCCAAGCAACTCCACCAACCAGACCAGAGTTCGCAGGAGCTTTCAAAGCATCTTTGGGTTTCCTGAAACTGTGGACCTAAGCATGTTCCACAGGTATGAACGAAGCACCGACATCAACATAACGTCACCCAACACAACGTCTTACACCACCCAGCTTGTACCAGAGACCACCCAACCCACCACCAGGACCACCACAACCACCACCACTCCTGCTCCCACCAAAGCCAAGGAGTATCAGATCATCTACAACAAGGACCAAGTGGAGACCAACTTCCTGCTTATCTTGCTTGTTATCATTGTTGGCGAATTCTTCAGCGCCCCAGCTATCACAATTGTAGACACAGTGACTTTGCAGTACCTCGGTAAAGCCCGTGACCGATACGGCTTGCAGAGAATGTGGGGCTCTCTTGGCTGGGGCCTTGCCATGCTGCTGGTGGGCATCTGGATCGATCACACACACATCAGAGTTGTGATTGATGGTATTGGCTGCATCCTTCCCGACTACCGCCTGCACAACTACCTCATTGCCTTCATCGTTTTTGGTGTGCTGATGGGTTTGGCGCTTATTGTTGCCACTCAGTTTCACTTTGACAATGACCACCATCAGCAGGAGCTCCCAGAAGGGGTGGTGGAGCGGGGACCATCACAAGAGTCCAGCTCCTCAGACCAGACACCCATCAGCCCTGACGTTCCTCAGGAGTTCCACTACAGCGATCTCCTGAGGCTTCTCTGCAGTGTGCGTTACAGCTCTGTGCTGTTTGTCGCGTGGTTCATGGGCTTTGGCTATGGCTTTGTCTTCAGCTTCCTCTATTGGCACTTGGAGGACCTGAAGGGGACGACCACGCTGTTTGGCGTCTGCTCTATCCTGAGCCACATCTCTGAGCTTGGTGCTTATTTCACCAGCCACAAATTCATCGAGCTGGTTGGACATGTCAGGTAAGACACACAAACAAACAACATACAGCTCAATTAAAAAATATCCTACAAAGATTTTTATGCCTTTGGATTAGAGTGGAACTAAAATATTAACAAAACACTAGGTGTTCATTCATCATGGTTTACAAGGTCATCTGTGGTCAGAGAGTGAACAGTTTTATCTGTCCTCCTCTGCTGCAGTCACCAGTGTCAGAGCAGGGGAGAAACAATGCAGTCATTGATGCTCAGGGTCCCTGTCGTGAATCTGGGACTGGACCTCACAGGCAGCATGGATATTTGAGAGTGTGGTGTTAGATGACGGTCTGCAGCTCTGAACCCACATTAGTCCTGCACATAGAGCACACAAAGTTCCTGCCGTTGTCTAATAAAACTCCTGAAGGGACCTTAAGAGAAAGATCGAGGAGTTTATTCAAGGATTTTAAACATGGGCTATAGCAAGATGAAACTACTTTCAGTTAAAAAGATATTTTGCAGCTTTTACAGCCAAACACCAAACCCGTTTTCACATCCTGTAGCATCAACTACCAGACACTGTGAAACTGTAGATCTCACAGTCCTGTGAATCGATTTTCTTCCTGTTAATTTTGCAGTTTCTAAAACATTGAACACCCTTTTTTAGTGGAAAGTCCAAACAACTCGTCTGCAGATGCAGGTCATCACAGTTTGTGTCAAACTACTTGTTCGCTGGAGAAAGATAATTTCCTGCTGCCTTTTCTGAAATTAATATGACGAATAAGTGAAGTGAAGCTGACAGCAATTTCTTGAAGTACACATTGATCTGAGTTTTCTGCAAATGTATTTAAAATTTACATTATATGGTGCCTTGATAGCTTAATGGTTAGGAGGCATATCATGTGGGCGTATAGGCATTGAGCAGCAGGTTCGCACTTTAACTGGACCATTTCCTGTTTGTCTTTCTGGCTCTGTCATCCAGTTTCCGTCACTGTGTCTGTCATAAATCAAGGCAAAATGCCAAAAAGGTAACATAAAAGCTGCAAAGAAATTCAGATTTTACCTTTACCATTGCTACTGAGGCTGCTGAGCATGTTATTAAAATACTGAATCACAAAGTAAATGTTGAAGGTGATGCTTATCTACCCATACCCTTATCTATTTCCTTATAAATTCTAAAATGATGTTTTCTTCAGTTCAGTTTTTCCTGTTTGTTTTTAGTCTGTTTCTCCACAGCCCTCCACCTACTCTAACTATTAAGGCCTGAGGGTAAAAGGACTTTTGGAGTAAACAAAGTGGAGACGATGGTGAAAAGCTGCAGATGGTTCACCGGACAAAAACTCCTCCCTCTCTCTCGGCTACTGACATATTTACATCCTGTCCTCTTAATCATACGCTGTCAGTCTAAAATCCGTGAGATAGAGGTTAAATAAGAAAAGGAGCAATACAAAATGTATTCTGTGCAACCTTAGTTCCAGTTCACCTTCTATTTCATAGAATATTTCTCATTTATTCACTTACAAAAACTCGAGTAGACATGCAGCTTCATTTAAAGTGTGTGTGAGTGTGTGGATGAACAAACACTAATAATAATCCTGTCTTGTGATGAACGCTGAGCATTTGACCTGACTGTGGGTGTGTCGAGTTGTGTGTTCACATTCAGGTTTGTCTAGTCTGTTCTCAGATTCTGCTCAGCTTGTTTGCTCAGCATGCTTTATTACAACAACACTGAAGCCAGCTGAGCTCAAAGAGCTAAAACAACAGCCTGGTTAATTATGAGTCTTATGATCGAAGATAATTCCCTTTTTTATTGGTGAATCTCTTTCATGGTAAATGAAGCAAGTCTCAGGACCTTTACACAGACATTTTCTGATGCTCCCTTATGCTACTTTGACAAACATATAGATGTAGATAGATGTAATGCGAAATAATCGCCCTCCCTCTCTGTCTTTGTCCACTCAGAGTGCTATATATCGGCCTGGCCTGCAACACAGCACGGTACCTGTACATCTCCTACTTGCAGAATGCCTGGGTTGTCCTGCCAATGGAGGTCCTGCAAGGTAATCGTTTATTTCTCTGAATAAGAGAGCGTTTGGAAAACAACTATGCAGGGACCTAGATGGGAACTGCCTGCTTGTTTTATCAGATGAGCTTATTCCTCCTGGTTGTTGGGAGGCCGTCTGTTCAGATCCTGTTCGGAGGAGACTTTGAGTACAGGATGCATGTTCCTCAGCTCACTCAGCCACAGGGGTGAGAGTAAAAAGACGTAAAGAAAAACTAGAAGAATAAAACCGGAAGTAAAGTGCGTTGTACAGACATCACTGAGGACAGCTGCTGTATGAGTCTGTGTTGTTGGAGACATCCGCCCTGAGAAAACGCTCACGCCTCACAGAATAAACAAGTGTTCAGAGCTTTGGTCTCAACGTCACTGCCTGTTTTTACTGTGAAATGAGCCAGGTAAAATAATAATAATAATAATTTTTTAAAAATCACAAATGATTTTCTCTGTGTGTTCCCCAGGTGTGACCCACGCCTCTGTGTGGGCAGCGTGTATCTCCTTCCTGAGCGCTGCAGTCCCACCTGCACTGAGGACGTCAGCACAGGGAATCCTGCAGGGCCTTCACCTCGGCCTGGGCCGTGGTTGTGGAGCCATGGTGGGAGGAGTGTTTGTCAGTTATTTTGGTACGACAACCTACGTGGTATTGCCAACATATTCAACCACCGCTGACATATTTTGTACTTCAAAACGACACTTCTGTTTCTGATAGCTTCTCTGTTTGCTTTGCAGGTGCTGCAGCAACGTTCAGAGGAATCGGCATGGCCTCCCTCGTCATCCTCCTAATCTTCTCCCTCATCCAGTGTTTGAGTGGAGGGTCTGAGGGGAAAGGTGGGGAAAAAATAACTAACACAAATACATTTAAAGATTACAAAAAACAACTGGATGTGTTCTCTTTAGTGCTCTATATTCTTCTTTTTTTTTCTCAGAGGATAAAATGTTAGCAGAGAACATCCCGGTCCCCTCCAGCCCTGTCCCCATCGCCACCATTGATCTGGTGCCGAGTCAAAACTCGGTTGGTAATCCCGCCGCTAGTTCTCCGGCTGCTATCCTACTCCTCCGGAAAACCAAGCACCAGGAGGATCAGGAGGACGTAAACCGACCAGCCTGGGTGCTCTCTGGAGCCCCCTGGGTCACCATCGCTTTCGCCATCTTCCAGATTAAAGAAATGAAGAACATGGCAAAGAGTGGCAGACCATCTGAGACTCAGGCACTGCAGGTAAACAAAGTCACGACTCAAATTATACTCCATGCAATCACTGAAAACAGTGACAGTGAATAGGTTAAATAAAGCATCATGACTGCCAATAACTTTTTTCCCCAATCTAAATGAATCTGATCATCTTTGAAAATTTTTTCAGATTTATTCAATTAATGCTTTGGTAAGTCCTAACAACTTCCCATGTACCCAAAGATATTCAGTCTAAGATTATAAGAGGACAGAGGTTTCACTTTTTGCATGATTTTTGAGGTGTTTTTATATATTACAAAAAAAAATCTCTGTTCTTTTAATCTCAGTCTGTCATCACTTCCTGCTGTTCAGGTTTTTGGGATTAATCTGCCTGATGTAAAAGGGACTTTGGTGTAAATCACTAACAAGTTTTGCCATTTAGACTCACAAGTTCACAAGGTCACTGGAAGTAGATGCGTGCTGGTTTAGCTGCTGTAATAATTGATGTCAAACAATACTAATGCCTGCTGTGTCTGTCATTTTTATGACTGTGTGGGAACTCTTTCTTTACCTTTCACTAATCTTATCCCTCTGACGCTTCCGCCGTCTAACTGGCTGCCCACACGCACACTGAAGAAAGGTGAGACGTTTTTGCGTGCAAAGGTCGATGGAAAACTACCATGTCTGCAGGGGGGGTGTCCAGATTTTCATCTTTGTGTGTGTGTGTGTGTGTGTGGTATGTGGGCGTGTACGTGCATGCGTACATCTCTGTGTGACTGTAAAAACTCCCACGCCTGAAATGTGACGTCCTGTGCGCTGCATGCATGCCTGAATTACTCCCTAGTGACGTCACCCTTCCAACTCCCATGACCTCACCCCCTGGTGATGGTGGAGCTTCTTAAACCTGCCTTTCTGCCTGAGATCAGGGCCTGTATTTATCAAGTGTGATTTCCAGCTTTTTATAGTCAAGAAATTGCCAGTAAACGCGAAATCCTGCATCTCCAGTTTATTCTTTCGGATGCTGGACGCTCGGCCATGAGGATATTCATATTTACGTTCATTTTTTTGTTCGACGTGTCTAAATAATTAAGTCATGAAATGGAAAAAAACAGATGGATTAGATCTATAATAGTTAAGTAGAGATGAAAGAATGGAAAGTGGCTGAAATTATTTCTAGTTTGTTTGCAGCTTGAAAAAAATGCCAGAAAGAAGTGGTACAACATTCCATGCAAATATTATCAGACAAAACCTATTCTGAACTTTACTGCTTCTACTATTATACTCTTATTATGAGCAAAAATGTCTGGCATCATCTGTTTCAGTCCATTTGTCCAAGATGTGTCTCTTGATATTTTACAGCCATTTTGATTTCAAATATATTTACCAATATAATGCAGTGTAAAAATACAATGCAAAAGAAGAGTAGAAAATTCAGTGTGGCTTATGTGTTATCCAGCAGTGGGTTAGTCCACAGACACCTGTGATAAAAGCTAATTTCATAGATTGCTCCATGCAGACCATAGTACGATCACGTTCAAACAGTCTGCTGCTGAAGAAAAGGGTAAACCATCAGTGCATATAACAAAGTTTTGTCAGGGGAACACAATGTGACCAAGACAAATAATAACAGAGAGTGCAGAGGACAGAAATGAGTCTACAGATGGTTCAAGATTGAGACAGGTCAGTGCAGCCAGCCTTTAGACATGTATTTGAAATACTTTTACATTTTAAAATATTTAACAATTTGAATTTATTTTGGTGCATCCACATAGTTTATCAATCTATATAAGCTAGGACGTTAGTGTTAAATTAAACCTTGTAGCATTTAGTTAAATAGCCAGACAGCAACAGGTCTTCCAGCTAGATCTGTGTTCAGCCTGGTTTTAGACAGTTTATAGCCAAGATGTAATCCACCTAATATGTGCTCGTAAGCCTGTGATGCAAAAGTGACAGGGCCTCTGTCGACTGCTATTACTTGTTTGTTTCTCTTGTTGCCAGGTATCTAATGAGCAGGCGTCGGCTAAGTGTGAGTCAGAGGCACCGACAGGAAGAAATTCAAGTGACGACAAAACAGATCCAGCAGCAGCAGCAGCAGCCTCAGAGCCACCCACACAACCAAACACCACCGCCCTGAACCAACACCAAACACACCTGTCCTCAGACAGAGGAGGGCCTCCAGAAAAGCCAGCCTTCAAAGCAGTAAGCAATGAATGACGCAAGGCCCACAATCAAGGTGAACATATGGTAACTTAATAATATATATATATTTTTAATGGTTTTCAGACTTGTTTTAATTTAATGGGTTGTTTTTGCAGTAGCAACTTTGGCTTGAATGTTTAAATGAAAAAAGGTAAATTTGGTGCCCTTTAAAAGTAAACAAATCCACCTCAAATGTGCCTGTCTATTTAATTTATAATAAGAAGTGAAGACATTAGACAAAGTTATGATTTAATTCAGCAGTTTGGTTTACATAATAATGTAGCGATTTAAAACTGCAGTTATTTATCATGTGTAGTCATAGAGAGGTGTGTTGTGCACCACAGGTCGTTTTTATACAGGCAGTGTCACTGTGGACCAACATATTTGTTTTATCAGCACATTTTTTGTTAATGACCATTGTTTCCTGTGGCTTCTCACTAAAACCTACAAAGTGTTTCTTGGGAATGTTTTTGTCAATATGAAATGAAGAGCTGTCAAACGCTGTTAAAAATAGTGTTTGATTTCATTGATTAAAAATTTTGTACAAGTCTGATTTAGGTATATGACTCTTCTCTCCATCACACATACCGTAAGCCTTGTTATCAAATAACTGACCGAGAGAGACAGAGACTTTACTTGGTTTGTGTTTTGCTGTTTTAACTTACCAAACTTAAAATACAGATAGACTCAGTGTGGGTTGGGTTGACACCACACACTGCCCACTTGAACACTGCAGCAGATGTGAAACATCTCGCTGAAGCATATTGTTTCCTGACAGCTCTGTGTGTTCTGTGGCCCACCACCACTCTCTGGTGCAGGATTGGCAAACCACTGTTATACATCAATATAAGAGTGTTTTGCAAATTCTTAAAATAACCTCAGTCTGTTTCCAGGGCAGGTTTACATGGTAGATAATTTATGCTACAAGTGGATCTGCTCTGGAAACACATTACATCCTTTCAGATTTTTGTCAAAATAAAAACATGAGCAGACAATGAATGTCTGTAAGAGATGTATGTTTGATTGTTGTTTTTATGTACTGTATATATATGGATATTCCTAAGGAGCGAGCTGAAGGATCTATGATGAAGAAGTGCCTCTTTAAACTGACTACACGTCTCTTAATCATCATTGTTGTCTTAACTTATTATTCCAAGATGTCAGCAAAGGGTCCATTGAGTGTAACACTCTGACTGAAAGATCACCTTTAACACATGTTGCCAACAGTTTTTAAAGTGTGATTCCACTCTGTGTTTCTACTGAGACTGCCAATAATAACTGACACACACGCTGTATTTGCTGTCTTTGTTTTTGATGTAAAGACAAAAAAAATGCCAGTATTCAGTGTTTCATGGTAATTTGAGTTGGAAAACTTGAGGGCTTAAGTTGTTCTACTTGTAATATGGACAATTAAAGAGAAAGAGAGATTGTGGGGGAAACGCACAGAAAATGAAAATGTGTTGTCTGTTATTCATTATCTGCAGTATATTTTTATATAAATCTACATCATCCTAAACTGCAGTCCAGACTGTTTGACAGCTGCCTTTACTACTGTTTCCAGCCGACCACTTTGAGTACATTTTATTGAAATTTTTAATTAAAGCAACATTTTCTGCTTGGAATATGTATGAAGTAGAATCAAATTCATAGAAGTAATTTCAATTGAACAATATTCTCGCTCCTTATGATGTTTTCTAAAGCAGCCACTTGATGGCAGTAGTGCTGTGAGAATAAAAGTGGATTTGTGGCATCTGAAACGGACGAAATCTGTACTTGGTTCATATGTGTGTGTGTGTGTGTGTGTGAGTGGAGGGTTATTGAGGTCGTGGTGCGCCTGCCACTGATAGGTGTGTGTGGGAGGACAGTAATAGGCTTCCTCAAAAAGTAGGCTTTTGCTGTCATAGAAAATAAATAAATAAAAATGATGAAATCA
Source organism: Trinectes maculatus (assembly GCA_016785345.1). Lineage (NCBI taxonomy): Eukaryota > Metazoa > Chordata > Actinopteri > Pleuronectiformes > Achiridae > Trinectes > Trinectes maculatus. The sequence continues at coordinate 525,740 of JAFBJQ010002205.1, forward strand.
AAGGCGTCTTGGCACATTCAGCCTGTTTGATATCCGTGGAGAGATGTCAACAGCCCCTTTGCTGCTGATGTGTCTGATTGTAGCCGCGTTAGCTGTGACTTTCCCTCCACTGAACAGTCTGTTCCTCACATAATCAATTATACTAATGCCAATAATGATGCATTTTGATAATTGTCCCATCAATGTGCTTTTAAATTATGTGTTTCAACTTAATTTGAAAAGATGAGTAAGGAATTTGAAAAAGGGCACTGAGGGACATTTTCCACCACGTCACTTACTTAGTATCTTGCCTTTCTTTTTTTCTTCCATGTGTTTCCATCTCTTGTGGTTTTGTTTCTGTTCATCTGCGTAAACACATCCCTTGACTCAGAATGCTGTTGCACCCAGCCTTTACATCTCTCTGGTCACTCAGCGGATTTAAATCTAAAAATAATAATAGAAAAAAGCACAAGCCCATTGTTAAAATACAACATAGCCTCATCCACTGCTCATTTTGGTAATTGTACCCAATTACCATCAATAATAAATGCATGAATATTATGGTAATCAGTGGCTTTCAGCTTAACACCACCCAGATACAACCTGAAGCTTTTTTTAGCTTCCCTGATGGGACATAAAGGCCAGACAGATGCCCCGAGGAGGCGCCTTCGCAGGAATTGTTGAGTCAAGGTGATGACTGTGCCTTTGTCCTGTCTTCATTGGACCATTGTAAACCCAACATGGAGCCCATAGTACCGCTGTGGGGATCACACTATATTTGGTGTTTAAATAAACAACAGTTGTATGTATTTTTTCATCACAGCATGTTTACTGGAAATCTTTTCAGAAACAACTTTGTTACAGTTTTCATTCTGTGATCATACGAAGCCAAACAAGAAAGAATGTGGAAAAAAGTTATCAGAATTATCTGTACTGTTGTGCACAATTACAATTACCTTTTACATGTGGACTAAATCCATTGTATTTGTGCATTGGGAGACCGAATTCCGAATGGATGCCAAGCTTGTTTAATTGCGCAGAAGAGGATTATTCTTTTAATGATCCAACGCATCCTTCCTGCTTAGAACTTGTAACATTATCATTATTATTACATCAAGGTCATGAGTCTAATCCCACAGGGGTAACCACAACCCCAGGACAAATTTTAGCTGTTATGTTTCCACACTTCTATATTTAGCTACACTTTTTTTTTTTAAAGAATAAAGTCTAAATCTAGTTTCAAAGTCACTTTTACATTGCCAGTAATACATTTGTTATTCAATTTATTGCCACAGTGCAACATCTGTGTTGTACGAGGTGGTAAAACAAGTTTCAGAGTTCACTTGAACCTGCAGACTGACTCCTGGCCCTGCTGGAGACAGCATGGCTGGTCACAGGTTAAAGAGAGGAGTCATGCAGTTACAGAAAAACCAGCTGAGGAGTCAAGTCTGAGTCAGACTAAAGACCCCAAAGAGTCACGGTATTGGCAGGAAGATAAAGTATCACGTGGCTGCATCTTGTCTCCTCAGGAAATTTGCACTTAAAAAAAAAAACCAAACACACTCTCTGATTTTAGGTAGTAAAAACTCACCACAACAAGTTTCCCATCAGGTGGTAATATTTCTGTAAAGTCCTTGACGCCATCACGAGAGCATTTTTCAACGTGAAACTCCCAAATCATTTTGTGCTTCTGTGCACAGAAAAATGAAACCTAAGGACATTAAACAGTTAAAGGGTTTCCCCAGTATTTGTTAGCTAATGACCTAAGCCAGCTCATGAACGATGTAGTGCCTAAGCAACAATGATAATCAAGAAAGAAATGCTCAGACCTGGGTTTTAGTTGCGTTACACTTCATCTGTTCCTATTTTGTTCCGTTAATTAATTTCTAGTTTTCTAGTTTTTAGTATTTGAGTTGCTAGTTGGAAGTGATTTTTGACTTTTGGTTTACAATAAGGACACAGTTTGTTGAAAACATAGTGGCTCAAATGAACCTGCACCCCCCCTCCACTGGTCTGGTACTGACTCCCGACCTCAGCCTCCCCTTATAACGTGACAGGCGCATCAACATCTGTGTGCACAGCAGTTGCAGAGTGAAGTGAGTTCAGCAGGCTCAGATGTGTAAGAGCAGACAGATGTCATGGTCGCTCTGGCATCACCTGACAGGCTGTGCTCATACAGCCTCTGTTTACACAGTTAAAGACTGTTACCCGTCAACATGTACAACAGTACAACACGCTCCTGTGCATATTGTATTTTCTGATTTCATGTTCCTTTATTTGATGACCTAATGTTGAGTGACGTTCAAGTGTAACGTTCATCTGCACGTCAGAGGTTGGTGTTGAGCAACCAAAGGCGGATGATTAGTCAGTATCCCTGTTAACATGCAGCCTCCTGATCTCCGACTCTCTAATGGCACACAAACATAAAAACAAAACCCCCATGCTTGTATTTGGAAAACACACATCACAAATGTCTTAAATGATCTTTGTTTTAGAAAAGTTGAATCCCGGGGCTCGGAAAAAGATCACTCCACACCCTCCTGGGGTTTTAATCTGAAAAGCCTTACAGGTTTCCTTTAGGGCCTGATATATTTCACAGTGTGCAGGCATGGTAATGTATTTTAAAACATCTTAAGCACATTACAAGCGTGTTGTGTAGCATTCTGTTTGTATAATCACATTTGGAACTGACATGCATCATTATCAAGGAAGGAAATTAACATTTTCATCAACCGGCCACAATGGTTGGTGCTTTCCAGATTTTTGCCGGAGCCTTTCGCTGTTTCACCTGCCAAATATGACAGTGTCAGCAGGAGGGGGGGGTTACTGACATTTGGCTGCAGGCTGGCTTTTTTTTTTTATACCTTAAACAGATTAGTGTTGATTTGCATTTCCAGTTTTATACTGATTGCTGTGAAGAAAAAAAG